>JAXDDX010000008.1:4575000-4842500 GCA_034670405.1 Hoplostethus atlanticus
GAGAGAATGCCACACAGGGATCCTTCCCATGCCCTCCAGCCAGCAGGGTTGGTTCAGGCTCTGTGTTGTTTCTTCCTTCATGCGTTTCGATTGAAGCCAATCAGACGACGGCGTCTTCACGTTACCGTCACGTTACCGTTCTACATCACGTGTGTTTAACTTCACGTTTCCTCCTCATTCATCTCAACATGAATTTAAGGATTGTTCCCCTTCACCTCCGGTTCAACCCCGCCTCCCTCCGAGGGTTCAAGGCCTGATCCCTCCTCTTCAGACAGCCTACAGACCCTAACCCTTTTAATAAGCCCTGACCTCTGACCCCTCCAATCCTTCACTTCCTTCCTGCATATGCCTGGAGGTTGCAGCAGCAGTCACTGTAGAGGCTCCGAGTTTCACCGGCTGCAAAAGAGGAATTATTCAGAATATTTCAAATGTTCTCATCTTCTGTGTCAGAAACTAACCTTAACTCTATGTTGTTATTGGATCAACTTATTCCATTGAATCACACACATGGGGGCTTTTCAGTGGAAAATATTCTACTACACCTTGGCTACAAAAAAGATGTTACACACTTGGAATAAAATAGATTGGACCGAACCACACTGAATTGGACTGGACTAGACTAGACCAATCTGAACTGAACTTGACTAGACTAGACTGAACCGAACTGAACTGAACTGAACTGAACGAGACTAGACTGAACTGTACTGAACTGAACTAGACTAGACTAGACTGAACTAGACTAGACTAGACGAAACTGAACAAGACAAGACTAGACCACACTGAACTAGACTAGACTAGACTGAACTGAACTAGACTAGACTAGACTGAACTGAACTAGACTAGACTAGACCAAACTGAACAAGACAAGACTAGACCAAACTGAACTGAACCAGACTAGACTGAACTGAACTGAACTGAACTAGACTTGACTAAACTAGATTTAACTAGATTAGACTAGACAAGACTAGACTGAACTGGACTAGATTAGAGTAGACTGGACTAGACTAGACTAGACTGAACTGAACTAGACTAAACTAAACTGACCTAGACTAGACTGAACTAGACTAGACTAAACTGAACTGAACTAGACTAGACTGAAATAGACTAGACTGAAGTGAACTAGATAGACTACACTCAACTGAACTAGACTAGACTGAACTAGACTAGACTAAACTGAACGAGGCTAGACTAGACTAAACTGAACTAGACTAGACTAAACTGAACTAGACTAAACTGAACTGAACTAAACTGAACTAGACTAAACTGAACTGAACTAGACTGAACTAGACTAGACTAAACTGACCTAGACTAGACTGAACTGAACTAGACTAGACTAGACTAGACCAGACCAGGGTTCCACACCATCACATCTCAGCTGACTCTTAAATGAACGGATTAAAACCTTCATTGCTCCTGAGGGATGATCAGCATTCACATAAAAACATCAACCACAATCAATCAAATCGATCGGTAGAGAGGAGCAGCAGAGCGTCGGGATGTTTCATCTTCTGAACTGTTTGTTTGTTTGTTTGTTTACCAGGAGAAACGTAAACGGCAAACAGAGATCGAAGGCAAGAGGAGGCAGCTGGATGACCTGGTGCTACAGCTACAACACCTCAAGGTTAGTGTGTGTGTGTGTGTGTGTGTGTGTGTGTGTCCCATTCATCTCTATGGGCCTTACCCTGACCCTACTTGCAAGATATGAGCGCTGTTGAGGATCGAGCTGCTGTTATGTTCTTGTACCCTGTTTGATTGTTTGTGTGCCTGATGTGTTATTTAGCTTCTGGCCGAGCGCTAATAGTCCATCCCGTTGTAAACATGCACGTCTCTAGCCTCCTGGTGTGCACGTTGGAGCAGCGTTTCCCGTAGCCAAGCCTGACAGGCCTGGCAATGTTCTCCTTTCCAGCAAAACGCTCGACTCCAAACACACATAAACATGTTCCCTAATAGTTACAGGCGGTTGCTACCGGTAAGCCAAGTTTCTGTTTCACGTAAACACACATGTGACGGGGGGAGACTTGGACGTAGGCCGCTGACAGTTTGTGAGGTTAAAAACATTTAAAGCATTTAAACAGATTTCAGGCGGCTGAGATTCGTGTTCAGAGATCTTGAACTTTTCAGCCCATGATGCTTGATCTTGATCTTGATCTCCTGATTGTGTTGTACATTCAGATTATTACGTTCTTCATAACGTTGCACTGAATAGTTCTTACAGAGAGTTAATCACATCAAACCACCAGATAGCTAGCTAGCAGATAGCTAACGACTGTTGTACTCCCCTTTCCCAAACGATTAGCATTTAGCTAGCAACAATCGATATTAAAAGTAAATGAATCGCGAGGTTCAGAGGTGATGTTAGTTGATGTATTTTATTTCATGGTAACAAAACATAGTATAGCTAGTATTTTTTTGGCATTTCTTGCATATGCCATTCATATTTTCCTGAGGGAGTTTGGACTACACGACAATGCTAACGTTACAGCCTACAAAGTCTGACTTTCTACATGCTTACCACTCTGTTAGTGGACTGTTCCTCCACCGAGAGGAATTGTTTGGAAAATGCTGCAGCACTAATGTTGCACAGATGCAGGGTGGAGACTTCTCCTGCTACCAACGTACTAACTAATGGAAAGCAGTTTTAATATTTGCAATAAAATACATTCCATTCTCTAATTAGACTGTACCGGGTCTTTAAACTCGTTGGCGTGCTCGGCTCCTTTTATTAAATACGTTTAATTTCTGCATTCCAGTTGTTTTTTCAGCATTTTACGCACATATGGAAATATAGACAAAAGAGAAGCATTGATGAAATCCATGTGCACAGTGAACATACTGTCATTAAAGTATCAGTGCAGTACAACGGTTCATGAAGTGAGATGGGTCGACGGAGCTGGAGAACCTGAGTCTGATCTCAGTCTTGATCACTATGGTCTGTAACTTGGGGCCAGTTGCATAAACATAGATTCAGACTAATCTTCAGCTGGTTTAAAACGCTCCAGTTTGACCAGTTTCACGTGCCTGTTGCATAAACATCAAGTCTGACCCACGACTGTCTTGATCTGAACCACGAAAGTTCATTCAAATGTCAATGACAAGTGTAAACATTGTGCAAATTCAACGTCTCCTGGTACGATGTGCTGTTTCCTCATGCTGTATTTGATGCACTCCATTCTGCAGATCGGTCACTTTTTTTCCCCCTCAGTCTTTTTCTCAAGGGACCAAAATATTCCAAAGGCTAACGTTTTAGATGACTGACCTACTCGCCTCTTGTTTTATTCAGTTAATATGGTGTTGCAGGGATGCATGGGGTCTGAGAACCTAACATAACCAATTGGTTCAATGGGAATTGAACCCCTAACCCTGGCAGTGTTAGTGCCTTCCTCCAGGGAATCGAACCCCTAACCCTGTCAGTGTTAGTGCCTTCCTCAAGGAAATCAAACCCCTAACCCTGGCAGTGTTAGTGCCTTGCTCCAGGGAATCGAACCCCTAACCCTGGCAGTGTTAGTGCCTTGCTCCAGGGAATCGAACCCCTAACCCTGTCAGTGTTAGTGCCTTCCTCAAGGAAATCGAACCCCTAACCCTGGCAGTGTTAGTGCCTTGCTCCAGGGAATCGAACCCCTAACCCTGTCAGTGTTAGTGCCTTCCTCAAGGAAATCGAACCCCTAACCCTGGCAGTGTTAGTGCCTTCCTCCAAGGAATCAAACCCCTAACCCTGTCAGTGTTAGTGCCTTCCTCCAGGGAATCAAACCCCTAACCCTGGCAGTGTTAGTGCCTTGCTCCAGGGAATCAAACCCCTAACCCTGTCAGTGTTAGTGCCTTCCTCCAGGGAATCAAACCCCTAACCCTGGCAGTGTTAGTGCCTTCCTCCAAGGAATCAAACCCCTAACTCTGTCAGTGTTAGTGCCTTCCTCCAGGGAATCAAACCCCTAACCCTGGCAGTATTAGTGCCTTGCTCCAGGGAATTGAACCCCTGAACAGAGCCAGTGTGCCGCCTCTGTTCGGTGGTCTAGCAGCAGCCAGCAGGCCTGAGCCTCCCCAGATACAATCAGTCTGTAATCTCCCAGTCCCATTTAATGGCCGTTAGCTCTGAGTGCCGTGCAGCCGGGCAGCGTGAAGCAGGCCTTTGTGGCCCCGGCCCCCAGAGACCGAGAGGCTTGGGAGAGGAAGTGGAGACTGGAGCCCAGGAGATGTGATAAGGACCTCTGGGCTGTGTGATCCAGGCCTCTCAGAACGGTGCTGCTGATCTGGATCTAGCCTCGCTGGCCAGGATCGCGTAAACATCATGGTGTGTTGAGAGCGAAAGCAAACTGGTCCCAGCAGTCCTGAATCATCCATGTTCTGCTGAAGCCTCGTCTCCTCTGAAAGAGTTTCGGGAATTGAGTTGATTCGATTGGCACTCGGTCCGAGGTCTGAAATATTCATAAAGGGTTGGAGGGCTGCTCAAAAATCAGTAAGAGAAGAGTTTAGTTTGTGAAATTGGTGATCTAGGAATTGAAGGTTATTCTAGCGCTCTGGATTGTCAGCTAAATGCCTAAGATATAAATGTAAAAATGTAATTGCCACCAGCTTCCAGTTTTCTTTTTTTGTTATCTATGCTCATGTGAGTTCATGTGAATGAGGTATGAAACCATGACCCTCACGCAATTTAATTTACTTCCAAAACAATAAGTTAGAGAACGGTTTGCAGGACATGGAGCTTTGAGAGCAAAGATTTATACCATTGCTAATTGATGCTACCAGGAGGCTGAAGTGGATTTCTCAAAGACAGAAACTCCTCAAATAAAACCTTAAATCCTTTCATATGTCCTAAGAGGGTTTTAGCTGTTATGAATTGCCTTTAAGGGTCCAGCTCAGATTGTGTGTCAGAGCTCAACAGGAAATGGAAAGTTTGTTCAATGGCGGGCGTGAGAGAGAGCAGGCTGGTTCTCAAAGGAAACAACCGGTCAATTACCCCACAAAACTTTATTCATAATGGTTTGGTCTGGGCTGCTTAGTACTTAACAGATAGCCCTCATCAGTAGAAGGACAGCATCGCTGCTTCCTGTGTTTTAATGATATAAATATTATTATATGTTTTTATTATCAATAACTTCCTGCTTGACAGCCTTGCTACTGAAAGAAGCTTTATTTATACGCCTCCCCGTAACAATTCTGCTACCATGATTAGTTTTAACGGTGCTGCTACAGAAACATAATAGGCGTCTACTTTATTTATAAATGCGTCCTTAACAGTCCTGCAGATAAAGAGAGATTCATTCGTGCTGTGTTGATCAGTTTAATTGATCCCTGAGAGGAAACTGGAGGATAGATGGAGCATGACCTGAGATAAAAATACAATAAATACAAAATATTGAAGGTTAAAGATAGATAGAGATAGAGGCTTCCTATTGGCTAGAAGGAATTCTCACTATGTGGACTTTTACCAGCGCTCTGGTAAATTAAAGTAAAACAACTTTATTTATCTCCACATGCTTGACAGTCCTGCAGCTAAACTGTAAGCTAACTTTATGTTCGTAACTCCTAGTTGAGTCATGTTAGCTTGGTACGCTGTAGAGGTTCATTCAAAACTTGAGTGTTGTGCATTCTCTGTTGTAGAGGCTAAACATGCACACACACGCACACACACACACACACACACACACACACACACAACCACACAAACAAACAAATAGCCCCCTTGCCACATTCTCTGCGTGTGTGTGTGTGTGTGTGTGTGTGTGTGTGTGTGTGCCATGTGCGTGTTCGTGTGCTCTTAATTGTTTGTCAGCTCTGCTCAGCAGCAGTTTGACAGTAACCAGTTGAAGGTGAAGCTCGGCGTTGCTGCTGGTCTGTTGTGGTAACAGACCATAACTGACATAAACACACTGACATTCGTCTTCCAAACATTAAAGAAAAATACACCAATTAACCTTTTAACCAAACTGGTGCACAGACAAACAGTCTGGAGATGACGATAATCTAGTCTGTACAGTTTATTAAACATAAACTTTGTGCTGCAGCAGGTTCCTGGAGGCAGAAATAATCTGATTGGTTAAACCTCAGTGGGCGGAGCTAAAGAACAGTAACTAGACTGAAGCTAAGTGAAAAAGACAAGGGGTAAGAGAGGAGCTAGCTAATATCATGAAGCCTAGCACTGTTGATACTCTATACACACCTGAATAAAAAATTTAAAAAACTTTATTAGCACCTCCCTCACCTCTCTTCCTCTTCCCACAGTCCAAAGCCATGCGTGAGCGGTGGCTCCTCCAGGGAACCCCCAGTGGAGGAGTGGGGGAAGAGGAGGCACGACGAAAACAGCTGGACCAGGATGAAGAGCAGGGGAGGAGAATGGAAGACATGATACATAGGTACACACACACACACACACACACACACACACACACACACACCTCTCTTACCCTCTCTCGTTGTGTCTCATCGTTGTGTCTCGTTGTCAAGCCAAGCTGCTGTGGTGCCAAAATTATGACAGCTGTCTCAGGTTACTTATTGCCATGGCAACGCTGACAAATTCCAATTTCCAAGTTCAAACACAAGACGCCTGGAGGTCACATGACTCGGGATCTGATTTTAGATTGATTGATTGATTGATTGATTGATTGATTGATTGATTGACTGATTGATTGATTGACTGATTGATTGAATAATTACAGTCCCAGAATAGAGCTGCAACATTGTAAGAGCATGGCACACAAACACAGGCATACAGTGCTTAACATACAGAGACAACATACTGGACTACTGTTAACACACACACACATGCATACTCACACACACACACAAACACACACACACACACACACACACACACACACACACCGTAATTGGAGAAGACTTGGATGTATGGGATTCTGGAGGGCGGCTCAGGAATCTTGACAGTTCTGCAACCTAAGAGTAAAATCTACAGTGAAAACAAACACCAACCACACACACACACACACACACATATACAGTATATATATATATATATAGAGAGAGAGAGAGAGAGAGAGAGAGAGAGAGAGAGAGAGAGAGAGCGTGTAAGAATGTGAAACAAAGATAGGGCAAGAGGTGATGAGGAAGGGAGGAAGAAAAGCGTGAGAGGAAAAGGAAGATGACGGAGGCATCAGAGAGAAAGTGAGAGAGGGAGGAACAAGAGACAGAACGAAGGGATGTGAGAGGAGGAGGTGGAAGCAGGGCGGGACTGACGGAGAAAAGAAAGTGAGAAGGCTGAAGAAGGAAAATAGAGAGTGATGTGATCCTGACTACACTTCCTGTGTTTGTGTCTCTGGGAGGAGCTTCCTGGTTCCCATCAAGCATTGCTGTGAGACAGTCACTTATTCCCCAGTGAGCAATCGGGACGTGAGATCATCAGTACCGTGAATAAAGTCCTCTCACCATGCCGTACTGAGATTTAGATGTTTTCCATCGGGGGGGTGTGAGAGTCGGGCCGGGTCTAAACAAGGCTTGGGAGTTTATCTGTTTAACTCCTACCTGATCCAGAAATGTCTCTGAACCCTGCGAACATGCATTATTATAAAAAATTGCCAGAATTTAAAAGAATGTCATAGATAAATTCTGTAAAAATCAGGAAATTTTGCACTCTTCAACGCAACAGGAAAACCCTGAATGCCTCTGCTGCCATTTTCAGTGACGTCACAATAATTCCTTGAATCTCGACAGCTAAACGACCTTGGTAACTTGGTGCCTGAAAAGATGCTTGAAAACGCCTGTAGCAGTTGTAAATATATAAATATCTTAGTATATAAAGAATGTGGATGTTTTTTTTCCAACATTTCTAAGACATGAGGGCACTGGGGGAAATGTTCTGTTGTTTTTCCTTTTTGTAAAATAGATTTTCAAAGAAATTCAGTTTCCTGTTTTTTTCTTTCTTTGTGGGATGCAGGACTTACATGAAGAATGAGTAAAAGGAGCAAAAATCACCCAGAAAGTGTTTTGGGGGTCAGAGGGTTAAACTCAGTGCTACTCGGAGTGGCGGTGACTGTGATGTTGTTCTAGTATTGGAATCCCTCAGTACGCAATACATTTTCCAAACTCTTATTATACAACACGTAGTTTCAGACTGACAGCTTTAACTCGTGAGACAGTTAAACTTTAATATGTGTTATTGAACTGACTCTTAAAGGGCTGACTGTGTTGGTGTGTGACCAGACGACTGTCACATGTCTCCGTGTTATTAAATGTAACGGAAAGTTGTGTTGTGTCACTGTGTGTGTTTAAGGAGCTGAAGTGCAACATGGCTGCCCACTGGTGGACTGTTGGCGAGCACAGTCCTCCACAGACACAATGACGACACATCTTACATTCTTGAAGTAATCTAGATTTCCTTTGCGTCAGTGTGTGTGTGTGTGTGTGTGTGTGTGTGTGTGTGTGTGTGTGTGTGCCAGGGTTTGAGTAACAGGGGCCCGTAAAGGTTCATAAAATGGTCGTGAAAATAAAAATGACGGTGCAAATACTGACCCCAGTAGTTAGGAATACCCTTTTTTTTTGCATTTCACCTTTTTCTTTGTTGAGTTGAAATGTTCACGTGTGAATGCAACTACTGTCCCCCGTGGGCCACCGTAGCTGATCCTCAGGAACCTGTGAACAAGCGATTCGTTCCAGTGCATTCTGGGAGAGAAGAATGCATCGGTTTTGGTTTAGAAAACAACCGAGTGCACAGCCTGAAGCAGTAGGAAATGTTGGCAGCACAAGTGACCCCACACAAACCACCGCCTCAACAAAAAACAAGTCTAGATGTAAAACAAATCTTAGGATTTCAGAATTCAATAAATTGCCCCTGAAAAGGAACAAAATGCCCCTAAAAAACAGAAAAAGGAGGAAAAAATGAAGTTATAGTTAATTTCTTACCATGTTGTGTACGTGCGTGTGTGTGTGTGTGTGTGTGTGTGTGTGTTGGTTTGCTTCCCTTCCTATGCGTCTGAGCGACGGCGATAAGAGTACACCCAGAATATTAGAGTCACAGTTCTGAGTCAGAGTCACACTGAACCTCAGACCCGGTTCCTTCCACCACTAATCATCACGTCTCCATGAAAGAGAGCCTGTGAGCCGCCGGCTAGCTTATCGCTGGAATAACATCAACACCGTCAGTAGGCCGTCACTAACACCAGGATAACATTAGCCCTGGTATCAACAGAGCGGTGCTGAAAGGTCAGAGAGAGAGAGAGAGAGAGAGAGAGAGAGAGAGAGAGAGAGAGAGAGAGAGAGAGAGAGAGAGAGAGAGAGAGACCTCTGTAGACCAAAGAACAGTTGTGATTGTAGAGTTATTAAATCAACTCATTCAGCTGCTGTTCAGTAGACTTGTTGTCTTCACAACCTCAAACCTCAAACATGAGTCCTCACTGTCCCACGTTGTTGTGTGGTTGGAGTTTCACCTTTTACAGGAGGGTGCAAAGTGCAGCCGAATCCACTGAAAATACACAGGAAACAGAAAACGGACGCAGTTTTTAGTTTTTAGTTTTTAGTTTCTCGGAGAATGAGCACCAGACAAGGAAGCCATGGGTTCCTGTTGTATTTAACAGGTCAGGGATCAGATTAAAACATATTTTGGACTAAATTTAAAAGTGGTATGACGCTTTTTTAATGCAAAGGATGGATAATCTGGGGCTTTAAGTAATCTATGAATTTTATCATCCTCTACTGACAACAACTGGTTCAAGGTGGCAGAAATGGTGAAGTCACATTTTCACCATGTAGAGTATGAAGCTGCTAATTAGAGCAGAGGTCCAACAGAAGCGTCTAGTGAAGACCGTGATGTACGACCGGGCTCGATGCTGCTTTGTCATTTGCTGTTTTGGCATCGAGAACGAGGCGTTTCAGCTGAAATGTGCAGCGATGCTGGCCGCTCGCTCGTAGCGCCGCCCTCCATCGCTGAGTCGGGTGTTTTTGTGCAAGAACAGACTGCAGGCCAGGAGTTCTGGAAGAAATGTTTTCCCTTGGCGAGGACCGGCGAGTGGGTGAGAGTGGGTCAGGCTACCTCGACTCTCATCACCTTCAAACCAAACCTGTATCGACGCTTTAAGCTTATACCTTGTTCACAACATCACACCCAGTCATTTCTCAGTTCTGGTCTCTACGACAACAAAAGAAACAACTGTGAAATATCTGATCCCAGTACTGCAGACATCTGGAAAACACACTAAAACACTGCCGGCGACGCTTCCTGGTTAGCTGCAACGAGAGCATAACCTGACATTTTCTGCAGACACGCTGCTGCAGAAGCAAATGTAACAGTGATCCCAGGTTTCTGTGTTGGAACTTGCTGAAAGTGGAGCTCAGCTGTCTGATTGAACTCTGGAGGATTTAAACCAAACGGGGAACTGAAGCAACCGATGACGTCTGTGGGAATCAAAGGAGTGCCTACAGTCGTGCGTATCCCGATCTCGAAATCTCAGATCAATTTTTACCTCAGACGTTGTTTTGGTCGGTCCAACGTACGAGTTCAAAACATCGAGTCGTGTAAGAAACGTCAAACTGCTGAGGTGGGAAAGATTTCAACTGAGGCTGAAGTTATGTCAGGACAGGACACTGATATACTGTGTGTGTGTGTGTGTGTGTGTGTGTGTGTGTGTGTGTGTGTGTGTGTGTGTGTGCCCGTGTGTGTGTGTGCATTCCAGGCAGAGGGTGTGGCGTCTCTATATTTACACCCTGCGGAACACCATCCCAGAATATCCCGTAACCCGGGCAACCACAGTCTTTCCAATACTGATAGGACAGAGCCGAATAGTAGGGATGAATATGTACTGTGTGTGTGTGTGTGTGTGTGTGTGTGTTGTCCAAATAGTTCCTCTTGGGGAGGAGCAGCAGGGCAGCAAGCATGTATGAAGTGAGTCTTTTATTATGAAAAACCACTACAAACTACAAAAACCACCGATCACAATCCGATCGAAAATATAAACAAACTTGGTGAATTGATCCGTCCATTGAACTAATACAGTAACCATAGAGACGTTAACGTTACATATTTTTGGTGCAATGCGTTTTGTTGACCATTCAGAAACAGCAGCGATATTTAGTGTTGCTGTTTTTAACAAATAGTGTAAATGATCAGATTTAGAAATGTCATCAAAATATGGAAAACTGTGAGGAATGAAACCACGGGAGGAGGAAGATCAGGAGTCTCCCTGGAAAATCGTTGGCAAGGAGGTGTAATTACTGTTACAGGACAGCTGGACAGCTCAGTCAGTAGAGCAGGAGAGTCTCAGGGTCGTGGGTTCGATCCCCACATAGTGTCAACTATCACCTTGGTAAGTTGTAAGTCTGGCTAAAATGCATCGTTTCAATTGGCGATCAGATCGGTGATCGGCTGATCACACTGTTCAGCCTGATAGGTGCTTCCTTGCTCCACTGTAGTGAAAGTAAAAGACAGAAGCCTCAACAGCCGTGTCCTCTCCGGTTTTATGGCTGTGATGCTAAAACAGTTAACAGACAGAACATTAACAGACAGACAGAGATAAAGAAAGCAGCCTCTCTCTTTACTGATGTTGGTGTCATTACATATACTGGAGGAGACATAAAGCAGAGACAGGAAGAAGAAGAACAGCGAAGAAACAAAGACAGAAGTAGTCTTACAGATGTCCCTGTCACTGTAGCTGCTGCAGAGCACATAACTACATAAACCATGAGGGCAGCAACAGCGTCTTTATGGGGAACATGGCTCCCACTGTTACCTCAAATTGTAAATCACGTAAAGCGACGGGGGGAAAAGAGCAACAGCGCTATCTTTGTCCCGGCTATTTCACACATATCCCTAAAGGTGACCCGGCTCAGGGGCCGCAGGGGCCGAGCAACAGCAGCGGCTTTGTATGGTCGACGTCCCTAGAGTGACCTAGCCTGGAAAACACACGGAGAGAGACAGCGGCCATTCTAGACAGAAGACGTCCCTGACTTCTCAGGGCCTGGAGAATAAACAGACAGAGAGAGCGAAGCGGCAGCAGCAGTGGCGGTGGTTTTACAGATGCCACTATGATTACATGGACGGGCTAAGTAAACAGCAGTAGGGACACAGTGGGCCCTTTCACAGTGTGGCGCTGACCTGGCCTGTACCCACACGGGGCTATTTCTGATCCCCGCTGTTTCACTCCGCCATGTGGATGCAGCCAGACAGGATGTCCTGCATGCAGCGTTGCACCGAGGCTGCAAGAGGAGGTGTTTGGAAAATTCATCTTATTGTTCTTTTTCCAGTAGGCGGGCAGTGCTGACAGGGAAAGTATTTTGGGGGGGGAGTTTTAGACCACTGATACACCAGGATGCCCCAGAGGTGCACGTTTTTGATTGAAAAGTAGAAGTTAGTGTATACTTTATTATTTTTTCTTTGTAAGTCAATTGATTTCACAGCATTGATAAACAGGCTGCAGCAGATTGGAAGATTAGGCTGAACATTTACAGTATATATATATGTGTGTATGTGTAATTGTTATATACATATTAATATATAATAATATGTAGTTGGACAGGATGATGCGTTTCAGGGTTTCAGGGTTTCAGGGTTTCAGCTCTGTGTTCTGGTGTTAAAACAGTTACACTGATTGGCCAGATGGAGGTGCTATAAATAAAGATCAAAATATCAACCTGTGAAAGGTCATGACTGCTCTACCATTGGTCTGATTCTGATGAAACCTGGAGGCATGATGCATCTCGTCAGTGATTGGCCCACGGGCTCCCTGCATCATTTATGGGGGGGCGACATGTTCACTTGTTTGAGTTTGGTCAGGTGAAGACTCTTCTGCACACTGTCTTATCTGTTGCAGGAGAGAGATGTGAATGTCTATCCTAACATGGTGTGTGTGTGTGTGTGTGTGTGTGTAGACTGGACTAAAGAGCAACACATAAACATGCCATGTTGGACAGCTATAAAACCCTCAGATCCTGATCCAGCACAGCCTCCTGATCCCTTTCAGCTCTAAACCAAAACCTCTTGCTTACAATAAACTTAGAATAAAGACACTTCACACACCACCTGTCAGAGACAGAAACATGACGTAGACGTCAAAACAGGAATGACAAGGTAGAGTCACGGCACTCGAACAAAACATCAAGGAATCCAATTTAATCTTCTTTCTCCTCCGAGACAACGGAGCGTTTCAGCTCCTTCACTCCTTCACTCTTGGTTGATTTTTCTTGGACAAGAGTGTCAACTAAATGTGTGAAATATCCAGTGAGTTACAATAACTGTCTGGAGTGGACAAATTCTTTCTCTGGGAAACTAGGCTGGAACTCCAGGACTCTGCAGAAATGATTTTCCCAAGTCTCTGGCTATGTCACAGTATCAAAACCTCCCTGAAATATAAGGAAGGTTAAATAAAACACTGTAAGGTACTGCAGTAGGTTCATAGAACATAAAGGGCCACATTAGTACTGAGAAAGTAACAAAACAAGGTTGGAAACTCCTTCGCTTAAGGATGCAGCAGCATGCAGCATCATGTACCTATCACGTAGAAATCAGGGTTGATCGTGTTTTTCATCATGCGACACCATCCCGGGTCGATAAATGAACAGGACTAGGCGACGCCATGTTGGTTGTATCACCCTGTCATTAGCCTCCCTGCACCATGTGTGTAACCCAGAGGACGGATAGAAGGGAGTGGAGCGTTGTAGGGTGGGATATGAATTTGCAGCCGTACTTGACGAGGACAGTTCATCGCTCCTGCAGCTACACCTCCCATTGATGTCTGATGTGAATTTAATGAAATGAACAAGGGACAAAAGCTTTCCCTCTCGTTCACCTGGTGTTCTTCATGGAACAGCAGGTGCTCCTTATCTTTTGTGTCACTCTTCACTGCCTCTTTGTAATCAGGACGACAACATCAACGCTTAGGACCGAAATGAGAATAAAAGCAGGGGATTGTATGACGGCATGTGAATGTTTTTTGAAAGCGAGAACTACTTTGCTAGCCACAAACACACACACACAAACACACAAACACACACAAACACACACAAACACAGTCTTTCTTACAATTTAGTTAGATCTTCTATCTCTTTTATCTCTGTACTGTTTGTCCTTGCATTTGCCTCTCTGTCATTCTACACACACACACACACAACCAGATGTCTGCCCTCCCTCCTGCACGATGTGGAGGAAAGCAGTCGCTGCCCACCCCGGCGGCATTTCCATGGCAACTGGCTCGTGGTCGGTTGGCAGGGCGGGGCCGTGACATCACTTGACTCTTTTGAGATTGCCACAGAGATGATAACACTGCCAGAAAGGAAGTACGAAAGGGAGAGGACGAACAGGAAGTAGAGGAGAGGGAGGGACGGTGGGAAGTCATCACCCCATCACACACACACACACACACACACACACACACACATCTACGGGGAAAACTTGCAGTCCTCCTCCTCATTTTTTGTTTTTTTTCTTTTTATTTGCCCTTGTAAATTCACATATGTGAACAGTGAAGACCCCGAGACCTAGAAATGCCTCCTCTTCATTCTTTACCCCAGAAGAAGATCCATACCACCTTGAGGAGGTGAAGGTGGGAGTAGAGCCTCAGGGTTTATGCTATGGGCCGTGAGTTCAAGAACCTGTCTTTAAGGTTTTCACTCCCCCCAAAATGACCAGAATACATCTGTGGGGGTTTGATAGGATTGTTGATCGATACCACTGACTCAACGATTACACTGACTTACGATTACTCAACAATTTCTGTCTTTCAAAACGTTCTGACCTGTACTCTGACCGGCGTCACTTGTGCATCAAAATGACAAAAACAAGGTAAAAGAAAACCAAATAAACGTCAACATCAGAAAACAAACATGTATGAGCTGAGTCTGCACATAAATGGTGCACTATTCCTGCTATATTGGTCCATCGGCAAGAGGAATAAACATGTTAAAATATACTAGTTTCATGCTACAATAAGCCTTTTAAATAAATAAATCCAGGATGATTTCAGAGTAGATGCATGATGGGAGACTTCCACACCTACAGTATTTGGCTGCACAGACCAACTGTGGTTATAGTAGTGATGTTTAAGGTTGAATAGACTAGATGGCGCCAGAGAAAAGCATGAGCAGACTGTTTACCCTGTACCTCAGCCAAAGAGACTCGGTAAGACAGAGGGTTGACAGTAATTACAAACCTTGGCAATGTCTGCAGGTCTGTTTGTAGATCGGCAGTTCGATGTGTATAACTACTCACTTCAACGTTAATGAGAATTTATTGGTGGATTTATTTGTTGATTTCTTTGTTTGATTGCATTATTATCTCCTTGTTGTCATTCCTTGGATGGATCTTATTTTACTGCTGACATCAGTTTCCTACCAATCAAATCAAATCACATTTATTTGTACAGCCCTTAATCACCGTTAAACGTGTGAAAACAATAAATGGTTAGTACCTACTCAGAGAGGGAGGGGCTACTCAGAGAGGGAGGAGCTACTCAGCGAGGGATCCCCCTACCAGGACGGTTGGGCTGCAATAGATGCCGAGTTTGGGCAAGCAGCGTATACACAATGCATAAACGTTTATTATGGTGGGACATCCAGATCTAATGTGGGGCATCTGATGTGTTTACCTGCCTACCTACCTTCCTATATACTTACCTACCTACCTACCTGTCTACCTACCTGCCTACCTAGCCTTCCTATATACGTACCTACCTGTCTACCTACCTAGCTCCCTACCTGCCTACCTACCTTCCTATCTACTTCCTACCTATTGTCCTACCTACTTACCCTTCTGCCTTCCTACCTACCTACCCACCTGTCTACCTACTGTCCTACCCTACCTACCTACCTACCTACCTACCTATCTTCTTACCTACCTACCTATCTTCATACCTACCTACCTATCTTCCTACCTACCTACCTATCTTTCTACCTACCTACCTTTCTACCTACCTACGTACCTTTCTACCTACCTATTGTCCTACCTACTTACCTACCTACCCTTCTGCCTTCCTACCTACCTATCTATCTGTCTACCTATCTACCTACCTACCATTCTATCTATCTACCTATCTTCCTACCAACCTACCTTCCTACCTACCTACCTATCTTTCTACCTACCTACCTTCCTACCTATCTTCCTACCTACCTACCTTCCTGCCTACCTACCTACCTAGTTTCCTACCTACCAACCTTCTTACCTACCTATCTTTCCACCTACCTTCCTACCTACCTACGTACCTTTCTATCTACCTATTGTCCTACCTACTTACCTACCTACCCTTCTGCCTTCCTACCTACCTTCCTACCTACCTACCTCCTTCCTTCCTACCTACCTACCTATCTCTTCCTACCTTCCTACCTACCTTCTTCTTCTACCTACCTTCCTACCTACCTTCCTACCTTCCTACCTATCTACCTTCCTGCCTTCCTACCTACCTACCTACCTACTTTTCTACCTACCTACCTTCCCACCTACCTACCTACCTACCTATCTTTCTATGTAACTTTCTACCTACCTACCTACCTTCCTACCTACTTACCCATCTATCTTCCTACCTACCTTCCTTCTTACCTACCTTCCTGCCTTTCTACCTACCTACCTGTCTACCTACCTACCTACCTACTTTCCTACCTACCTTTGTACCTACCTACTTTCCCACCTACCTACCTACCTACCTATCTTCTTACCTACCTACCTATATTCCTACCTACCTATCTTTCTACCTACCTTTCTACCTACCTACCTTTCTACCTACCTACCTACCTTCCTACCTACCTACATATGTTTCTACCTACCTTCCTACCTACTTACCTATCTATCTTCCTACCTACCTTCCTTCTTACCTACCTATCTACCTTCCTACCTACCTACCTACCTACCTTCCTACATATCTTCCTACCTACCTTCCTGCCTTCCTACCTACCTACCTAGTTTCCTACCTACCAACCTTCTTACCTACCTATCTTCCTACCTACCTACCTTCCTACCGACTTACATACCTACAGTAGATGGCACAGATATTTAAAGAGGAAACTCATTATCCAGACGTAGAAGACTTAGTTTGCGTCCCTACATGGCATCCTCCTTATGTCACAAATCTTGACCCCTGGGCATCTTGGCTCAGCTCACAGGAAGCATAAGTAAAATCCATTTCCTGCCAGAGAGGGAAATAAAGGAAATGAGATAGGGTAAAGCAGGGAAGACCAGCCACATGGGGGGAAATTAGTATCGACATCTGTTGGAGTGAGAGAGGCAGAGGTGAGGGTAGAACAAGATAAGACTGAAGAATCTGCACTACCCTTATACACACACTGTTTTTATGTTAGCTGCCAAAAGAAGGTGTGTAGGTCTTTTACTCAGTTTGATCGAATTGCAGAATACTACTAAAAAAAGAAAGGAAGTGCATCAGTATATAGGCCAAGTGGTGATTGAGAAGGTGGCTGCTGAAGGAGTGAGGATGAGGAGAGATTTTCATGTTAGCGCTCCAAGACGGTGTGTTGGACAACAGTATGCTAGTTACTTTGAATGAAAATCATTTATGTTACGTGCATTTTCCCAAATTGTTCCTCCAAAATAAACTCATTACACATTTTGATGATATCAGCAAAGCGAGCATTAATTATGGGATGTAATGTCCTCAGTTACTGTGTTTATAAATACCCGCTGTAAATAACCGATCTCATTGTATTTACTATTTTCAGATGGCACAAATGGTTTGTAAAGCCAAGGCTCCTGTCTGACAATAGCCTGGTGCATTATAATGGACAATACTTTGATAAGATGCTATTAATGCTCACTTCAACATGGAAAGTGTCACTAAGGCATGTTACTAAATTTGTTCTTGCTATTCCCGAGACAATAGACTGTTGTAGATAGACTTGAATTGACTGATTTTAAAGAACAATGAATGACCCCCAACTTTTGGTGATTATTTTATTCCAGACAATGGCATATGGTCACAGCCATCGGTGATAAGAGGCTGATCACATGCATTGTTCATTTTTAAAACAGCAGATTTCTCATAAAGGCGATGCACGATTACACTCAGGAAAGAAAAATGACACAGATTTGTACTACAGATGTAGCTACTGCATACGTTTTGCTCTTCACATCCTGACTGCACTGCGACGGCACTATCGGGGCAACTGGAGAACATACAAATTTTAGTTCTACAAACCTCAGTGGGCGGAGCCAAAGACACACAGTAGTCTGAATGGGTCCAACGCAGGAATGACCAGTGTTTCATGACCCGTGTAAATCCCAGGATTTGAGTGTGAAAAGGGTATAAGTGAATGTAGACATGAGTCAGATGCTTGGTACTGTAATTTGGTGTTTGTGTTTAACAGTGCTGTGTTAGCTAGCCAGTACGGGCTAAATCCATTAGCAGTTCTGTTGAATGTTATGCAGTCATACTTCATAAGAGTAAGTTCAAAGTTTAGTCATGTTGTCTTCCTGTTGCTGTTGTTAACGTGGCCTACGTGTGTTTTGGAAAGGGAAGTGATTTTATTGTTTTTCTTTATTGTGGAAACTGGAGGTCAATTGAAGGTCTGATAAGGTTCATGTATTATTTGAGACAAGGACAAGACCAAGAAGCCATCTAAAAGAGCTGAACAGCCACGCTGAACTCTCTGCTGTTATTTTATAGTTTTATATAATAGATTGTGTTATACTGGAATGCACTAGCCCTCGTTTCAAAAGTGCAACGCACCCAATGAACATACAGTATAGCCAGAACAGTGCGTACTAGTGTGTGTTCAGTCATTGATACCGATATGGAGGCTGGGCTCTATCTATCTGTGAATACCGTGGGAAGGCTCTGTCTGTGGTATTGTTCTTCTGATGGAGCCTTAGTCTCACACACACACACACACACACACACACACACACACACAAACACACACACAAAGTATTGTACACATGCACAAACATATGCAGAAATCACTCACGCACACTTGAATGCACAAACTGACTTGCACGCACACATGCATGCACACAATCACATACCGATGCATTCAAACACAAGCATAGACACACACACACACACACACACACACAAATTCCATGCATCCCAGAGCAGTGTATTCTCCAGTATTGTGAGTTCTGGCACTCAATGAGGAAGCAACCCTGGTCCTCCTCCCTGACCACTTCCTAGTATTGTTGTTACATCCATCCCTTAAATCTGTGTGTGTGTGTGTGTGTGTGTGTGTAGGTCTCATTTCAGATGTGATTTGGGGACCACCCCTGATGCCTCATGCAGAGTTAGACTCACAACTTGAAGTCACTCTCAGACTTAAACTCAGACAAATCCTCCCACTTGAACACAGTAAAACTCCCACTTACAGCCTGTTCAGATGGGATTAGTATTACAGGACAATGTGGGTAATGTAATTCTCCAGACTGCATGTCAATCTAATCTCACTGAGCAGCCCCCACAGGATAAATCTCATTACATTTATATTCCCTGGGATTACTGAAGTGTTTCACTGCCATAAATATGTCACACTTCCAAATAGATAAATAGTCAAAACACACAATTCATGTGTAGGTTGTCCTGGCTGGTATGGTTGAAATGGAAAGGGTTTGGGTTTATTTGGTTAGGGGAATTTACCGCCCTCTATAGGCCACCTGTTGGAATTGCAACAACATCAACAAGTCTCAGTACATTGAAAGCCAGAAATCTCAGCACCTGGTGAAGTAATCGAGTTATTGGTATTGATCATCAACCCTATCAACCCCCCATATATATATATATTATGGACATTTTATGCTATGGGGCAGGAAAAATCTTACTTATTGCCCCTTTAAAACTGACAATTGCAGGCAGGATGAGTGGTGCAAGATTGTGCAACGCTGGCCATAATAACTATGGATGGACTGAGCAGTAACAGTCGTAGCATGAGTTCCTGTTGGGGAGGTGAGGGAAAAGGAGACTGTATGAGCGCACGGGGAAGACCAAATTACAAAAACTCAAAATAAGACTCAAAATCTCACTGGAAGTCTTTTCTGTTTCATTCTCTTATGTTTCTGCAGAATGAGCAGCTTGTTCTGCGGTTCTGTAAAGGGTCCAATCTGCAGGAGATATGCTTTAAGCAGAACAATCTACTGTGTTCTGTGGCTGGCTTTTGTTCAAAGAACATTATACTGTGTTCTGTGCTTGTCCAACGTTTCTATACAGTATGGCCTAATGTGTTCTGCAGTTCTCTAATGTTCTACTGAGCAACGTTCTCCTTCGTTCTGCGGCTTTTCCGACAACGTTCTCTCTTTCTTCTGTGGTTGCAGACTGGAGTCTGAGATCGGCGTGCTGGAGAGCGAAGAGTCTCAGATCTCGGCCAAAGAGCAGGTTCTACGGGAACGTCTGAAGGAGACGGAGCGCTCCATAGAGGACCTGCAGAAGGTAGGAGGACAAGAACCTGCTAGAACCTGTGGAGGGGCTGAAGCATCTTCACACTAAAATCATTCTTCTCAGGTGTTGCAACGCATTAGAGTACTCAGATTACTTTTTGTGGTAACTAGTAATTTAAGACATTTGTTTTTTAATTCATGTAATCTGTTATTAGTTACTTTTAATTTAATTACAAAGTTAGACATTTTTATTTTTATTTCATATTGTTTCATTTTTTGTTAGCATTTGTTTTAAAGCTGAAAATACTGAAAACAGAGCAGTTGCATTTCAAAACAACCATCAGTGACACACTTGGTAGCGTTAGCCATAATGCTACATGTTTCTTTAAATGGGCTGCGCAAAAGTACTAACTAACAAGTTCATAAAGAGTAACTTTGTTATGTAACTAGTTACTTTGTAAGGTAAGTAATGAATAACGTAGTTATTCTTAAAAGTAAACTCCCAACCCTGTTCTCATATTGCACGTCAGTGAACAAAGAGAGAAGTGAACCATAATGCTAACAAAAGGAGAAAAGACAGAAATGTGTGTAGGAGCTGACATGCTCAATTATCTCAATTACTCATTACACTACATGATGTCCGTTCCCATGACGATAAGCATCACCTCCATTAGAAGACTGGATCAGTTATTGGATTTCCTCGTTACTGCCTGATTAACTGCAGTTTAAAAGTGGTTGTTCTGCTGTGCTTCATGTGGATCGTCTCTCTCTTTCAGAGTCTGATGGCCCAGGATGGAGGTAGGACACACACACACACACACACACACACATACACACACACACACACACACACACACACACCTCACTGGGATGGTGTCCCCCCTGGGCTGCATGGAGTTATTGTTGTTGTCCCCCTGTAATGGGGTCCCTCTGTGTGTGTGTGTGTGTGTGTGTGTGTGTGTGTGTGTGTGTGTGTGTGTGTGGATAATAGTCTCGCTGAGGCAGGAGAGACACAGGCCAGGGCGCGCTCACGGGCCCACAAACACACACACTCACCCATACGCACCAACACACACGTACACATATACACCTGCACACACACACACACACACACACACACACACACACACACAGAGCTTACACCCGGCTCAGCGAGACTATTGAAGCTCCAACACACACAAGGCCATGACTCTGCAGCCTGCAGCCGCTGGCTTGATCCCTCCTATTCAACAGCAAGCCCTATTAGCGCCTAACGCTTTGTTCCTGCCAACACACACACACACACACAAACACACACACACACAACACACACACACGCACGTGCATACACACAAACACGCAGAAACAGCAGTAATATATACACAAACACAAACACACACACACTTCTGCTGCATAAGCACTGATCCTAGGGGGCGAGAGGGTGGACACAGAAACAGAGAGGGAGTGTGTGAACGTGTGTGTGTGTGTGTGTGTGTGTGTGTGTGTGTGTGTGTGTGTGTTGGGGGGGTCATTCAGGGGCGTGGCTAGTTGCTCTATGGCTATGTGTGTGTGTGTGTTCCACCCGTGTGTATGTGTTTTTGTTAGGGTGTGGTTACGCACAACATTGAAGTGTGTATATGTGTGCATTTGCATTACTCAGGTGTGTGTGTGTGTGTGTGTGTGTGTGTGTGTGTGTGCGTGCGTGTGTGTGTGTCCTTGCATGCCTGCCTCTCCCTCTCACATCCGACTGACTGTGTGTCATTTCCCCTCCCGTGCTCCTGGTCAGTAGATGCTACCGGCTGCGTGTCCACCCCTCTCTCGGACCGCGCGGACCCAGACCCCGACCACCTCGCCCCGGCCAGCCAGCCCCGGACCAGCCTGCCTCCCCCCGGAGAACACGCCACGCCAAGACTCGGTAAGATGGGGGGAGGAGAGGAGGGGGAGGGCGGAGAGGGAGGGAGGGAGCACGGGAAAGTTTTGGGCCACAGCCAAGGTGGATTATATAGAGGGGTGATACAGCGTATGTAGGATCAGGAGTCACTCACGTGCACGTGGAGCGTGCACACACACACACACACACACACACACACAATTCAGCACAGTGTCATACGTGCTTAAACAATGTTGCTTCCTTACACGTTCACGGTCAAGCTCAGAAGGTCGTCGCACGTTTAACCAGAGTTTATCGATTTACTAGAAACAAACTCCAAACAAACACACACACACACACACACACACACACACGGGATTAGACAGACTAGACTAAACTAACTAGACTAGACTAACCAGCAACAACTACTAGTTATGTGTACTAGTTTATCGACTTTATTGGAAAAGTAGGTCTACTGGCCAATAGTATCAGTAGTAGTTAGAAGTATTAGCAAAAGGTTAGTAGTATTAGTATTACAAGTAATTTTAGCATCAATATTTGTATTAGTATCAGGATAGGTATCAATATTATTGTTAGTATAAGTCGTAGTATTGATTAGTATTAGTATTAATTTTAGCGTTAGTATATGTTTTTTATTAGTTTTTTATTAGTATTAGTATTAGTATTAGTATCAGTGTCAATACCAGCATTGGTATCAGTGATAGTAATAGTATTAGTATTAAAGTTTCATTAGTATTAGTATTAGTATTAGGGCTTTTTTTGTTGTTTTTTTTAAATCTGTGCAGTTTTTATTTGATGTGAAGCACATTGCATTGCATCATAATGAAATGTGTTATATAAATAGGTTTTACTATTGGAATACGTATTAGTGTCAGTATTAGTATTAGTATTAGTATTAGGTTTGGGATTAGTATTAGGATTAGTATTAGGATTAGTATTAGGATTAGTATTAGTGTGTAGTTGTGTGTAGTTCAGGGTGTTTCGTGTGGTTGAAGCGGAGAACAGCCCTACAAAATAAAAGCGCAGCTTTGGGCCAGTGTGATGAAGTAAGATGTTTTGTGACTCGGCTGCAGTTTAATATGGATTTCACATCAAAGTATAGTAAAAGTATAATATGTGTGTTTTTATCTCAACATTTACTAGGTGACACTATGGTTTCAAAAACATCAACCACTATAGTTTTATATCTTAATGATATGTAAAAAAAAAAAAAACGTTTTCACACCTATGATAGGCTGCTTGGCTGGCGCAGTCCTAAAATAGACGATCCCTTTTGTAATCTACTGGAGTTGAAAAAAGAAAGAGAAACAAGATGTCACAAACTATCAGAAGATTTTTTTTGATGTTTTTTTTACATTTTTAAATACTTTTCTGTTGCTGTCTTTACAATGCAGTTTCTTTATGCATACTTCATTCTTTGTCCTATGTGGCAAACCCCACCCATGTGATACTCTATTTAGATTGATAGATACTTCTTTATTGATCCCCAGGTGGAAATTTATATTTATATCTATTTAGTAGAATTGATTTTGTGTGCATGAAGTGTGTGATGAGGTCGACCCCAAATTAGTGCTGTTCTATAATACAGTATTTGAAAAAACACCTACTTGTATAAAATGATTGATAACACAAATGATGTTACTTTTTAAAGGATAGTTGGTAATTTAAGCTCTTGGGTGACAAAACGACACTCTTACAGATTGGATCATCTGTAATTTAGAGATGTTGCCCAATGAGCTGTAGGAAACCAGGTAAATGTAAAGTGTTTTCCAAATTGTTTATATATAGAGTTTTTAGAATTCCCTACAATGCAGATGATGCTTGAACATCTCTTTATCACTCCACATGTCCTGGCTCATTGTTACCTATGGGGGTTTGAATGTAACTTCAAGTGCATCATGGGTAGTTTTTCAGAGAACAGTGTGTCCCCGTCCTCATAATTCCCTCCCTCACCTTTTCCTCCCACACCTCCCTCCCCCCACCTCCTCTTCTCAACCCCCCACTCCCCTTTTGCTCCCCCATTCTGTATCAACCCCTCTATCCTCCTTCTCTCCTCCCCCTTCACCCCCCCTCCCCCTCATAACAGCAATGTTTGCCATGGAGATCAACGTGCAGCAGGACCCGCAGACTGGCGAGCAGCGCATCCTGTCGGCCAATCGCGTGAGCCCGTTGGACGCGGCGTCCCGCGGCGTCAAAGTCTACGATGACGGCAAGAAGGTGGTCTACGAGGTCACTTCCTCTGGGGGCGTGTCCACCACCACCGTGGAGAACGGCTGGAGCTCTGCTCAGGTCGATCAGCTGATGCAGCAAGCGACCAATCCTGTCGCACGAGGAGGAGGGGACGGTGGGAGGGGCCAGGTCATGGTGACCCCGGCTGCCGAGAAGACCTACGTTTCCCCTGCAGATATCGATGATCTGTCCCCGCCCTCCTGCGCCCCACCGTCCATCCCCTCCAGCCCCCCCGCCCAGGTCACCCTTCAGAGGGAGACCCGGCTGGGCATGATGCCCCCCTCCCCTGGTCCAATCACCACCCAGCCTGCTGCCCACCCAGGCCCGGAGCTCACGTCCCCGCCCGAGGCCACCGCCGAGCACCCGATCACCATGGTGTTCCTGGGCTACCAGGACGTTGAGGACCTGAGTGAGAGCAGGCGGCTGCTGGGGTTCGACGGCGCCGTGAAGGCCGAGGTGGTCCTGATCGACGAGGACGACGAGAAGTCTCTGAGGGAGAAGACGGTCACCGACATGTCCCTTGTCGACGGCACGGCGGCCGACCTGGTGTCGGGGCGGCCCGCCACGTCCGAGGCCACCAGCACGGAACTGTCGTCTGACGGCCACGAGCCCGACAGCGCCTCCTCGCCCACGGCCAACGCCGAGGCCAACGCCCCCCCTCAGCCCGGCCTCACCCCCGCCACAGGTACAGACAAGAGGAAACGCTGCCAGTGCTGCATCCTCATGTGACTGAATCTTCCCCTCTTCCCCCTTTTATTACCACCCACAACACCCCTCTCTCCTCCTCTGTCTCTGGATGGTTACTAACAGAAGCCCCACCTTCTTCCTCCTCTTCTGGACTGTGATTGGCTGGCACACACACACACACACACATACACTCTTGTCTGACCTTTGACGTTTTACCCAATTATGTTATCACCCCTCCATCCCTCCTCTTTCTTCCTCCTCCCTGTCAACATGGAGACCCCCCCCCCCCCCCCCCCCCCATAGTTTGGTTTCATGCTGCTGTTCTATGCAGCTTTTCTCTAACCAGGTTACAAGCAAACAGGACAATCAGTCAAATCGCCACACTGTCTAACCGAACAGTGACTATGTACGTTTCTACGGACAATCAATCAAATCATCACCAGTAGTTAGCCACGCCCCCCCCAGCCCAACCCATTCACGCCTTCACTTCCTGCTCCCTTTCTCTCAACCTTGTACAGATTCTTTCCTCTTGTCTCCAGCCACACACACACACACACACACACACACACACACACACAACCACACACCACCCCTACCACCCAAACTCACCCCCTCGTTGTGGCCAGGGTGGGGGAGGAGGGGGAGGAGGGGGAGGAGGGGCCTCGTTGCCTTGGTTTCTTTACGTGCCTATTTATTCTTCCGCATTATTACTCAAGAAGACTAGACATGACTAGAGATACTAGAGATACTAGAGATACGACTAGACTTTTATTTCAGTTTGCTGTTGTAATCTGAATGTTTTTAGTTTTTCTTTCTTTTTTTTTTTTTTTTTGGGAACTGAAAAGAAAGGCCATTGAACTAACAGGACGTCTGTTTCCACGGCAACCTGAAGTTTTCACACCGTTAGTTAGTAGTAGTTGAACTCTCTCTCTCTCTCTCTCTCTCTCTCTCCTCTGTCTCTCTCTCTCTCTCTCTCTCTCTCGCTCTCTCTCTCTCTCTCTCTCTGGTGTTTATGTCCATCGGCTCCAGCTATTCCACTGCTGAGGTCATTTCCTCCTATTATAGTTGTACTTCCTAACTCAGCAGCCAATAGGAAATCGCAGAACAACCTCGGCAGCCAATAGGATCTACCCAGCCAACTTTTCTAGTGCGTCTAAAGGCCATAGGAACAGGAAGCTACCGGCAGCTTAACGGGTACACTTTGGCAACGTGGGAGTATTTCTAACTTCGACAACAAGCATGGATTACCATTGACAGGCATTAATATCATGTCTCAGATCACAGCGTCTCTTCCCGCTGCTTTTAGAGGAAGACTACACCGAATTCATGTGGGTGAAACTGGTGTTTTAAATCGATCTCATCGCCACACACGGGCATTAGTGTACTATTAAACTCTTCACCGCCCAGAGAGGTGGAAACACTGCCAGGCCCTGCTGCGGTCGCTGCCCGGGCCCTCGTTTACAAGGGTGCTACAAGTTATGGGGCCTGGGTGTCATCACAACATCGTGTATTACAGGTCGTACTCTTGGCCGGGTTTCTCAAAAGCACTTAGCAGTAATCGTCCTCATTTGGTTGAAGTATAATGGAGATGCTTTTGGAAGGGTTTGATGTATCTCAGCCTCTCTGACTTGGAGGTAAGAGGATGGTGGTGCCAACGTGCTTTTGTTTAGATTGGCGCCGTTTTGAAAGAGTGACATCAATAAAATGACACTGGACTGATAGTAGTCGTGACTAGAGTCAGGGTTCCACACGGGTCTTGGGAGTCCTTGAAAGTTTGTGGATTTGAGAAAAAAAATGACTTTTTAAAGGAGTTTTTGAAAATGAATGCATGGCCTTGAAAGTACTTGATTTTTTAAAATTAAAATATAGCACCTAAATTCATCAATATCTCTCAGCTCTCTGGACACGGGAGGAAAATTATTTCACTGGACTGGATTTCTGGACTTGACAAGATCACGAGTAAAAAACGAAGTTCTAATTTTGACCTAAAACATGCCGATTCAAGTCTTTGAACTCCACCAAACAAGACCTTGAAAGTCCTTGAAAAGTCCTTGAGTGTGGGAACGCTGTACGATAAAATAACACAAAAATGATCCCTGGCAACAAATGTGGCTCCAGGAACAAGGGACTCTGGGTAAATCACCCCCTGTACGGTACACCTCTGGACTGTCCTGTCAGTGTAAAACGGCAGGCCGGCCCCCCAAATATGCATGCTTTAGTGCGATTGGCTAGCGCTGCTGTCAGTCAGCCCAGCTGGCTGTCTGATTGGCCGCCACCAGGCCAGGTCCTGTGTAGATAAAGAATGTAAATATGCTCTATAGTCTATTTAGCAATGATTTTATTTTCCACATCTATATAGAGATCTAGAGATTATACTGATTATTATGGGTACTAGACATTTTTACGATGTCCTCCAATGCCGTATGATAACTGTATGACTGGAAAAAAAAAGCTTCTTTTATTTTCTAACTTCACTGCTTTGCTGTGTGTAATCTCACAATTAACCCGTCCCCTTTCCCTCCACCACTCCCACCCTCTTCGAACTCTGAAGGCATCAGCGTGCAGCGGTTCCAGATAGTAGTTGAGAATACAGGTTGGCCTTGAAGGCATCTAAACACCCTAAAAACACCCTAAAAACAATGTGCAGAGGCAGAATATTATAGTTTGTTGCAGCCATTGTCCCATATAATGTTCATCTGCAGCAGACGGGCTCAGAAGATAATCTAGCTCGGCAGCAATTATTAATTTCTCTTAACCCGATCGACCATCCATTGCATGATTGTGGTTTGGAAGAGTGAAGAGATCATGTAGAGAAGTGCATTCTGGGAAGTGTGTACGAAATGAAATCTCAGCCTCAGAAGGGTCAAGCTGAAGTCAAGGATGGAGCTTCGTCGACCAGTTTGCTCGTTAGGTTTGTGTTCGTGTGACGTTGAGGTGATGCAAGGAGCTGTATTGGTTTGACAGCCCCACTGCCACGCCTGCAGTACCCCTCCCAGACTGTAGGGGTCTCTCTCCTCTCTGCCTGCCTGCCCCCCACAGTTGTACGGACTGTTAAAACCAAAAGGAGCCATTTTCTACTGCTGTTCAACCCTCCCTCTCTCTTCCTTTTTATGGTTATGACGACTCACTCTGTACTCTGTCACCCCCCCCTGCTCTCTCTCTCTGTCTGTATTCTCTTTCTCTATCTTTGGTCAATAAAGCTGAGTTTCTCCAGTGCCCCCCTGCCGTCTCTTGCTTGTTCTTTCCGCCTGTCTCTAACATTCACTCCTTTATGGCTGCTGACAACGAGACACCAGCTCTTCTTACTGCCTGACACACTGCATCTGTTATATACTACCTACTGCCACTAACAAGCGCACATACACACACACACACACACACACACACACATACATTTTAGCTCGTCCCAAGCGACTTGCAGCAGTAGAATAAGCCTCAGTTCAACATTACAAGCCACCTAGTCTTGCATGGCTAGACTTATCTCTACACTTTGTTTCAGCGCTCTTTTTATTATCAACGTTACCTGTAGCTAATTAGCAAGACGATCACATGGGACTTTAAAAAGAGCAACAATAAAGAGCAACCGAAACCGCCGGTGTAAATATGATTGGTCAGAGCCGTGTTGATCCCAGCGGCTAACGTCCGGTCAACCAGACCGCAAGAACCAGAGTAAGGAGCGTTAAGGGTCACAGTTTGTGTTAGAGCGACATATCAATAGGAGATATCGATAGGATATCAGTCCACCTGCAATGTGATGGAGGTGAGGATATGATTTTAATCAACCAGCTTCAGGGGTGGAAAACCTGCAATGAATCCTGCCTCACCCTGACTGAAGGAGCTGAAGAGCTAAAGAATTACATTAGTCTGGATTTCAGTGGAGAGTTGTAGTGTCCCATGATGATCTAAACCCTGGAACGAGTAAAATTCTGGGGCAAATGTTGAATTCTTGTAGTTTTTTTTATCATTTAGTAAGTAAATAAGCAAACTTTATTTATAAAGGGCCTTTCAAAACAAGAGTTACTAGGTGCTGTACAATGAAAACATTAAGAAAATGAAAATAAAATATTGGAAATAAAATAGAAGCTTAGAAACAGAAAAACAGAAAATAACAATATAAGGACATTAAAACTGTACAGAAAGCAAACACACATTATAAAACAAAGTGCTTATTTGGCATGAAAATGGTCAGTTTTACATATACAGTAACTATCGGCAGCTTCAAATCCAGAAATATCAGAATCAGTATCGGCTTTTAAAAACCCGTATCAGCCGAAACCTAGTCAGAGAATATTCCCGTGACCCCAGAATGACCACGTAAGAGAGAAGCGCTTGGAAAATCAAGACTCAAACATTCTCACTTTTTCAGCAATCAACATTTCAAATTTTAGTTGTTTGTTTTTCTTTATCAGACAGATTGGTTGTATTAGTTTGTCCTGTTTTGTCTTTACCATCCCTCCCAGTCGGCCACAAGCTCACAGAGCAACAAATGAAGAGTTTCGTTCCAAATCGCTATATATCCAATGTGGACAAAACAACACACACAGATCAGCTCAGAAAAATAACTGTTTTGTAAGCAGAGGTCTTATGACTCAACCCATAATTTTAATTTAATTCATGCCAGATGCTCAGAAACATAAATATTATAAAGAGTGGGCGTCACTTTTTTTCAAATGGTGGGTATCTCATGTTGCAGTAAAACTCCCCGTGTGGTGAGGAAAAATATCGAGCTAAAATTCAACGTGGTGAATGATGCCTTTAAGTTTCCTTCCATATCAACCCTCTACAAATAACTTGACACCTACTCTAACACTGGAGGGAGGGGTGGAGGTAAGAAGGTAGGCAGGTAGGAAAGAAAGTTGGCAGGTAGGTAGGAAGGAAGGAAGGATGGAAGGGAAGGAGCGAGGGAAGGAGCGAGGGAGTGAAGAAGGGAGGGAGGAAAGAAGGTAGGAAGGAAAGTTGGCAGGTATAGGTAGGAAGGAAAGAAGGATGGAAGCTAGGTAGCTAGGGAGGTAGCTAGGTAGGTAGCTAGGTAGGGAATGCAGGGAGGGAGGAAGGTAGGAAGGAAAAATTGGCAGGTAGGTAGGAAGGAAGCAAGGATGGAAGGTGGGTAGGGAGGGAGGGAGAAAGGAGGTAGGAAGGAAAGTAGGTAGCTAGGGAGGTAGGTAGGTAGAGAGGGATGGAGGTAGGAAAGAAGGTAGGAAGGAAAGTTGTCAGGTAGGAAGGCGCCCCCTTGTTATCACTATTGGGTACTACAAGAAACACAGAGTCACAAACACTCTCACTCCCAACTTTATTGATAATGCAGGTGAGCAATGAACAGAGGATTCAAGGAATAAGAGACTGTGTGTGTGTGTGTGTGTGTGTGTGTGTGTGTGTGTGTGTGTGCGTGTGCGTGTGCGTGTGTGTGTGTCTTTTAAGAGACTGAGAGCAGGACCAGTGGCCCTTGGAGGTCTGGATTATCTTCATGGTGAAAAAGGGAATCAAAAGCAGCTACTAGGACGATCAATCATCTTTAATCTGTAAATCAAATTATTATTATTATTATTATTATTATTAATAATAATAATAATAATAATATTAACTCTGGTATGAGTTTCCTGAGCTTCACAGTCAGATCAAAAGTCAAATCAATCACACAAACAAACTAAAATAGAGTTATGAGGTTTTCTTTGTCTTTCCATTGATGACAGACTTGCTGTTAGTGCTCCAGAAATACATCAGGACGGCAACACACACTTCCAATGAAGACGTAATAAGAGGTGATAAATTATTCTATGGGTGATGTCATGACGACCAACTAAACATAAATAGGTTTTAGTCCACACACACACACACACACACACACACACACATAGAGCACACAGGATGGCTGTGTTCGCCGCGGTAATAAACATTAATTGATTTATCAGTACAGAACGGGGGGCTGGTCTCTTAATTGGAGCAATGACTGCAGATAATCATCACACACGTACACACACACATATGCATCCACGCACATACACTTACATACACATGTGCACACACACACACACACACATAAAAGAACATTTTTAAAAACTTTAAAAGGAGAAGTGAGGGTATAGGTCTCTTTTTGAAGTGTAAAGAATGTAAGTGTAAATAGTATATAAAAATTAATAGATAAATAAATAAATAAAATAAAAATAAAATAAAAATAATAAAAATAAATAAGGTTTCCAAGAAAGTCAGTAATAATAATAAACAGGAAAATACATACAGGTTAAGAGAATATTGCACTATATTACACTAGCATTGCTTTATTTCAGTATTTCCTCAAATGACTCTAACGATGACAAAGTGATCTACAAAATAAATATTTTCCTTAATTCAAACACAAGGAAGAATGATGTCGGGGGAAGTGACATTTAAACAGGATGTCAGGCTGCAAGGCACATGGAGGTCAAGGCTCTCAGCTTCATGAGGGGATTTGTGTTGTTGCTTCAGTTCAAATGGTGTCGATGCTAAGATAATAATAAGATGAACCTGAAGCCTGAGGGGAAACTGGGTCACTGGAGAGGCAAAGAATGGGATGAAAAATAAAACACATCAAGACAATGTATAGAAGATTGAAGGTCAGTTGTCTTTGTCACGCTGATTTGTATGGACACAACTGTTACGGTTCCTTCTCGCCTGTATCACCTGATGATGAAGCCGTCATCCAAATCCAGTAAATCAAGATCGATATTTGAGCTCGTTCCGTGTGGGCCAGCTTGACCAACGGAGGATGTGGTGTTTTTTGTTCAATCATGACTGCGTCTTTTTGAAATGTCTTACAGTTCACATTGATAGTAGGTTACATTTTACAGTAGATGTGAACAGACACCAAAAAAAATCGGATATGACCCACAATTCAGAATTGATGAATTGATTGATTTACAAACCAGTGAAAGAGCGCACGTGCAGGCTGTGCAAAAGTGCATCATCTATAATATGAAATTTCCAGGTGGAAGTAAGCAGTGTGTCCAGGATCATGTGATGATGATGACAATGATGAGGGTGAAGACGATGGTGAACAAAGTGAACAGTGGTGATGACGATTCACTCATTCATTTGTTTTATTATAGGTTACGGCCAAACACCGGGGGTTTCCATGACAACAGGAAATGGGTATCAAGCTGCCATTCCAAGCAGACAACCACACACTGCCATGGTGAGTAGTGTATGTGTGTGTGTGTGTGTGTGTGTGTGTGTGTGTGTGTGTGTGTGTTCCATCAAACATGCAGGCCTACATGCAGGCTGTGTATTTTAAAGGGGGCATGTGTCATATTCCTGACCAGATGCCTGGTCATTGTCTGTAACGGTAAACGTGATCGTTCTGCAGTGTCCCACTTTCATACTCCTATAGTACTCCTGTCATAATCCTATAATACTCCTATCATATTCCTATCATACTCCTATCATACTCCTATAGTACTCCTGTCATAATCATATAATACTCCTATCATACTCCTAGCATACTCCTATCATACTCCTATCATACTCCTATAGTACTCCTATCATACTCCTAGCATACTCCTATCATACTCCTATAGTACTCCTATAGTACTCCTGTCATACTCCTATAGTACTCCTATCATACTGCTATAATACTCCTATGATATTCCTATGGACATATAGTATGTCTATGGTACTCAATAGTGAGTTTACAGTGACCTTATTGTACTTTACTGTACACTTTTCTGTAATATTTCTATAGTATTTCTATAGTCTCCTACTAAACTTTAGTACAGGTTTGTTCTAGTTCCTGTTCACGGGGTTGTTGTTGCTGTGGGACTTAAATGTTCTGGAGGTTTCCGAGTTTGTTTTTGTCTCTGAAAATGCCACCATGTGCAGATTTGAACTGCAGAACTATTGACCCCCAGGGTGGTTGAGAGGGGGAAGACAGGGGGAGAAGCAGGGGGAGATGGGGGAGGAGAGGGGAGAAACAAGGGGAGAGAGGGGAGAAACAAGCGGAGGGGTGAGGGGGAGAAACAAGGGGAGGGGTGAGAAACGGGGGCGGGGGTCAACAAGATGGGGGGTGGGACAGGGGGAGAAATAGGGGGAGAGAGGGGAGACAGAAAGAGCAGGAGGGAGGAGGGAGGATAGAAAGGGGAAGATGGGAGGGGAGCGAGAGGTGAGACGAGAGGAGAAGAGAGGGGTGGGGAGAGGAAAGATGAGGAGAGAGGGAGAGAGGAGATAGAAGATGGAGGGGAGAGAGGGGGAGGAGTAGGGAGATAGAGAGGAGGGAGGGGGGAGGATAGAAAGGGGAGAGAGAGAAAGAGGAGGGAGGGGCGAGGAGAGGGTGAGGAGGAGAAAGGTAGAGAAGGGGGGGGGGGACAAAAGCAGGACGGGGGGCCAGATTGTTTTGCAGCTGAATAGCACCACATAGGTAACCCGATCCGCGGGTCGGCCTCATTGTGTTGGCCTCGCGCTGGGCTCGCTCTCTGATTGTCTCTGGAACGGGACAGAAAATACTCCGGGACCTCGCGAGCCCTGCATTATTCAGCGCGCGTGCCTAGAAAAGAGAGAGAGAGATAGAGAGAGAGAGAGAGAGAGAGAGAGAGAGAGAGAGAGAGAGAGAGAGCAAGAGGACAGTCCACGCGCGCGCGCGCAGGAGAGGGAGAGAGACAGAGGGGCGGAGGAGGAGGAAACGTTTGGAATGGAAACGCTCGCGCGTAAAAGGAGCTCAATGTCATCCCGGCCAGAAGCTGCCGTTGCTGCGAGCACACGCGCATCCGCTCCGCGTCCTCTGTTTTTTAGCGTCTCTTCGGTAGACCGGGTGGTGGTGCGGCAGCAGGAGCGGTTGCAGTCTCGCGTTTTTTTTACGAACTGAACGTTGAAGAAGAAGTGAGCCGGTCTGTCGGTCGCTTGGTGTTACCTACGCGGTTACAATCCCCGTTATTATTAACCGTTAGTTGACACTCTGCTGCGCCTCCGTTAGGAGGAGTCCAACCCAGACCGGGGGGATCGACGGGCCGCTGCATCTCTCTCCACACAGGTAGATGAAAAAGTTCTGATTCATTAAAACACCATTTATTACACTTTTTTAATTTGACTTTATCCCTGCTGGCACTTAGAGAGGCTCGCGCAGATTCAGTTTGAGTTCACCAAGGAGAACGGGGAGGGATCTCATTGAAAGGATCTCATTGAAGGGATCTCAGTGAAAGAGGGATCTCATTGAAGGGATCTCATTGAAAGCATGCCAGTGGATTTTAGGGCTTGCCTCTTGCATGCTGCCTGTGTGTGTGTGTGTGTGTGTGTGTGTGTTGACTAGTAACCTTGCTGGCTACAATAATGTAATCACATTGATTGGGTGTAAACTGGGGAGGACAGGCGATACTGCTGAGAGAGTTGCCCAAAGGAGGTCAGTAGACCAGACTGCTGCAGCAGTCTCTCTCCCTCCCTCTCTCTCTATCTGTCTGTCTTCCTGTCTCTCTTTCACCCCCCCTCCCTCCCTCCCTCCTCTGCATCAGTGTAACCTAGATGTGGAAATGACCTTAACCTGATTTTGATGAGCCACATATGATGGGCAGGAGACAGGCCTGGTGTGCAGTCTAGTCTTCCTGCCACTCCTCCTGTTGTCTCTCATCACTGTCCATTGCACTGAAAACTATGATACATGCAGTAAAAACCATGATACATGTACTAAAAACCATGATACATGTACTAAACATCTTAAAAACCATGATACATGTACTAAAAACCTTAGAAAACATGATACATGTAGTAAAACCTTACAAACCATGGCACATGCAGTAAAAACCATTGTACGTGTAGTTAAAACCATGGTACATCTAGTAAAAACCATGGTACATGTAGTAAAAATCATGATACATGCAGTAAAAACCATGGTACATCTAGTAAAAACCATGGTACATGCAGTAAAAACCATTGTACGTGTAGTTAAAACCATGGTACATCTAGTAAAAATCATGATACATGCAGTAAAAACCAGTAGTAGTAAAAACCATTTAAAAACCATGGTACATGCAGTAAAAACCATGGTACATGTACTATATGTTGGAGGTGGATGTGATGTGTTCTCCAGTTCACCGTCAGGATATATTGCCCCTCCCCATTGTCTCCACTTGCCAAGATATCATCATGGTTTATTCCCTCTTGGTTATTTCATGTCGTCATAAAACCTTCAGAGCTAGTATTACCCAGACGGATATATAAAGTTTTAAAACCCTTTGAGGAGGAATATCAACTATACTGTCACCAGGCTGGTATTCCTGTCGTACGTTGGTGGAAAGTCGAGTCAGTCCGAGGTGTACCGGTGTTCCCGTGGACGGAGAACCAGGGATCACACCACCAGAGCTGGTCGACCACTGCCACACTTTCTTACTTCACATATTTGTGGTGATTTTTCCACCTTCTCCGACCTCCGTAACGGTTGCTAAGCAACTTGCAATTCTTGTAAAATGTTTGTGTTCAACAACATGGCGGGGAAGGATGTTGGCTGCAACTGGCAGTGGACTTCTTGGCAAGCACGGCAATCAGAGAGCAAATCTGGTGATCTTGTTGATCCGAGTGATCCTAAGCCACTGACTACTTAAATGGCTAGGTGTTCAATTCCCATTCCCACCACCCAAGCTAAAAATGTATACTCGTAGTACATATAGTTTTTTTTGGATAAATACCTAAACTTGCTATGGTGAAAATAATAAAACAAACCTTTATTTAACCAGGAAAGATTAAAACTCTCTTTTGCTAGACTGACCTGGCCAAGATGGGCAGCAGTTCAAGTCAACACATAAAGGTTTCAGACGGAAAACATAAAACAATTCAGAAGGCATCAAATAAAATCATGATCATAAATAGAAAAACAGGAAGTAGGCTCATCCAAACACGGACAGGTCAGTGAGTTTGCTTCTAAATCCTTCATCAGAGATTTCAAAACAGGAAGTGAGACGAGTTCTTCAAAGTTTCATCTCACTTTGTAAAGGAAGTCAGATGGCAGGAAGCTGTGGGAACTTGAAGCTGACCTGGATCCTATTTTCCCATCGTTTTCCATCATACCGATCAATACTAAAGTAGTGGCCAAGGTAGCATCTGGTCCGATCAGTCTGGTTGTATTACCCCCAATGGATCCAGACCTTTAACCACGCCCACCTTCTTCAAGCTTCTGGGTGATGATGAAGAAATGATGAAGTTGAAATCATAGCCAGTTCTCCAGTGACAGCCGATGAACGTCCCATTGAGACAGGTATGGCCTGTTAGTGTCACTCAAGGTGTGTGTGTGTGTGTGTGTGTGTGTGTGTGTGTGTGTGTGTGTGTGTGTGTCCACCCCCAGCACCATGAAGATGAATGTGAGGACATTGACAGGAACAACAAAGTTAAGATGTCTTCTTCCTCCGAACCACTCCCTCTTCCCAGAAAACACACACACACACACACACACACACACACACACACACAGGTTATATAACAGTTATTTGCTTGATGATGCTTGGTGAGCCAGGAGTAGACAGGAGGAGGAAAGGGGATGAAGTATTGAAAGGGAGGCAGGATGGGAGAGGAAGACATGATGAGAGGAGATGGAGGGTACAAGGAGAGAAGGGGGGAGGGAGGTGAGGAAGGGGGGAGGTTGAGGGAGGAAGGGGGGGGGGGGTTAGTAGTAGGAAGTCTGCTCAGTCTCACGCCACTCGTTGTTGTTGACATTAACTGGCCAATGGCCTCTCGATGGCCGATGTGTTGAAGGCCACGATTGGCTGTCTTCCAGGAAGCGAGTGATACTCCGCCTTGTGTTATTGGATGAAATCCCAAACATCACAGTCACTCAGCCACGCTCAGGCAGACAGTAATGTTACTGATCAGTGGTTCTCCTGTATTTATTCTACCACAGTAAGATCATGACTCACTGATATTTCACCAATAGGAGCCAGGCGTCATATTTGTTTTTCACACAGCAGTAAAGTCGACTTGATCTGAGTCATATTTACTAACATTAATTGATTTTCTAACTTAATAATACTGATTTTGCAGTGAAATCAATTTTTTGGAGGATGGCTTTGCACGTCCTACCACAACAAAAATATCTATATAGGGGAAACACTGTCACTGATATTTTACCAAGGCTTTATGGTATAGCAACTCAATTCACACATATAATGAGTTTTGTGACAGCTGGTGATGACTGGAGATAAAATAGATGAAAAACAAAGTGGTAGCCTGACATCTCAGCTCCAATGGGACTGTGTCCCCCGGGCCAGCGTTTAGACTGAGCCTTCAAAATGACTTTCCCAGCCCTTAGACAAAGCCCGCTCCTGTTCCTACATGTCTGAAATAACCAGAATCTCCAGTTTCTTCAGGGTGTGAAAGACTTGGTAGCTATTTCTGTTTGGCCCATGAGAGTGGATGACAGCTAAAAGTGACGAAGGAAGGCGCGTGTGTGTGTGTGTGTGTGTGCATTTGTGTGTGTGTGAGTGTGATAGCACAACATTAAAGCAAACTGTGCTACTTTTTAAAGCGCAGTGAGTAACTGTAAGTCCTTGTACAGACTGTTTATCCAAAATGGATATATATCATTCTTCATAGCATCCTCTGTTTTATTGAATAGTGGAGTCTGAAATTCAGTCAATTATAGATTAAATGGAGAGTATTATATACCATTTATTTATTTTTACCATATATTTTTGCTTTTCAATACTCATATATATATATCCATATTTCTGCTTTCGCCACCATCACAGGGTTTTTCCGGCAACTCAAAATCTTGATAATTGCGAATTGCAAAATGAGTTATTGAAAAAAAACCTAATCAGGCTACCTCTTCGTTCCTAGATGTGTCAGAAGTGCAATTATTAAAGTAGGTTTTGAAATTAACCTAATTTTCAGTCATTTATAGTAATTTTCATGTGGAGTTGGTGCATTAAAAGAGTGTTTTCATCTGTTCTGAAGGCGTGAAGGACAAAAAGCTTAACAATAGGTGTGGGTGTGAAAATTGCACAGATCTAATTGTGCGTAATTCTTAGACAAGCAGATCCAGGAGCTAGGTGGGCGTCCTGCAGCTGGGCAGAATCTGAGCTAACCTGAGATATGGAAAAGTCAAATCATGTCATACAAATGCCCCAAATCCTTAAAGTCACAAGGAAATGGCATTTCAAAAATCTATGTTATTATTGGTTGGACCTTTGTAAGTACGCCCACTTGTACGCCTTGAAGTACCCACTAAAATACGCAGTTTCCGATTTTGATATAAAAATCCGACCAAATATTTTTTATTGTTTCTATATCGACAGACGACAACACAAACATCGTATAACATTAATACGCAACTGACGAAAAAGATGACTGATACGGCAACGTGTTACTTTAAAACATGGACTAGACATACAAACATTAAATGGGCAGTAATATTTCTGATTTTATAATCTTATGATCTCATATTTATACTGATATATATCGATTATTACAGACTTGAGGTGGCGGTGTGTGGAAAAAGCAGTAGATAGAATGATATGGTTACTATCACTGTCAACACCGTTGTAGCAAGTACAATTTAATTTACAATGTAATTTATTGTTGAATAGGTTCACGTTATGATATGGAGAATTAACTAACAGGCTGAAAAAGTAATTTTTCATTTTCTTCTGACTTCAAATTCCATCCTGGCAGAAAGGTTTTCCCCCAAGGTCTGGTATTTGTGCTCCAGAGAGGAAGCGAACTGGAGGGACGCAGGAAACGCAACAATGCAACCCAGCCATGTGATGGCCACCATTACACAACCTCCGCCGCCAACTATTGTCCACAACATCCACCAACTATTGTCACGCGGCGCAACACAAGTCATTCATTAAATACAAAGCTAAGCACAAGCCACCTGCTTACATGAATTGTTGTTTACAGCAAGAATGCACACGCACGGTAAAAACACCGGGCGCAGGAGATCATTAAGAAAACAAGGGTGGAACAGTCGCTGAACTCCTTCTACCTTCCTACAGAAAAATTGACATGAATGAACAACTTGATAAAAAATAAAAAATAATAATAATTGAACGCGTAACGTAGACTTTCTGCTAGTTCTGGGAAGGGAGGCTGAAAGCTGCGCTGGTGTCCTTATCGCAATCCAGCCTCAGCATGGAATGTTAGAATGCCGGGCTTTAGGTGTTCTAGAATGGGGAGGGGAGTTCCGGGCGTGCACGTGAGAGTGTGTGTGTGTGTGTGTGTGTGTGTGTGTGTTGTTTTCCCTAACCTTGTGAGTGAGGCCTTTTTTGCGACGTGAGGTCCTCTCTTTGGGTTTAGGGTTTATGGTTTGAATTAGGATTGTGGTTGCGCTTGTAGTGGTGAGGGTTAATGGTTAGGTGGGCTAGGGTGTGTGTGTGTGTGTGTGTGTGTGTGTTGGGTTTAGATGATACGTGATGTTCTGCTCACCAGGAATGTACAAGCAGCGGAGTCGCCGAGGTATTTTGTTTATGCAACAGTGATGTGCAGCAGCGAGCGACCTCCTCCTCCACCACCACCAGCTCATCTCAGAGCTAATTACTGGTTATCGTTTCTGTTAACTGCCTTCATGTCTCTCGCCAATTGCTTCATTTGTTTTTAGGAATGTTTTTATTCAGAGGTGCTGCTCGGAAATGTATTTATTCAGAAACACCGCCAGACACCAGACACACACGGTGGTCTAGCAGTATTTCAAAATGTGCCTATGAATGTTTGTTTCATTTAATCCGTCTCGGTGCCTTGAAACCACTGGAAATAGTCCCAATAAAACACATTTCATCTAAATGGAAATAATTCATAGTCAGGTTCAAATACTCCAAAGATTTGCTGTGATTTTTTTGTGCAGATGGGTTGTGTGTTGATTCACACAGACTCGGACAGACTGTTTTCCCTCAGTGTGAAACCTTCCTCCGTCTAAAACCAGCGAGCTAATCAGTCTGGAAATAGACGTGATTAACAGGCTGCTCTCCTCTCAGCATGAGGCAGAGCAGAGCTGGTTATCTGTGGTGCTAAGGCTATAAGCTAACAAGGGGGAGCGGCCGAGGCTAACGCGACCTCAGTGCACACTCACTTCAACAATACGCGAGGACCGAGGGCCGGGTAAGCTAATGCTATCCGAGCTAAAGCCACGCAGCATCAAATGAGCAGGTAGGGATGCTGTTTCCGTGCTAGTCTGTTTCCGTCAACACTTCCTGAAGAACGTGGATGATGGATAAGGTCAGACGCCATGCTCAAGTAGCTCACCATGTTACCAGTGCAGTTAGCAGCAGTGACGTCTAGAAGCTGGGTGAAAATAAATCTTTGGGCTGTGTTTGTGTGCTTGAGAGGAAGGTCAGTTCACCATTGGAGGACGTCTTGAGTCTTTTCTTTCTGTTGCCTGGCAACTGCATCCAAACGGACACACTGTTGAAACTATTTCAGCCGTCTTTGACCGAGGTCTATGATTTAAAACTTTTTCGAACTCTTATTATGGTCCTGTTAGCTGCTCGGTGGTAGCCTGGTATATGGAAGGTGTTGCTTTTGACAAATGACATTGTCCAGCCGGCAACGCGTCACAATAACGAGCCAAGTAATTAGCCAGTTTGGCCTCAGTGTGTTTTGGTTGGCGTGTCAAGCTGTCTAAACATAGGTGTCTGCTGTCTGTGTAGTAGACCTAAGTGGCTAATCTAATCTTGATTTTTCCACAGTGCATTCACACCAATCACATCGCCATGCTACTTTCCAGTGGCTGATTGGATTGGTAGCTACAGCACCCAAGATGTTGGAGTCATAGGATAGCTGCAGATGGTCACAGGTGGAATAAACTAACTACATTTACTCTTGTTGCCTTCATTGTATTCACAAGTGAATCTTTAGCCTGTTAGTTTGTCTGCAGCCTCAGAGTGTGGTCTCTGCAGCGAGGTCCTGAAGAAGTCTTGAATTCCATTTTCTTCCAATTAGTGTTTTTCGTTCTAATTGGCATTAAAAGAAACTTGCAGACATCCTGCTGTGAGACACAACTCAAAGATGGGCGGCTCCATTGTGAGATGGGGAGTAGATCTTTATGCTCGGTTGCTTTCTCTTCACACACACACATATAAACAGTCCCATTTAAACTCAAACTGTCAGTCACACATAGCTATCAAACACACTCACACACAGGGGGCCTGCAGGTCCTGAAAGAGCCTTAAAATATCTTAATTCACAGTATCTAAACTCAAGACCTCAAAAGGTCTTGAATAGAGTTAAAAGTATTTCTAGTCTTGAATTTCTAGTCTTGTTGTGGTTTCTTTGTGTTTCTTTGTGTTTTTCTGGGGAGAAATCAGCCCAGAAGATGAAACTTTATTGATCCCTGTGGGGAAATTAGGTTGATTCTGGTTGACCTACAATTATTTTCAATTCTCATGTGTATTTCAGTTGTCAAACTTGGATTTCATCATCACAGGCATTAAAAAGGTCTTGAAACGTCTTGACACACTGACTGACACAATCGCTCTGCCCTGCACTCCACTGAACATGTCTTCCCTCATACCTTCAAACACCTTCCCTGCAGAACTGCAAACGACAGTATTTCCTTTATTCCTTCCTCCTTAGTAAGTGTGACTTCACCTGATGCTAGAGGCCAAGTGGCAGAGGAGACAGAGACGAAGAAGGGCTGTCAATCTGGTTTTGGTGGACCTGTGTGATATTGGAACTATTGGGACTAGAATTTGTCATATGGATGCTGGATACTGTAGTGTACTGAACCCTCATGTTGTCATCATGGCGTCATGTTGCATCTGTGTGTGTGTGTCTATCACTTCCCTATAAACAAAGAAAATGTTAGTTGTTCGCTAGTATCGTGTCCTGCTGGATTTGCTGGCAGGGCTGTTACATAACCAGGGGAGGGAGAGGAGCCGGAGGAGAAAGAGGGAAAATTCCGCCACTTTCCATTTTGTTGTTTGGTGGTGTATGTTTCTTATTCCTGTAGATACTGACGAAGACGATACTGAGATATTTTCTCCTCCTGGGAGAAGAGGAATAGAGGAGCAGGGAGGGTAAGTTGAATAGAGAGCAGACAGGGAGGATGATGATGGAGGTGAGAGGACAGGAGGCTGGGATGATTCAGGGGAAACCAAGTCAACCAACCTCCTGGTTGAACAGCATTAGCCATGCTAGTGTTTAGATTCAATACAAAGATTCAAAGTGTTGTGGAAAAGCTCCTGACTGCAACAGCTGATCTGTATGTTTGATTTATTTGTTTGTCCTAGAAAGGACAAAGGGGGGTGGCAGTCTATACTATATACTCCTGATTCTTTAGTTCCATACTAACCACAAGACACCTAACCTTTGGCCTATTTTATTGCTGTATCCTCTCAGGACAAGTTCAGACCAGCTTCAAGCTGCCTCAGGGGAACATCTAGATAAAGTCCTATTCTCCTGTAAATAAAGATAAAGTCTTAATCTTCTATAAATAAAGATAAAATCTTAATCTTCTGTAAATATAGATAAAGTCCTACTTCTGTAAATTTCCAGTCATACCCTGCTACCTCCTCCTATGTGACCCTTTGTTTATCATACCATATATCAGGTTTGTGTTCTCCCTGTGTTTATGCTGAATAAACTCCAGCTTTGATTGAACAACACTTCAAACAGAGTGGGGGCTTTCTTTTAGTGGAGAACGCTTTACATTTTCCCAATGTAAAGTCCTGTTCCCCATGCAACAGCTAGCTAGTTAGCTAGTCAGACAACAGCAGAGTTTCTCACTGGGAATACCGACTTGAAGGGCTGTTCGGTTACATTGTTCCTGATAGGGTATTAGAATTTCTGAGTTTCTGATATCTCTGGAACGCAGCAATGACTGTTGTTATAGGTACGGCGGTGATGCGTTGGCAGGTTCGAGGTGCAGCAGACATAACCGTTGATAACAGCAGTTTACCAGTGCACGTAAACTGACTGAAAAGTTTTGGCCGAATTTCTCAAGAAAAATATGATGCCCTGAACGTCCCGAAGGGTGTTATGTTTTTATAGAGCAGTTACCAACTCATGTGCAGTCTTTAAGGTAGTTATACTGGTTTCAACGGGTATGAGCGGCTACTCATCTATCCAGCTAGCTAAGCTCTTCCATAAAATGAATAAACTCCAGGAAGAAAAGAAGCTACATACATGTAAGTAGCATGTAGGCTAACATTCACAACATAGGATTTAGCAGAGAAACAAGTGCAACTAAACATCGTTCTTGTCATATAATAACCAAGCGGCTTTATACAAGTCTTAGAAAGAAAGATCGCGGAGGACGATACCAACTGCCACTTTATCGCTTTACCGGAAGCACTTCAAAATAAAAGCATGCAACAGGAAATGCCACTAAACCTAATGTGGATACCATAATAAGAATCCAGAACAGTAGTATATCGTCACTGTCGGGTGAAAACTTTGTATCTCTAAAATGTCAACTTCTCAGGAACTAAGGAAAACAGCCTTATTTGCAGCTTGATGGCGAATTGTTCATTTTATCCACAGACGAGCCTACGTATGGGAAACACTGGAGTCGGTTATTACATTACTGCAAAATAAGCCCCTTTAAGATGATCGGGGTCTTGATTCACCCCGATGGAGCCTATTTTCCCATAATGTCTCGCTGTGCATCATCCATTACATAATACACTCACAGTGCTCCATTTCGCTGGGCACCCAGCCCAGCAAAGTGCAGCCTGTTTTGGTTTCACAGTGTGAGTATATTAATCTACACCCAGATCTGGGCTCCAGTGAAAAGCAGTATATACAGTCAGTGTCGTTACTCAGTCCGGGTCTTGAATGAGTGTTGGGTGTTTTTCCAGTGTGTGTGTGTGTGTGTGTGTGTGTGTGTGTTGACTGTATCATTAGTATTCAGCCTGGAGAGTCTCCCTCCAGCCCCCATTGGGCCTTTTGTTGTTGTTGTGTGAGGGGTCTGTGTGTGTGTGTGTGTGTGTGTGTGTGTGTGTGTGTGTGTGTTGAGGGACTTTGAAAGGGACACAAATAGTTGCCTTGAGTCCAGACATGCAGAGCATTCCTCTTTAACACTCAAAACTCAAGACACCTCGACATGATCCCAGCCTGGTTGCTGCTTCACACTCTCTGGCAGTGGGTAGGTGGCCATCGCTGTCATTACTGTGTGTGTGTGTGTGTGTGTGTGTGTGTGTGTGTGTGTGTGTGAGAAGTGTAGATATAGAGACAGTAACCCTATACTAGCGCCTCTTAAACATCTAACCTGAGAGTGTGTGGAGATGGAGACATGCCAGACCTGACTAGTCTTTCTTGACGGTGGACATTGACTGTTTTCTTATTTACTTTATTGTTCTAATATTGTTTCTGTCTGGGTTCACATCACTTCAGTGCAATGCTACAGCAAAACCGTTAGCCATGACTAGGTCTTACATTTTTCTAATTTAACTTAAATCTTTCACTTTGGGTCGGCTGGTTTGCCTCCACAGATTTTCTTTTTTATTTTACCACTAGTTGACCTTGTGGTGACCTCTAGCATAACTTTACAGCATTTTGTTAGCCGTCTGTGCGCGGGCATGTGTGTGTGTATGCATGTGTGTGTGCGTGTTCTAGAACAGGTGGCCTCTAGTGGTCGGTGTATTTCCTGTGTTGAGGGCCGTTTCCGTGGATACAGGGAGTGCAGCTTCCTGGCTTCCTGTTTGGATGAGCTGGGATAGGCTGCTGTCCAATATCCAATCCGCTGCCCCCCCACACACACACACACCCCCCCCCCAACATAATTTGTTATCAAGCACACCATCAATTATTTCAGCGGACAACAAAACCTTTTGTACCAGAAGACATCAAAGAACTTTCTGCCACCGTGAACATTCAGTTTGATCAGATTTATCGTATAATGGAGAAAACGACCTTGATTTAAAATTAGCAACCATCATTTTTTATTTTGTACAATGGGATTTGAATGGGCAGCCATGCCGTTATGAAACTTTAACCACTTAAATGATGAAAGATGACGGAAACTTTCAAAAATGAAGATGGAGAAGAAGAAAGGCAGCAGATTTTCAGTCCCCAGATTTCAACTGTAACAAAGTGATAAATATTTAAAACTGGTCATATCTAGGGAACTGACAGGAGCCAATCAGATGCAGCGCCAGAGCACAACCCTGAAACTGCGTGACCTTTGACCTTTACCCTCCTGGCCGTCTGACCTGCTGTAGTGAAGTCAAGGGTGGGTGGTCGCTCGTTGAGACAGTAGCGTAGATTAGCTTCCTCCAACTAACACACTGATCATCTCTGACCTGCTAACCTCTCTCTGTCACACACACACACACACACACCCACACACACACTTAACCCTCTCCTCTGCTTGTAGTGTCATTTGTCACACATGCAGGTACGCATACACACAAATACCTGCACACACAGACAAGACACAAAAGACTTTCCACGCCTCTTTTATATATTTTTTTAATTGTATTTTTTCTTTTATTACTTTTTATTTTCCTCATATTTTATATAAAAATGTATATTAATTTTTTTATAAATATTTTTTAACTAAAAAAAATTGTAGTTACTCCATTGTGTACCAGTAGGCGTGACATAACAATTTCAACCAATAATATCAGCAATATCACGTGTGTGTGTGTGTGTGTGTGCGTGTGTGTGTGTGTGTGTGTGTGTGTGTGCTCCCGACAGGCTGTATGATAACTGTGTCATTTGCTCTGTGTTTGATCAATCGTGATCAACTGTAATGACATATGGCTGCTCTAGGCTCTACTCCCTATTGACCCAATAGTGCTGACCTAGTTGCGAGCTCACACACACACTCACGTGCACTCACATGCACTCACATGCACTCACAGAAACTCTCGCTATCTTTCTCATTTTTCTTCCTCCTTTGTCCAACAATATGTCTTTTCATCGTTCAGTTTGCTTGTTACTGTCGGTCCGTAACGCCGATCACAAGTCTCTGTGTTTGTGACAGCCCATCCAGGAATCGAACTTGTGTCTAATTTAATTATTGGGTTACTGCCCTAGTTTTCCATGACCGATTTCTCTTCATTACTGGTTTATTTTGAGCCTTTGAAGTCACCAGAAACTTGTGATTTGTCAGTTCAAGCAGAGATATTTCACAAGGATGGGATTTTTCAGGATATCAGCTTTTCTTGTTCGGTGGTGTATTTTTCGGCGTCACAGCATCGTTCTCTCGCCACTCTTCTTTTCCTCGACTGGGGAAATTTACTATGCTATTGCTATTGCTATACGTATACAGCACAGAGAACCCTCTTTTCTGGGGGGTTGTCGAAAGGCATTCTGGGAAACGTAGGAAATCACCAACTAGACGAGGCAGGTTGAGGGATTGTGGGTACACCAAAAAAGTAAATTACAACACTTCATCAATAAGTAATCGTTGACTCATATCGACCTTTATTGGTGACCAGGAGGAATTGCAACAACATTGACTCGTATTGATCATCGGCCCTATCAACACCCACAGATGTATCAGGGGCATTTTGTGCTATGGGGCAGTAAAAGTTACTTAGTGCCCCTTTAAAGCCAGTGAAAGTGAAAGCGGTTCTGTGTTGACGTGCTGTTGGAGCAGAGAAAGTGAACCCTGACCTTCTAGCTCTGGTTTCCACCAGGCCGATCCTATGACCCAACACGCACTCAACACGCTCACTCACAACACAAACATACATTCATACGAGCCGGCAGAGGCCGACTCCAAACTCATACAAACTAGGGTTTAACCGATATGGGTTTCTGAAGGCCACCAAGACCAATACATCTGGACTGGAGCTGCTGACAGACGATAGTTTGTGCTGATATTCGGTGTTTTGAAATTTGACCATTTTAGTGTTTCACCTCGACTTTTTTTGCAGGGAGGAAAGCCACTGAGACAGCATTTAGGCCATCATGGGACACTAAAACTCTCCACTGAAACCCAGACTAATGAATTAACAGCATTTAGGCCATCATGGGACACTAAAACTCTCCACTGAAACCCAGACTAATGGATTAACAGCATTTAGGCCATCATGGGACACTAAAACTCTCCACTGAAACCCAGACTAATGAATTAACAGCATTTAGGCCATCATGGGACACTAAAACTCTCCACTGAAACCCAGACTAATGGATTAACAGCATTTAGGCCATCATGGGACACTAAAACTCTCCACTGAAACCCAGACTAATGAATTAACAGCATTTAGGCCATCATGGGACACTAAAACTCTCCACTGAAACCCAGACTAATGAATTAACAGCATTTAGGCCATCGTGGGACACTAAAACTCTCCACTGAAACCCAGACTAATGGATTAACAGCATTTAGGCCATCGTGGGACACTAAAACTCTCCACTGAAACCCAGACTAATGGATTAACAGCATTTAGGCCATCGTGGGACACTAAAACTCTCCACTGAAACCCAGACTAATGGATTAACAGCATTTAGGCCATCGTGGGACACTAAAACTCTCCACTGAAACCCAGACTAATGGATTAACAGCATTTAGGCCATCGTGGGACACTAAAACTCTCCACTGAAACCCAGACTAATGGATTAACAGCATTTAGGCCATCGTGGGACACTAAAACTCTCCACTGAAACCCAGACTAATGGATTAACAGCATTTAGGCCATCGTGGGACACTAAAACTCTCCACTGAAACCCAGACTAATGGATTAACAGCATTTAGGCCATCGTGGGACACTAAAACTCTCCACTGAAACCCAGACTAATGGATTAACAGCATTTAGGCCATCGTGGGACACTAAAACTCTCCACTGAAACCCAGACTAATGGATTAACAGCATTTAGGCCATCGTGGGACACTAAAACTCTCCACTGAAACCCAGACTAATGAATTAACAGCATTTAGGCCATCGTGGGACACTAAAACTCTCCACTGAAACCCAGACTAATGAATTAACAGCATTTAGGCCATCGTGGGACACTAAAACTCTCCACTGAAACCCAGACTAATGGATTAACAGCATTTAGGCCATCGTGGGACACTAAAACTCTCCACTGAAACCCAGACTAATGAATTAACAGCATTTAGGCCATCGTGGGACACTAAAACTCTCCACTGAAACCCAGACTAATGGATTAACAGCATTTAGGCCATCGTGGGACACTAAAACTCTCCACTTAAACCCAGACTAATGGATTAACAGCATTTAGGCCATCGTGGGACACTAAAACTCTCAGTTGAAACCCAGACTAATGGATTAACAGCATTTAGGCCATCGTGGGACACTAAAACTCTCCACTGAAACAGTATTTCGAGCATCATGTGACACTAAAACTCCATCAGTATTGACTGTCTGATATCCGATTTTCATTGAAAGGTCAATATCAGCCCAATATATCGGTCTAACCCTAGTAACACACACACACACACACACACACTGAGGATGATAGAAAATGTCACCTCTCTCTTGTTTCTTCTCTCTGCCCTTTGGTCACCACACCTTTCCCTGTTCCCCTATGATCTCTTCCACGTTTCATCCATCACCACCTCTTCATCACCCGTCTCTCTTTCTCCTGTCTGTCTCTCTCTCTGCCTGTCTCCCTCTATATAGGGATGGAGGGAGAGAGAGAGAGAGAGAGAGAGAGAGAGCCAGGTCTTACACAGGAAGGGAGGAGTAAGAAGCAAGAGGGTGGATGTTTTTGGAGTGTGTGTGTGTGTGTGTGTGTGTGAGGGCCTGCACAGAAGGGGTCTTTGTGTGTGAGACCAACACACACACACACACACTCTCACTAACACACACACACACACACACTCAGCCCATGACATCACGGCTTACCGAGCGGCCGGCAGGAATGTTACTGAGAAAGGAGAGGCTTTGTGGAGGAGAGGAAAGAGAGGGAGGGGGAGGAAAAGGAGGAGGTGGGGGGAGGAAAGGAGGAGAAGAAGAGGAGGAAAAGGCTTGGCCAGGGAGAAGCCGGGCACTCCCACTATCTGGAACAGGACACAGCCAGGCAGAACAGAAACGACTTGACTGAGCTGCCGTGATGAATTCAGCTACCTGACAGAAACCAGTCAAACCCAGAACTGAAGGGGATTTCTGCCTCGCGGGGTTTTGAGCCGCCGGGGTAACGTGGAGCTCACTGCTCAGATAGCACTGACATAGTATCAACCGGCCAGATACCGCCAGGTTACCGGGCTGCCGGGGAGAGCAGCAGGTGAGTACCGACCCTACAGAAGTTTCTGGAGCTGGGAGACAGAATCATGTTGTCCTGAAAACTATTTTTATGGTAGTTTTACTTTATTAGATGATTTATGACTTTTAAAGTTTGACAGGAAAAAGGGAGTAAAAGAGATGAGGTGACCAATATACTGTTATCAATATCAGTTGTGATTTGATATTTTATTTTTGGGGATTTTTAATCACTTTTTTTGAATCTGTGCGCTTTTATTTGAGGCGAAGCACGTTGTGTTGCGTTGCGTTGCGTTGCGTTGCGTTGCGTTGCGTTGCGTTGCTGACACCGTGCGGCAAAACATTCCCAGATTTCAAACCGTTGTGTGTCCAGGCTGTTTGGATGAGAGGACACCGATGCTACTAGAGATGTGGGTTGAACCAGCAGCAAGAGGCTCCAGTTACTATACGGGATCATGTTTAGCCAGGAAACAGAGCCGGTGTGTGTGTGTGTGTGTGTGTGAGAGTGTGAGTGAGTGTGTGTGAGTGTGAGTGAGTGTGTGTGTGTGTCAGAATTTGTGACGTGTTGCATGCAGCATGTGTTCTGGTTAGGAGTGTGTGCTTTAATAGGAAATGATGACGTGATACTGGAAGCATGGGAAGTGTGTGTGTGTCTGTGTGTGTGTGTGTGTGTGTTTGTGTGTTTGTGTGTGAGAGACAGATGATGTGTATATTGTCAGTCAGGGAGTAAGGGCTGAATACATGTTCTGGTAAATGTGTGCTAGCTCTCTTCCCCCCTTGTGTCTCAGGCATGCAGCCATAGTGTGTATGTTTAAGTATGTGTGTGTGTGTGTGTGTGTGTGTGTGCGTGCATGTGTGAGTGAGTGCAACTTCAGTGCATCACAGTTGGAGTGTAAGCATTTCCAGATGTGATAGGAATGGCGACAGGCAGAGAATGAGACAGCATTCAGACAGGCTGAACGTAGACTGTTACAGTTAGCTGACTCACACACACACTGACTCACACACACACTGACTCACACACACACACACACACTCACACACACACAGGGGTGTGCAGTGTCCCTCATAGCTACTATTAGAGCCTTGAGGACAGCTAGTTATGCCTGGAATGTGAGGTTAACACACACACACACGTGGATGCACACGTACACACATGAAAGAGCACACATGCATGCACCGCTGCACAACTATAGTCACACACACACACACACACACACACACTTTTTAGCGTTGCATATGAGACATTCCTGCAGCAGTGTTTTCCTCAGGCAGTAACAGGATATCCTCCCCCTCTGCACTGTCCTGCCTGCTGGACACACACACATACCTACACACACACACACACACACACACACACACACACACAATGGGTCAGAAAGGTATACAAACAGTGTGAGAGTAGTGGCAGGCAGGACATGATGTGTGACAGCCGGTCCTCACATGATCCCTAATGTCATTAACACTGTGGGAATCATTCGACCCATGGAAGGGAGTGTGAGGAGAAAAGGGGGGAGACGGAGAGAAAAGGGGGAGAAAACTGGTGACGACTGTAAAAAGACGTCAGGAATACATTGAGCATATGACATGTTGAATATCAATGCATTTTTATTTTTTAGGTACAAAGTGAGAAGATAGCTTGTGGCTAATGGTACCCACTGGTTTAAATGAGAAATGCTAATAATGCTAACCAGCAGTTTCAGCTGAATCTGTTTCCCACAATGCCTGCAGTGGTAATCTGCAAGATCCTCATTTTTTTATTCAGTCTCCATCTTTGTCTCTCAGCCTCACTGTGGTGTCCCTCACTGTGGTGTTCCCTCACTGTGGTGTTCCTTCACTGTGGTGTTCTTCACTGTGGTGTTCCCTCACTGTGGTGTTCCTCACTGTGGTGTTCTTCACTGTGGTGTTCCTCACTGTGGTGTTCCTCACTGTGGTGTTCCTCACTGTGGTGTTCCTCACTGTGGTGTTCTTCACTGTGGTGTTCCTCACTGTGGTGTTCCTCACTGTGGTGTTCCTCACTGTGGTGTTCCTCACTGTGGTGTTCCTCACTGCTCTTCCCAGAGATGCATGTGACTGAGACAGATGCCCCCGAGAGTAATATTTTATTAGTAGAAACAAGCAACAAGACAATAGGAGGAGGAGAGACGAGAGAGAGGGTTTATTGAAGAGACCATCCACCATGTGACTGTGTGACGTAACGGGACCGCTGTTTGTTCACTTGAAAAAACCCCAAGAGAAGGAGAGAGGAAGCGAGGGAGGAAGGAAGACATGGAGAGAGAGAGAGGAGTTAGGAGGCAGGGGAGAGATTCTGCGGAAAAGGGGAGGAGGTCCGAGAAAACCGAAAGAGAGAGGAGAGAGAGGAGAACTTTTTACGCCGATTGTAAGCCTGACTGGGGGACATTCAGGCCCGACGTCCAGTCAGATCGTCCCGTGGTGTGAACGGGTTCAAGACTGGAGGTTTTGGCTGACTCCAGACTAGGCTGAGTTTTTTTTTTTTTTTAAATGTTTGATTTGGCTGGTCCAGTCTGGCCTGAAGCGTCCAAGACTCACCAAGACTGAATCTGACAGAGATCCTGACCACAGCCAGTGAGAGGAGGAAGAAGAAGAGAAGTCACTTTTAACAACAACCTCTACTCACATACTGTAGATGGTTTACATCAGTGAGATCTCCAACTCCTCTTGCTCCCTCTTGATAAGCTGTTATACAATTTTATTTGGAAGAATAAATCTCATATAAAATGGTATAAAATGTCAGCGTGCCTGGATCAAACCACATGAGGATGTAGCTTCTGTACCATGGAGCAAGACATCCTCCTGCTCGTTAACCAATAGCCTGCTCCTCCAACAGCCAATCATGTGGCTGCATCTCAACATATAAACCCTCCAGACATGATGAAGTGATTTAGTTTCTTGTTGGACCAAACATCAGAACAGACAAGATGCTGATCTAAGAGACTTTGACCGTGGTGTGGTTGTTGGTTCAGCATCTCAGAACCAGCTGAACCCTCCTGGGGTTTTCACCACTACAGTCTCTATGGTGGAGGAACAGAAACACCTTGTTGATGAGAGGTCAGAGGTCAGAGGAGGATGGGTAGATTGGGTCAAGATGCTCCAGTAACATCTTTACAACAGTGGTGAGCAGAAGGGAGCTTGTTGGATCCATGCTGGAGGAAGTCAGGCTGGTGGAGGCAGAAGAGAGAGGTGTACCTAATAAAGTGGCCGGTGGATGTATTTTGTATAGCATGAACTAATTCATTTAACAACTGACTCATGGTTAAATCTCTGCACACACCCTCGTAGCAACCCCTCATGAACACCCCCACCCCGTAACCTCTCCAGATGTGCAGAACAGGAGCAGAATGGGGAGAAGGCAGTAAAACGGCAGGTCGGTCGAGTCTTTTTGTCGATGGCCCAGACACAAACAGAAAAGTCAATAAAGACCGGAGTGTGTAAATGTACCTACTCACCAACCGCACGTCTGGAATGTGTCCGCTAAAGCAACTGTTTTGTAGCCGACCCAGTGCAGTTGAGTCTTTAAGGGTAGTAGTATGGACGGTTTCTATCAGGCTACATCGAGACCATGACTTCTTTATCTCGGTATCTCAAGATATCATTCTTTGTTTTATACTTCGGTTACTGACTGTGTTTGTGATTCCCCGCCTGTGTCGTACCTTGACTGAAGTAAAATCTGATCAACTGTGATGTCTCACTCTGACGTCGTCAATTCCACTTTAGTCTGTCTACACTTTGGCTGCACTATCAGTCTTACTAGGCTTTCCTCCCGTGAAGGCAACAGCAATGGGACGAAAGTTGTGATCTCAGCAAAACGGGATTGAGAAATATGAGCAGCCAGGGGCCTCTCTCCTCTTCTGTACCTGAGGTGGTACATGAGGTGGCTTTGAATACATTTGAACACAGAAAGGCCAGGTCACAGTCAATTAACAGCTGCTTTGAGTTTACAAAATGTAAATGAACACATGCTGTGAGGTAATACATGAATCTGTTGTAGCAGCTAAATCGACACCCCTACATCCTTCTCGTCTCTTTTAAACGCTCTAAATGTTTTACTTACTATAGAACATATGAGCTGCCATCCCACCTACAAGTTGATGTGTATCGTAAATGTTGTTTCAATTAACCTGCCAAGAAAAAAAAACCCATGAGGGAAGCACTGCTTTACAGGAGCTGTATTTGAATCATTTGTCACTGATGCCAAACTTTCAACACATTCACAGAACTGGGAGGGTTTCTGGGCTGGGCTGGAGCAGCAGCATGTGAATTGGCGCCCCACAGTGGCGGGAACCAGTCATGACACCCTGCTGCTGCAGAGCTTCAACTTAACCTACTAATGCAATGCAGACAGACAAACAGATTTGTGTGTGTGTGTGTGTGTGTGTTTGAGAGAGGATAGGGAAAGGGGGAGGTCATCATAAATCTGACCACTGACCAAATGGGGGAGTGATTTTCATTACATGGATCCTGAGGTTGTGTTCACAGCCTCTCTATTGTTTGTTAACACAGAAAGCGTGGCGGGCAGCCGAGGACATCAGTGATGCAGCGCCGAGAGAGCGAGCCCTGAAGAGCGTCAGTTTCCAGGAGTCAGTCAGCGTTATCACTGACAGGCCTGCAGCCATGGAGCTGGAGAGCCAGCAGATCCAACATGGCCGCCTCAGCAACCCCAGTGACAGAGCTTACAATGCAGTTGGAGTGAAGCTGGAGGCCCCGGACAGCGAGGTGGTCCAGGTGAGCAGGATCTTTGCTTCCTTCTGTTACTTGTTTATTCTCTGGGATGAAGCAGGTAAGGAGACCAAAAACACATTGCCTCGGTCTCGGCCCTGATTTGTCTCGGCATCAGTCTTAAATTCCTTGACGTCCTATGACACTTTTCGTTTATTTATTGATTTGAATGTGATCTGTATTCTGCTAATGAATGCCTCATCTACGCTCAAAAGCCTGAACAGGAAGGAGTTTTCCCTTACAGCTAATTTAGAGTGACAACATTCCCTGGAGGTTGCATGTAGACTATATACTATAGTGCTTTTTTTGGGTGTCATATAGCAAAAATAAAAGATTTGCACGCTCTTCTAATCTTGGTGAATGGTGTTGGTTCTGGTGTTGGTTCTGGTGTTGGTCTTGGTGTTGGTCTTGGTCTTTTCTTGGTGCTGAGTCCTGCTAGGAGAATGACTCAACCTTTAGGAACTACAAAATTCTTAAGTACACCTTATCGATTAGTTGATGAGTCAGTCATTAATCAATGAGCTGAAATTGCAGCCGTAAAAGAGAGCGAGAAAACTCACAGTGCTCCTGGATGAAGACTACATAGTGTGATCCTGTGAGATCAATAAGTCAATAAGTATCAATTACTTACTTAATTAATAGTTATTAATTACGTCTCCAGGAGATCCGCTACCTGGACCAGGTGTTAGACGCCGCCTCGGACACGCCCACCAATGGAAACTCCTCCCCCTCAGAACACAGCAAACCAATCACCATCGACGGAACCTCCCCTTCCATCCACATGTCGGCCTCCCCTCCTGTCAATCATCCGTCATCAGCGGTCGTTGTGGAGGGGCAGCGACAGACCACGTTCTTCTACCAGGAAGAGACCGCCGCGAGAACCAATGGTCACGCCCAGGGGGAGGAGTCAGGGCGCGGCAAGGCGAAGTTTGAGCTGAGAGCGTTTCAGGAGGAGAGACGACCGGCCAAACTCTTCACCCCTGGGGAGGAGCAGGAGGTCAGGGTGAGGAGGAGGCGGCCCTCTGAGGAGGTAAAAGCCTGTTAGATACTGCATGATCCTGCAACGCCATTTTTATCTTAAAGTGATTAATATATATAGAGTTACCAGGTGGACAAATCATTTGGTCACTTCAAGGTCCTGAGAGTTTGTGAAAATGCATTGCAAGTATTTAAAAACATTGTTATATACATACAACTACACATTTTCCGTTGTTTTAGACTCCCATCATCTAAAATAATTTGATATTTGTTGCCGTGAAGAAGAAGACTCTTCATCTACAGAGTGATGTAGGGGCAACATGACGCTCTGCAGTATGGGATTTTGAAATTGAAACTGTCAAGCACAAAATGCTGACTGTTTTAAAATGAGTAAACTTCTTTAACTCAAAACGAGCTGTTTGGATGGTAGGAAGTGCTCTGCTGACGAGGCAGCTGAGAGCGCTTCTCATTCACTTTCACTTGTCCTTCAGGTTGCTGTTGCATCATGGGCCTCATTATACCTGCGTTTTGTGTTCTGAAAGAAAGATGCAGGGTCAAAAGTGACTCAAAACATGAAACATCGATGGAGGATGTTTTCATCATTAGGCTGGCTTGACTAGCAGACTTCCTCCTAACGGACACTTGAAAATGTTTTTCATTTGTTTCATCTTCTCTCCTCCTCCCTCCCCTCCTCTCTTGTCTTTTCCCTCCTTTCCTTTCCTACCCCCCCCCCCCCCTCAGGTTCAGGAGTTGGAGCGTGAGCGTCAGGAGTTGATCAAAGACCAGGCGGTGAAGAAGAACCCTGGGATCGCCCAGCGTTGGTGGAACCCCCCCCCGGAGGTAGTCTTACTGTTCATTTCCTTTATAAACCATTATTTTATTATGTTTCCTCTGTGTATTACTTCCTTTTATATGAACTTGTTGTACTAAAGGACTACACTGACTTTTTGTAACTTTGGCCCATTGATACAGCATGTTAAGTAACCGTAGCATTAGCATTATCCTAGCTAAACATCCTAGTGAACATGAAAGTGTTAGCATGTTCACTTCTAGGATAATGCTAATCACCATTGAATTATTGACTGACTGACTAATTGATTGATTGATTGATTGATTGATTGATTGATTGATTGATTGAAGGTCTCTCTGGAGGAGCAGCTGGACCCAGACCAGCTTGAATCTCACAGAAAATACAAGGAGAGGAAACAACATAAACAGAATCATACCTACACATACACACAGGTAACACACACACACACACACACACACACACACACAGGCATCGTCATGAGGCAATGTAGGTGGGTTAACAACAATGATTAACTCTCTGTGTTATCATGTATTTTATCCTGTTGGTCCATACATAAGGCCTATTGTGGCTCATAGCCCAGACTCGCCTGCAGAGTAATATTATACCTTTACTCAGTAACAAGCTGAAACTATTTCAGTTTGAGTGATTATAGAGGGCTTTCAGGTAACATAACACACCCTCTGGCATCCATATTGGAGGTCATCAGCTTTTGGGCAACAGTACAGCTGATTTTGATACAGCTGATTGATTTAGTGTTTTGATAATGTCAGCTTGTTAGCTAGCTAACCATCACTGTCTTGTTAACACATTAAAGAAAAACAAAAGAAAAATGTGCAGTATTTTATTATTAAATTTAGTTTCTGTTGTTTTGCTTATGTGAGTTTAGACCCGTTAATGATGAGATGATCTGTAATAGATGGAAGCATGGGGACTGTTGACGTCCTGTTAGCCAAAGCCTGCCATACTATATTGCTAATAACGGTGCAGAAGCTAAGAAATGTGTCACAAGCAAATGTGTGGACTGATTTAGGCTTTGAATCAGCGGTTCTAGTAAGAAAAGAAGATAAAGGCCACAAGATACACAAATACTTCTGGTCTCATATAGCTCAATGTGTAGCTGTGTAGCTCAACAGTTGGGGTCCAGATGAACAAATTGCCTTCAATCTGTCAGGACATCTGACATCCACCCAAAGATCGAGGGGGCAACGTTCACCTGCGGCAGTTTGCCATGGGGGGTTTCTTGGATAACTTTAGTCTGAGCCATAGACGTTGAAGGTGCTTTTATCTTTTCTACTCAACCCACAATTCTCTCTTCTCTCCTCTCCCCACCCTCTCCTCTCTCTTCTATCCTCTCATCCCTCATTGCAGCCCCAGGTGTCAGGTCCTCCCACAGTGGTGACCTTTGACCCAGAGCTGACCAGGAAGGAGGACATTGTGGAGGAGCAGATTGACTTCCTGTCTGCCAGGAAACAGTTCCTCCAGACTGGGGCCACCAAGAGAGATGTGGCTCCTCAGATATACTCCGCCAAGCCCTTCTCCAAACCTGTAACCAGGGGCAACCAGGGAACCAGTGACATTGTTGCAGAAACTGGCGAGGGTCACGTGACCTGGTCCGACGAAGGGACGGCAGAAGAATTCACGTACGCGCGAGCCGTAATGACGATCCTGCGTGACGAGGAAGAAGGGAAGAGCCAATCACATCTGACCTTTCACCCGGAAGAGTCTGACTCGGGATTGGACGAGCTGTCTGTCCGTTCTCAGGACACTACCGTGTTTAGCTTGGATAACGTTTCAGACAGCGGGGCTTCACTACCCGCTACTCCGCTGCCCCTCACCCCGGTGTCGCCGCCCACCCCCCAGCCCACCACGCCGGTCAACGGGCAGACCAGCAACAGCCTGGCAGAAATGGACCTGGACTACCAAGCTGGCATGCTCGTCCAAAACGCCATCCAGAATGCCCTGGCAGCCCAGAACGGAGACGACTGGCAGCCTGACCTGGCTTCTTCTCAACTGAGCATCCCTCCGTCTCCATCCTCTGCTCCCCAGTCTCTGCCAAGCTCCGCCCAGCTCTCACCTGTGTCAAGTAGCCCATTGCCAGTTTCTTCCTCCCCTGTGTCCTCTGGCCCGGCCCCGGCTCTGTCATCCCCAGTGTCTTCCAGCCCTACGTCGTCCCACCCGTCCCCTCAGCCAGAGAGGCAGGCAGAGGTAGTAGTCGTTTCCCAAGAGAAGCTGTCAGACTCACAGCAGCCTCAGCAGCACCTCCAGACCCCCTCGCCTCCCCAGTCCCAGCCCATCTCCCCACCGCAGAGACCCAGACAAGGGAGGCCCTAGGATCAAGGTCCAGTCCTCTTACGCCAGAGCCCTTGCTGCCTCCACCCCAGCCCCAGCTCCAGCCCCTGCCCCGGCAGCCCCTGTCTCCAGGCCAACCCCGGTCTACCGTGCCCCTTCTCCCCCAAGTCCAGAGCAACCGGAGTTCAGCTACTTCAGTAAATACTCGGAGGCGGCCGAGCTACGCAGCACAGCAGCGGCACCGCGAGCCCCCGAGGCCGAGCCGGCCAGCGGCCCGTTCCGCCTGCGCTCCAAGAAGCAGCGGACTTTGTCCATGATCGAGGAGGAGATCCGAGCGGCGCAGCAGAGGGAGGAGGAGCTGAAGAAACAGAGGGAGGCGAAACCGACGGTCATAGTCCGCCCTAGCAACCCACCTGGCAGCAGCCACGGCCCTGCGAGGTCAGGGAGGTCAACCACCATATCCCCAGCAGATAAGGTGAAGAGCAACAGCCTGCCAAGCAGACTCACCCTGACGGCAAGGACAGCACCAGGTTAGTTGGTACTTAACACAGCTAAGAAATGAGCACTGGCGAAACATGAAACTTCGGAGGATTAAAGGTTTATCATACCTGCAACTGGAATGTTCAGCCAATCAGTTTCCATGTTGCTCAAACCCACTGCTCCTTTCCATGGAAACATTCTCAATTTCTCAGTATGATTCTGTGGCAGCTCGTTCTAGTTCTTTAGGCTCTATTTTAACATCAGCTTCCTGCTCTGACATTTAACCTCAGACTAAACACTAAACTCCCACATCTACACCTGAGCATTTTAGTCTGTGGGGCCGTCATTTCTTGAATACCATTTTAGGAGGTGTATTCAAGGTTTATGTTACCTGTTTCACACAATTACTGCATGAGATGGAGGTTTTCAGCTGCTTTTCTCCACACTAAGCCCGACAGTAGCAGAAACTAGACTGTTCACCACTTTTATGAGCTGCAGAAGCATCAAGCAACAACCCAGGAAGGAACAGCATTTTTATTAAACCTGGTTTCCACAGGGGACACTGTGCTGCAATTATGGAGTGGGCTTTGAAAAAAAACACTCTCATATACTCTTACACTGTTATATATCATCAGTCTGTGATGTTCAATGCACTCCGGGACTTAAGTGTTGTAATTTATTTTTTTATTGTACCAACTTTCCCTCAGCCTGTTATCTCTGGTGTTCATACCAGTTAAGAACACATGAAGAAACATCTGAACAGGAATATCAGGAATATCAGTCCAGGCGATTTGCCCTCGCTTCATTTTGTTTTCCAAGAATGAGGAACTGCAGGTTATCAGATGTCAACATCCATTACTCCATTTTACACTGAGTTACTATGGCACCAAACCAACTACAGGAAATGACCCCAAAACACAAGGATTTATGGGTATAAAGAAACGGATGTTGACATCTGACAGCCAGCAGTTCCTCATTCATTTTAAGGAACCTAACTTTTAATAGTATGGTTCTGAATGACTTAACTACTCTCATATAAATAGTATGGAGATGGTTCAACCAAGAAGCAAGCTTTGAATTCATGCCTGTGTGAAGGAAGAACCCCAGACTATCCATTACGTGAACTCCTTTAATCTAGTAAGGCAACCAGCACCACATCCATGCGTTTTGGGGTCATTTCCTGTAGTTGGTTTGGTGCCACCTGAGTTTGAACACGGCAACGTAGAGAAAAGTCAAGTCTAACTCCCAAGTCTGACGTTGTTCTGTCTGGTTCTGCAGGGAAGATAGAGAAGATCCGACCGGCGCCGCCTGTCTCGCCCTCGCCCTCGGAGGGAGCTCTGTCCGACGCCGGCAGCGAGGACTCCAGCGGGTCGCGGCCCAAAAACTTCATGCAGACGCTGATGGAAGACTACGAGACCCACAAGGTGAAGAGGAGGGAGAAGATGGAGGACAGCAGTGTAAGTATCTGACCCTGGAGAAGTGAGTAGAGAGGCAGAGTGAGACAAAGAGGAAGCGAGAGAGAGAGAGAGAGTGGTGACTGATTCTTCATCTGCAAAACACAATCAGCCTTTTCTATGGCTGTCACAGTTAGTATTTAGTCACTTTCTTCTGGTTGATGGTGTAATTCAGTACAGTGGAGTGTTTTTACCCCCGGCCCATTGGCATGAGCAAATGCCAAAACTTGGAATTTCCCCTCCAAGCGAGGAACTGAAACTGGAAGTAAATAATAGACTGGGGATTTCTGCCCTGACTTCATCCTGTGGCATCATTTTGAGTAATGTTTTGTTTGTGTTTTCCAGATTACTTTTGATAGCATATGTAACCTTGCTTCAGGTTTAGATGGTCTCTGTTGAAAAGAGGTATTACATTTCAAGAGAAGGTTACAAAATGACTTTCTACCTGTTGAAATAGAGAAAACGAAGTATTTTTAACCAGTTATGGGTCATAACCAGTAATGGGTCATACACTGTAAAAAATGTAAGGCTTAGCAAATCATTTCTACTTTGCATTCATTCAAGATATTTACGTTAAAGTATCTTGAGGATCATTTTTACAGCGATGTAATTTCCCACTGTTGTTGTTGTTATTGATCCATTATGACATCACACGTGCTGACTATGTGTACTGTTGCCTCTCTCCTACTGGTCGGTCAGTATGCCCGTATGTTGCTGGCTAACGAGGTAACCACCGAGGTACCTGTTGCACCCCCTCCTGCAAACCTGTCCACCTGTCCACCCCTGCTAACCGCCCCACTGACACACCTGGGCCAGGCTGAGCTGAAAATAATACATCCCTACGTATTTGGGCTGGTTTTATACATGTGTTGGGGGGGAAATTAGGTTTAGATTGTACAGAGTAAGATTATCTGACCTTCACTTGACCTTCACCACGTCCTAACAGTAGATGAACTCAAACTAATATGACAGTATCATATCTTGGCAGATTTATACCGATGAAAATCTCAAGGAAAGAATCGTTTCTCCTCTATGGTTTGGAAAAATGTACAAAGCGATTTCCAAACACGAAGTTCTTCATTTTCAAAGCGATGAAGGTGATTTACAAACTGAGCAAGTTTTAAGATTTCCGGAGTAATGTCTTGTAGAAAGAGACCAAAGAGAGGCTATTTCATATTAAATGCTCCCCACACTGCAGATGAGTGAACAGTAAAAAACAAACTTTAACTGTCCCAGTGCTTTCAAAAGTATGAAACCAGTCCGCAAAATATGTATGGGAATATATTTCTTTTTTATGTGTGAAAATCCCAGAAAAGCACTGAACAGTTCAGACGAGGACAACGAGTCACTGAAAAAAAAGTATTTTCAGCCAGTATCTGGTCCCAGGTCTGCTTGTGGTCTCACTGGCTCACTGCTTTACTGTGCTGCTCTGTGGTGTTGGTACTGCATGTGCTTGTCCATGGATTTGACGTGACCTTTGACACTACAATGAGTGATTACACACACACACACACACACACACACACACACACACACACATACACACACACACACACACATACACACACAAATGACAACACTGTTATAGTCTGGATCCTGTATATTTTAGAAATATTGGATACTGAAGTTGATCGATTGAGATGATGGATATGGATATTTAGTGCAAATAAATCAGCTGATTTAAAGAATAGAAAAAACATGAGAAATGATTTTCTGAAAATATAACCAGTTCGTATTTATGCTGGTGGATGTTCATGTTGTGATCATCAGTTGTATTAATGACTACATCACTGGGTGAAACGTTGAGAATTATGTACATGCATCCATCATCATCATTACACAGCACACTACCCACAATCCACCTCACCCCACCCTCTCCTTGGTAACCCTGGATACCTGTGTCGAAAAGTCAAAGCCTGGTGTTCAAGTGTGAAACTGTATTTCCCTCAAAATGTAGAAAAAAATGCATTATTATATATTAGATAAAAAATAACTGTCCAATACTTCAGGTGCTTGATTTTGGTGGTTTATTTGGACAGGTGTAACTTAAAGAAGCGCTCCCAAAGTGTCCGAGCTAGACCGCATGCCACCCGAGTGTTCCCTGTGGTGTGTTTGTTTGCGACTGTATTGCCTTTATATCCCAGCGGGGTTTTTATTGTTGCATCAATATATCAGTACAGCTGGACTGTGACTGCTTCTGATTGACTGTCGTGTTGTGATTGACAGGTTCTGGAAGCCACTCGCGTCACCAGGAGGAAGAGCAACATGGCGCTGAAGTGGGAGGCCGGTATCTACGCCAATGAGGATGGACAGGAAGAGGAGGAGGAGGAGGAAGAAGAGGAGGAGGAGGAGGAGGAAGAGGAGTAAACCCGCCCCTCTCTGAGACAGTGAGGGGGCCGATGAGCATAGGAGGAAAGGAGGAGGAGGAAGGAGAGAAAAGGCAAAGAGGAGGAGACAAAAAGGAAACGGGACAGCCAGCAGTATTTATTTTACTAATAGTATTCTGATGATCACATGACCCGCTGGCTTGACCAATGGGGCTCATCCTGGAGATGCATGGACTTGTGATTGGTTGACCAGAGGAGTGAAGGCGTGGCTAGCAGTATGTAAGTGACTGAGTACGTGGGACTTTACAGTTTTGGAGAGTTTGGAGAGGAAGAGTTTCTGTGGTCAAAGTGAACTTGACTATAAATAATGTCAACGATGCGAGAGACAATTCATCTTTTTGGTGGTTTGAGAGCGTTGCTGCAGAGTTCTGGTGGGGAAAAGGTTTGTAGGAGTTGGTAGAAAGGACTTATGAGTATTTCTATATCTGTAGGATTTCTCACATTGCAGTTATTTCACCATTCATAAAATAGTAGCTAAGGGTTTTATTCTGAAAGGTTGCCTGAGTTTCGTTGAAATGGGTTTTGGTGTTGCACGGCTGACGTTAAGCCGAATCCTCGTGTTAAAGCGCATTAGACTGAAAAAAGGAAAAAGGATGCAAACAGAAAAAGGGATGCAAAAGATAAACCGGTATCCTGAGACGCAGAATGATCTGATGAAGCTGCGTGAGAAAGGAGACCGGACCTGCATCAGTCTGGCAAATGGTCAAAATCATTCACCCAAGAAAACATTTCAAATAGCTTTTTGTCACAAACTTGCCCAATCAAATACTCAGAGATCCTTAAAGTAGTTTCAGAGTCATTTTTAGGTTTGATGATGATGCAGCAATATTAGGAAGACGGATATCGGTGTTGAGCCCATAGGACCCGTTCATGATCATCACTTACAGGGCAGTTTTTATATATTAGTATAAGCCCCGTAAGGTTGGATGTTCTGGATCCTGGAGCACCACAGGGCACTATATCGAGACTCGGGTATGATGCCATATCAGCAGGAGCCCTTCCACTAGCGCTTCCTGTTTGAGCATCTGCAAAATTTCTCTCAAGTGCCGACCGAGGGTCAGCTCCCGGCTCCGCCGCCTCTCTCGAAACGTTAAACGTCGGTCAGGGAAAATTTCCAAAGATGACTCCCGAGAGCAGCATCAAGGGATTGTCTCACCGTTGTTGGATGCATGGCACGTATATTTCATCCTCTCCTATCCTGTATCCCGACAGTCTGCACAGACCTAGAGGAAATAACGTCCGACCACAGTAGATAGACAGCCTACCGATGATCACTACTCTGCAGTATTTGCGATGCAGTGTGTCCGAACGGCGAGGGGAAGCTAACTGCGGGTCATGTTTGCGTGTATTGATTAAAGGTCGGGGGGGGTTTGTATTCTAAAAATCACTTATTTAACCTTTGCTGGCTCCGTCGCTTTGTTGACTTGTTGCTTTCTGATGTAAGCAGTTGTTCCGTGTATTATACTGAGGTAGGATTGTGTATTTGATATATGAAGACGTGTGTTGAGGTTCCAGTGGGGCGTGTCTACTGGACCTCGCTAGCTGAGGATAAAGTTTGATGAAAAATATTGATTTTTTTTTTGTAAACGTTGTTATACCAAAACAGAATGCTGCGATTTAGAAGAGTAGACCGCGTATTCAAAGCTCTATCTAAGCCTATTTAGAAATACTGATTGTAGTTTGCATGACATTGTACTCCGTTCCTGTTTGAGCTACAGCGATCTCCTAGTAGGCTTGTCAGTGTTTTTCTGATCTTTGCTGGGCACCAACAGCAGGACTCAATTAGCTTAAAGCTCACGGCAACAGGCCTGCCTGGGGCGTGATGATCCCGTGGATCGGCAAGACCCAGGGGTGGAAACCTAGGTCGGGGCTGAGCGTCGGACTGTCTTTAACGGGGACTCAACGTTGGAAGTATCTGTTGTTTTGAACCACTTATATTAACTGAACAGTAGAAAAACAATTCTACTACTTCAGTCGTTGCTAGCTTCTTTTCAGGTTGAGGTTTTCAGCTTCGGGCCGACGTGGTGGTTGGAAAGAAAAGGTCCCATCAGCCAATGTGTCCTTCAGCAAGGCACCAGACCCCGTCCTGCACACCGCAAGTCACTCTGGGTAAAGAGCGTCGGCGTGACGTCAATGATATAAATGCACAAGGAAGTTGACTTTTCAGGATCGTTCACTTTGTAGGATACACAGGTCTCGACAGTAACTTCTTCTATTTTACCCCGACATGACGTTGAGTCTGGTTACTCTTGGCAGATTTTCAGACTCGGCTGTTTTCTTCTTCTTTCTTCTTTGAGGGAACTGCAGTGTCCTTCCCAACTCTTCCAGTCAGCACCCAAAACCAGGAAGTGAAAACGGGAGAACTTGTGCCTGCATGATGCGCCCCGCTTCCCCAGAACAAAACGAAATGCATTGGCTCCTTTTTGTGTCGTTGTTTTTATACACATTTAATAATATATGAACTGAAAAGTATTTAACGGACTTAATGTCCCTTTATGAGGATGAGATGTTTTTGCTGTGCGGTAGAGAAGTACCACGAACACACGGAGGTACAATGAAATTGATTTTTTTGAGAGTTGACGGACAAACGAAACGCAGACAGAAAAATGTAAAGAACGAATCAAATTTAGAGGATTTGTTTCCGACTTTGGAAACGAGACTAAGGCGGTCGAGCGGTATGAAAAACTGTGTTGATGCACTTCCCTGTGGCAGGTGTTAGACGTCGGAGGAGACACAGGAGGGACAATGGTGGATTTATTAGGACGAATAACAGAAATAGATTCTTTTTGACGGACGGTAGTTTTACAGTGGCCTACTTTCCGATGCCATGCGTATGAGCATCTGTCTAAACACACACACACACACACACACACACACACACACACACACACACACACTGTCATTGTCGCTTCAAAGTACAAAATAAAATCCAGGTTCTCAATATTAAATATATTAGAAAATGCTTTTGAAATGGCAACAAGCATCATGCACACACAGAGGAGTTATAACTGCGTGACTTATTATTACTATGCTTTTGTTTGAATTCATGGTGCAGAGATGATTTTATTTATCATTTTTAAATGCTGTTGGCTTATTTCGCCACGCCTGCAGACGCCTCGGAGGGGCGGAGCCACCGGGCGTCCTTTTGTTTTGTTTTGTTTTGCGTGATGAAGCAATCTCACTATAACCTGTTCCTATGTTAACCACTTGTATGCTCATATTCTGTTATTTTATAGCACATGTACGGCTCACAGTTATACACCTACTATATATTATGGATATTTTCTCATTAAAAACAAAACCTGTAACTGTGTGTTGTTTCATTTGTCTTCTGACTTGAACTCTGTTAGTTTGGCCCGTTGGTCACCTGACCCAATATGTGATGAGAGGATTGGTCCTTAAAATCCAGCTTGTATTTCTAGCAGACCCTTTGGCAGCTGAGTAACTCACACCGCTGTTTTTATTTTCCTTTTTGTGGCCATGGGAATCCTACACCCACGGAAATGAATGAAAAGATTCCCTCACACAATCACCTGGACTGGTTTTACTGTTATTGTTTCGTCGTCTTCAGGCGGAAGAGGGTGTGTCATCAACAGGTGGGACCCCTTTTGCCTCCAGAACAGCCTGAATTCTTGGTGACAAAAAACTAAACCACTTTACCAAGTGTCCATGCTTTACATATTGAGTTGCAGCCACGTGATTGGCTGTTTGCGTTAACGAGCAGGTGAGTGCAGATGTTCAATGTACATACTCAAGGAAAAGACAGGAAATATTTACAAAAAACAAGAAGGAAACAGTATGTTTACCTTGAAGTGAGGATGGGGGGGGGTTGATATGTTCCATCTACTCATAAAAACTTCTGGTCATAAGAGATCTGTTGTTGATGATGATGTGTTTGTTTTATGGTGTTATTAGTTGTGTGTGTACACTCAACATATGTGTGTGTATACAGATTCAAGGTATTTGTAAAATATGATGACAGATGTAATAAAATTGTATAACATAAAAAGCAACAAGAAACTTAACTAAAGTTATATATATATATATATATATATAAAAGCAGTTATTATAATTCTATAATTAATGATTAATACACCTATGGTCTTTTAGTCTAAGATATACAAAAACAGATTCCTGGAGTTAAGGGAGAATTTCTGTCAACATTGGCTTCTGAAACTGAGATTTCTCCCTGATTGTTCAACGTCGGTCTAGAAAGAAGCCTTTGCTCTTTCACTTCAGACATCAAACTCCAGTGTGAGTTGGGGATTTCACTTTCCCTTTGTGTCTGTTTGTTTCTGCACTGTAACAGTTATCTGGTATCAGTTAAACCACAATGTATGTTATCTCTCTGGTATACACAGACAATAGAAACCTCTCTGGGACTGAACCCTCATCACATTGAGGTCTGGGGGTCATAGTGTTAGACATGAGAAGGTGTGTCAAAACACACACAGAGTGTCATTCATCTGCCTTGTGTATCTTGTAGGAGGAGGAACTGGGCGGGTCGGACAGAGAGGTCTGACCAGATTGTCTGTCACACCCGTTCAACCTCCGCATACCTTTGTGGTGTTTTTGTCACAGAAGCCCAATTTATAAGAGCGCGGAACTAGAATTACTTCCTTTATAGTTAACTCACCTTACTGATGAGGTAGAAGTCATGGCGGGCCCGTGCAAGAAAGCCCTGGTGCTGTTGAGGCGGATAGAGCCGGTGATCTTTCTCCAGCAGCTGGCTAGCGCTTTCTTCGACACCGCGCTGCTGATGGTGGTCAAGGACCGGTGCGCCACCGCCACGGACCCCGCTACCAACTCCTCCACGGTGGACAGCCGGCAGAAAGCCATGTCGGACTTCTACATGACCTACAACCTCATCATCCAGCTGGTCCCCATCCTCCCCGCGCTGCTCCTGGCCAGGCTCGGCGACCGCGGCTGGAGGAAAGCCCCCATCATCGCGCCCATGAGCGGGTACCTGGTCTCCAGGCTGACCCTCCTGCTGGTCATCCTGCTCCGCGGACCGCTGGAGGTGATGTTCCTCGGGGCGGCTCTCTACGGGCTGTGCGGCGGGTTTGCCTCCTACTGGGCCGGGGTGATGGCTCTGGTGTCGCTCGGTTCCACTGCGAAGAACCGGTCCAAGGTCAGTGTTGCTCGGTCGTTAACTTGTTGGGTTATAGAAATACTATAGGAGATAAAAATACCAAAAAGTCCTATAACGTCACTTTAAATTCACTATTGTGTACCAGAGACACTATGGATCACTATAGGAATATTATAGTGTTATCATAGGAGATCAAAATACCATAAAGTACTACAAGGTTAAAAATAAGTTGTATTATCAGATCGTGTAAATATCAGATTGAAGCCAAATTATACAGAAGTAACAAATCACATTTACTCTTATCTTTTTTTGTTGACGCATCCAGTTACGCTGCACTGACGTGTCCTCTGCCTGGGTGTAATCAAAGTAAAGTAAAGTTACTTTTGAGATCAGTAAAGAGCACTTGGTTCCTCGTTGCTGCTACAACTCAAATGCTAAATACAAATAAATGAAAATAAATCCGTCAAAATGTCTTGTGAATAGATTACACAGCCTCATTTCTGTTACCACTCACATGATGAATACAAAAGAAAATGGAAATAAAACTTCAAAACCCGACCTCTGTCTGTCTTCATTCATCACCTGTCACTTACTCTCATCAGTTACATAAACTACACCACAAACACAAGATTTCTACTCTCTACTAGCAGTGTAACTAGTTACTTCTCCCAGGAGTGTAATCAGTAAAGTAATAGCCCTAACTTTACTTTTTTTTGGATAACAAACTGAACACTATTCATCAGTTACCACTCACATGTAAGTACATCTACATACAGTAAATACAGTAATACTATCACTTTTGAAATAAGTAACTGATTACTTCTTTGAGTAACGACCCCAACGCCGTCCTGCAGGTGATGATGAGAGTGGAGCTGCTGTACGGGGTAGCCGGCCTGGTGGGGAGCCTCCTGTCGGGGCATCTCTTCCAGCTGTACAGCTCCAGCTTGGGACAGGGAACCATCCTGGTCAGTGTGAGCACACTGCTGTACCTGGCCTGCCTCTTCCTCTCCATAGTGCTGCTAAAGGTCAGTGTGTGTGTGTGTGTGTGTGTGTGTGTGTGTGTGTGTGTGTGTGTGTTGTAGTCTGTGTATGTGTATGTAGGGCTATATACAAGTGTGCAAATATAAAGAATGTGCAAAGTCTGGAGATGTGAAGTCCTGACAAGAGGAGCAATGTAGACATGTGTTGATGTTGAGTGTGTGATGTGTAGATGTTGAGTGCGTAGATGTTAAGTGTGTGTTGTGTAGATGTTGAGTGTGTGATGTGTAGATGTTGAGTGTGATGTATATGATGTGTGGATGTTAAGTGTGTGATGTGTGGATGTTGAGTGTGTGATGTGTAGATGTTGAGTGTGTGATGTGTAGATGTTAAGTGTGTGATGTGTGGATGTTAAGTGTGTGATATGTAGATGTTGATATGTAGATGTTGAGTGTGTGATGTGTACATGTTAAGTGTGTGATGTGTAGATGTTAAGTGTGTGATGTGTAGATGTTGAGTGTGTGATGTGTAGATGTTGAGTGTGTGATGTGTAAATGTTAAGTGTGTGATATGTAGATGGTAAGTGTGTGATATGTAGATGTTGAGTGTGTGATGTGTAGATGGTAAGTGTGTGATATGTAGATGTTGAGTGTGTGATGTGTAGATGTTGAGTGTGTGATGTGTAGATCATAAGTGTGTGATATGTAGATGTTGAGTGTGTGATGTGCAGGTGGTAAGTGTGTGATATGTAGATGTTGAGTGTGTGATGTGTAGATCTTGAGTGTGTAATGTGTAGATGTTAAGTGTGTGATGTGTAGATGGTAAGTGTGTGATATGTAGATGTTGAGTGTGTGATGTGTAGATGTTGAGTGTGTGATATGTAGATGTTGAGTGTGTGATGTGTAGATGGTAAGTGTGTGATATGTAGATGTTGAGTGTGTGATGTGTAGATGTTGAGTGTGTGATGTGTAGATGTTAAGTGTGTGATGTGTAGATGGTAAGTGTGTGATGTGTAGATGTTGAGTGTGTGATGTGTATGATGGTAAGTGTGTGATGTGTATGATGGTAAGTGTGTGATGTGTAGATGTTGAGTGTGTGATGTGTAGATGTTGAGTGTGTGATGTGTAGATGTTAAGTGTGTGTGCATCTGTGTGTGTGTCCTTATTCAAGGTGAATCCAAATACCAACACAGAGCAAGAGGAGAGCAACGGCCTCATCTATAACGACACCGGTGACGTGAATGTCGAGGATGCCGGTGGGAAAAACGTGGTCAACCTGGCTCTGCTGTTCGCCGGTGCCATCCTGTACGATGTGGCGGTGGGAGGAGCCATGGAGATACTGGTCAGCTTCGTGGTGAAGGAGCCGCTCAACTGGACCGCCACCCAGGTGACATGTTGCTCTCTTTAGAACTGGTCAGGTTTTTTCTTGGGACAATGTGTGTAAAGCAACACATCTGTAATGTTAACGGACAGTTAAGAGATCCCTGTAGTCTGGCCCAGAGGTGGGCGTGTCTCCTCCGGTTACTGATCACGGCAAAAATGTACCGCGTCATACGCAACTTACGTTCTCATACAATAACAACGACACCACTGGTCTGATTTTTATCAGAACCTGGAGCATCTTTTGTTTATAAAAAATCTGGTTGGTCTAATAAAAATTTAATTTAATTTAATTTATAAATAAAATAAAATAAAATAAAATAAAATAAAATAAAATAAAATTCAATTCAATTCAATTCAATTCAATTCAATTCAGTTCAAATAAAAGTCAAAATTGTTAACTCAAACATGATATCTCAGAGATCGTTGGTCTGATTTTGACAAAACTTGGAGGGATGATGCGTTGTGGAGCTAGTCTGGCTTTAAAAAAATACACTGATTGGCCTGGTGGAGGCGCTATAATTAAAGGTCAAAATGTCAAACTTTGAAAGGCCATAGCTGCTACACCATCGGTCCGATTTTCACATTAAACATGTTATAAAATATAAAAATATCAACAGTATGAAACAGTCTCTCCCTCTCTCTCTCTCTCTCTCTCTCTCGCCCTGTCTCTCTCCCTCTCTCTCTCTCCCTGTCTCTCTCTCTCCCTGTCTCCTTCTCCAGGTGGGCTATGGGAACGCAGCGGGCTTCGTCATCTTCCTCACCAGCTTCCTTGGCGTCATGCTGATGTCACGCTGTGCCAGTGACGTCACGCTCATCCTCATCGGCATGCTGTCATTCGCCTCCGGCATCTACTTCATGTCCTTCGTCACGGCAACCTACATGTTCTACCTCGGTAAGACGAGAAGAAGTCACCATGTGTATGAAGTGGACAGCTGGAGTGAACTTTGAGTCACTGGTATTGATCAGCAACCTGATCAACCCCCGCAGATCTGAGTCCACTACCAAGAACTCTTTTGTTTCATCATTTATCAAAAACTAATACACATTTTTAGTCAAATGGTATTTTTTTTTATTTAACATAACTTCATTATGTTAGAGAGAGAGAGAGTATTAATCCCTGTTCATTTCTCCCCAGCTCGCTCACTCACCCTGTTTGCTCTCATCCCAATGCCAACGATCCGATCTCTGCTCTCACAGCAGGTCCAAGGATCCTCCTATGGTGAGTATGCAGTGTGTGTGTGTGTGTGTGTGTGTGTGTGTGCACCCAGCACTAGAATTTCATTTGGGCAGATAGGGCGAACCTTCGGTGTCTCATTTAGCAGGATGAGACGCTCTTCTCTGTTGCAGCCGGTAAGACAAACCCCGCCTAGTGCAGCTTTAAAGCAGAGAGTTAGGTGTGTGTGTGTGTGTGTGTGTGTGTGTGTGTGTGTGTGTGTGTGTGTGAAAGACTACAAGTTGTACTTACATAAACACGTTGTCAGGCAAGAGCTGATCTGATTGGTTAAAAGCTGATGAGTTTTGTTGTTTCATCTGTCCTCTATTTTCTTCTTCACCTCCATCTCCCTCACCTCACCCCTTCATCTTTCTTCTCCCCTCCTTATCTCTCTCTCTCTCTCTCTCTCTCTCTCTCTCTCTCGCTCTCTCTCTCTCTCTCTCTCTCTCGCTCTCTTTCTCTCGCTCTCTCTCTCTCTCTCTCTCTCCCCAGGCATCACCCTCACCTCCCTGCAGTTGGCGTTGAAGTTTGCCAGCTTGGCGTACACCCCGAGCTACACCAAGATCTACCAGGCCACCCTGGACTCGTTCCCAGGCTTCGTCTTCACTCTGTCCAGCGTCTTCTCAGTCCTGGCAACCATCCCCATCAGGTACCGCATTTCTATTTTTCATCTTTAGTGTTAGTTGAGGTTGAGGAGCAGAGCTGAAACTTTGAGCTCTGGAAGTAAATTCCCCATTCGTTTTTCCCACAGAGAATCTGATTGTTAGCCGTAATGTTTTAACATGTGTAAATGTGTGGATCTAAAATCATCTATCATGTTCCATGAAGCCATCAATCAATGTGATTTCAGCTTTGTTGGTAAAAAAAAATGTGTTTGTTTTTCCTGAAACACTACACTACCCACAAGCTTTAGGGAGTTCCCACCAATCAGAGATGTTGCTGTTGCCATGGAAATGTTACCCGCTCCCCGTGGTTTGATTGTCAGATGTGATGTCTTTTTTAGCACGAGGAGAAAATCAATACAAATCAGTAATAACTGTTTAATTATATTATTATTTTATTTATTTAGTTTTATTATATTATTTATTTAGTATCACAGTTGAAAATTATCAAGGGAATCGATGATGTCACTCTCTCTCTATTGTTATAATCTCATGAATCAGCCGGTCGGTTCGGTTCAAAGCTTCAAACTCGTTTTTCTGAAATGTCTGTGGACAAGATGAATGATCTGCTGAAAAGCTCTGACACTGTAATCTGACATTCCTGCTGTTAAAAATAAACCTGACTTGACACACCCAAACCCAAACCCCCACACACACACACACACACACACACACACACACACACACACATACACACATACACGTCATGTTCATGTAATGTTCCTGTTATTTACTCATGACGACTGCCGTGAAAAAAGGCAAGTCTTGCATGCCGCCCACAGCCTGCCTGCACATCTTTAACATCGCCTCATTCCTGTCTCCAGTGTTGTCGGCTGCAGGTCACCTCAGAGGTGGGGCTACAGAAGGATCCAAGGGGACTGACGGTGAGAGCGTCACCGTGCCGCCGCCAGCATTGCGTCAGCGTTTGCATGAGACAAAGCAGGAACTGAAACTGAAAGGAGGAAAAGCGTGAACGGTGGTTTGGTTTCACTTCCTGTAATCCAAAAAGACAGACAGAGAAGACGCTCATTGGCTTCAACTCCGTGGAGGTAGGCGGGGCCGAGAGCAACACTAAGACGTGATTGGCTGCTGACGGGCACGTTATCAAACAAACTCTACAGGCGCTCCAAAAGAAAGAAAACTTTATTGAACTTTATTTTTGTATTTTTGTATTTCTGGCCCTGGATTTGTGTTCCCTCACATACCAGCGGTACAATGTTCCCATTTTGTTCTTCAATCTATTTGGCTGAAGGTTTGTTATCTGGCAAAACTCGATCCCACAACGTAGCTGAACACACAAGTATGTAAACCTGCTTAGTAGGGCTGGAAGATATGGGCAACAAAACTTTATCACAATAATTTGACACGATAATGATAAATACAACGATAAATAATCAAAACAATTAGACTTTTAGATAATTTTAGATAATATTTTAGATAATGTTACGTTCATTTCAATAACGTCATTCTAGATTTTTGAACGTAATTATTTAATTTGGATTTAATTATCAAATGTTCGATTTTAATGTGCAGCGACTGTGTTGATGCACCAGAGCTTCTGCTCAGTTCTCCCTCCTCTAGGTATCAGTTTAATATCGGGGAAGGGTGTAACTCTCCTGGAATGAATTCAACCTGACCTGGCAACCCGATCTCGATTTGAGCTCATAATGATCTTAAAGGTTGTCTAGGCTATTTATCCAGTAAAGTTCTGTCGGTCAGAAGGCGTTAAATTTTCAGTTCATCGCCCTGCTGCTTAGCATCATGTGTTTGTTGGACGTTATGACACAGAGGTTTTGTGTCCTGCAGGTCAGGGAAGTCTGGAAAAGTATGGAAAACACATTTTTATCATTTCCAGGTCCAAACAAATGGAGGAAATCCAGATAAATGTAGCATGGGGAAGTATTGTTCAGCCCAGACACATGGCTACACATTCTATACACTACACACTACTGTCATTTCACATATTTATTTTTATGAAGAATAAGTTCAGCTGTAGTGATGCGGTCTAGTGATGTGGACTAAAATGGAAAATGTGTACAAATGTTACAGATGTATAATAATTTAAGACTCTGACTCTTCGGAGGGGCGTCAAGTACCAAAAGAGTCACAAGTTTGATCCCCGGACCCAAGAGAGGAGTGGAAGTTAGCTGGTAGCATGTGTGTGTGTGTGTGTAATGTAATATATTATTGCACTTTTAATTGCAATTTCTCTGTTGACCTTCACAAGGCACACAAGAAAGAGAAGGGTTGCTGTCAGTGAGTTTCATCTAAATAAAGGTTATTCAAACACTTTCTGGTATCGTTATCAATTTTCTTTAAGTAATTAAAAGCATCGATGAGCTTCAAAATGTTGGATTCTTCTTGTTTCTTCTTGTGTATGAACATTGTACTGAGAAAATAGGTTAAAGAGGGTAGAAATACTACATAGAAATAAGTTGCTGTATTGCATGAAATTCACTTTCCTTAAATGAAGAAATTAATCAAGTGTTAGTGAATTTTAAGACTCATAACTGGTGTAGAGAAAATTCCAGCAATTCCCATTAACAGATTATTATTGTGCTCTTACAATACATTTGCTCTGGTGAAAAGAAAGGTTAAAGGTTAAAACACTGAAATAAGGTCCAGGTGTTTCCACAACACAAACCACACCTGAGCAGAAAAAGATTAAATGCAATTATTTTTTATTGGTCCAATATATCCAAAATTTGAGGTAAAGATAATTGCATCAAAACAACATCCATATACAAGCTTATTTATAATTACAACATGATGTTATTATTTCAACATCCAAATGTACATCAGGACTCTGAACGTAAACAATACACACTGGGGAGGGACGGAAAACCAGCAGGCTGAAGATCCACACGGTCAAAAGTCGTCTGATTTTTAAACATTTGCTCCGATCTTTGAGTTTATTTGACGCGTGGAATCTGTTTTTTTATTTCCTCCTGTGCTGCAAAGTGTTGATCAGATTTTCAGTTTGTGCGTGAATCTATCCTAGGAAGACAGGAAGAAGAGAGTGTTTGGCTTAGAAACTTTTAAATCGGATATTTAGGGGATAAAAAAGTATTTATCCTGCATCCATCCTGAATTATTACAGCAGATGATGCTTTTTGAAGGAGATACAACCACATTTCTGTATTGTAGCGCAAAATGTGTCCCGGCCAGATGGTTACCAGACTATTCCTTGTGATTTCTGGGAACTGAAAGAGAGTAAAACCTGTTTTCCACCCCGACTAACCCTCCTGGAGATGGAGCATAGTGCAAACTCAGTACAAAGTGGGGCTTTTACAATGGCTACAAGTGAGGAGTAAAGTCATCTAAGAATGAGGGCTGGGTTTCCCAAAAGCATCTTGAAACCCTGACCTTCAGATGACCTTCAGATGCTCATGGGAAGCCCAACACTGAACCCCCACATGCACACGCAGCCTCGTCAACACAACCGCTTCCTGACTGTATAAAAATAGACTGAGCCGTTACATGTATGCAGCTGTATATCGGGATATAAGGTGTATATTGCCATTAAAGCAAAGAAATCATCCAAACTTGCACATGCTCAGGGCAGGACGCTTCATTTACACCGCGACATCACAGATCAGCCGATACCGATTTTTAACCACACTGGTACCAGCTCAGAGTACAAAACTGTAAAAACAGGAAAATCCGATCAGATCAAATCATCAATGGGTAAAAATGACCAAAGCACGATTTATTTTTCCTCGTTTTGGAAGACCCATCGTCCTTAAATGTGTGAAAGAAGCAGAAAATAAAACCGCTTCCTTCTGATTTCTGACTCCACGTGTACAATATGTTATTTTAGCCTTGTGCTGCCGCGGTACCCGACACAAAAATGAGTATCAGTGCATCATAGCAGTTGGCTGTAGCCTCAACACTGGACTACAGATACCAGGAGCTTCTCGGTTTGACTGTGAAAAATGTGACATTCATCTGGTCCAGGGAAACCTCAAGTGAATAGATCAGTTGTGGGATTACACAAATTTGAACCTTCTTCTTATTACTCTTTTTCAAATGTCATGACGTTTAGAGAAACCTGAGGAACTGCTAAAGACGATTCGATAGCAGCTACATGTACCGTGGTCGTTTCTCTCTTCAGATTTGGTTAAATTGAAGCTCAGTAATCTGGCTTGAACGAGCACAAGGACAGGGTGAGGCCATCCAGAGACGCTGTGACAAAAGGGTAAAAGAAACAAGAAGACTGGAAAACTCACGTACGGTCAGAACGGGTAAAGACATGATGGTGAAGATTTGAGCATTAAGGCCTTATGTACTCAGATAGGGTCATTACATTTCTGCCTGAACAAGAAAAACCTCAAGTGGTTTCTCCCCGTTTAGCTTCAGCATCGGTGAGATCTGAGCCAATGTGGCCTACAGGTCCTGGCAAGATGTCACATAACTGAGTCTAACCTAGTCTAACCTAGTCGCCATTGGTCAGGTTTCAGTTCCTTAATGCTGAGAACAATGATTCAGCAGTAAGACTGAAGACTGAGACAAAACCCAACCCAAGTCCAATCAGCCAGTAGAGATCTGTGAAGGGAAGATGAACGATCACCGAGCCACAATAACGTCTAGTTAGCAGATACATGTGCATGTGCATCGTGCACTGAATTTCTATTCATTGTTAAAGGAAAAATCCACCCTAAAACACTAACAGTTAAAACATATATCGTCAGTGGACCTTCATCGATCTAAAACATCAACGGTAACCGTCAGGTTTTGGTGTCAGCCAATCAGAATCAAAGAGCAAGGGCTTCTTTCTAGACCGACGATCAACAATCATACAGGAGAAATCCATCGGAGAGGAGAGAGACCAATTTCTCCACCGACAGTAGATAGACCAGAATGCAATGCAGTAGCCAAGATAGACCAGAATGCATTGCAGCCACAAGTCAGGTTGGGTTTTGAGTAAGGGGTGACTCGCATTTTCTCCACCGTTGCCGAAAGTAATTCTGGGAAATGTAGGAAATCACTAACTGAAGTAGAAGTAGACGAGGCAGGTTGAGGGAAAGAGGCTATACCAACTCCTGGAATGAAGAGAACACCACAGACTGAGGAGACCTGACAGTATAAAAGGATCTCAGGGTGGATTTTTCCTTTAAGGCAACATTTTGAGGCAGCAGACATTCACAATATTGCTTTTTTCAGGGTTAGGGTTAGGGTCTGACAAGGAAGTAGAACATAAAAAAACATGTAGGCAGCAGTAAAGGTGTCAGTGGGGGAAAATATAATGCAAAAATGCTGTTGGTCGCAAGTACTGGCGTTACTGCTCCTCTACTACCAGAACTAATGAACCATGACCAAGCAGATACAGTCATATTGTGACACTCCTGAGCCAGAGGCTTACACTGCAAAAAACGATTGGGTAGTCATCCATATTACCAAGTCATTTACTCTTATTGAATCTTAACATCTTGTTTTATTAAAAAAAATCTGCCAATGTGCTGCGATCATTTCTCTAATCCAGTTTCACCCATTTTGAGAATTTTCTTGAAGTAAGCGACAATATCTCCAGTAAAAACATGAAATCATCACATCCCATTGACATCCCAAGATTTTACAACTCAATGAGTATTTTTTACAATTTTTTGCAGTGTATCTCTGCCCTGGGGAACTTCCACAGGACTCCACGGAGTGAATGATCTCCTGCTGAAAGATCTCCGATAAGCTCCGGTATGTCCACTTTCTGGGTATTTACATGACACACCTGATCGAGTCTACACAGGCCAGGTTTCCCAGAAGCCTTTGCAAAAGGAAAAGATCATCTTACGGAGGGAAAACACCTATGAGCAGCTGCAGGATCAAATAACCGTTTCCCTGCATGTCATGGTTGCAGCAGGTTTGATTTCCATGTAAGTAGTGGTATCCTTTTGGGAAAGCCAGCCCAGCAAGTCTTGTGCCATTTAGCATCCCCAACTGACTGAAGGGACGTGGCGTGGCGACTGGACAATGGTCATAGTAAAAACTTAAATGAAAGCAAAAGGGCAGCATACTGTATAGCACACCATTTTCCAATACGACCAAATCTCTGATCATGTTTGTTTCATGGAGTAAAAACAACAGAAATCAATCTCCTCTCATCGGTTCCCTGATGAACCTCGACACCAAACTCAGACACTCTCGCCGTGTCGTCACTGTCAGGTTCAACTCCACCTCCTGCCTCGTAGTTCAACATGTAAAAGGCCCAGAACTAGTTGAGGCCATTGCTGAGGTCTGTCACTCGTCCATGGCTGTCACATACCTTGCAACTTTTTAGGGCAATTTATTGCCCAATGAGATGGGCAGTAGAGGACGGGACGGTCTTAGAAGCTGAAAACTGAACCCAGATCAGAATATAGGAGGACTCTGGATCCAGGTTTCTCAACTTATGGGTTGGTACTAGGGTTAGACCGATATGTTGGGTCAATATAGAGAGGAGGGTCCTCTCTGACCACAGATACATGAAAACAATCTAGCGATGAGATTTTACTTTCTTTAAACATTTTATTTATTCATTTAACTGTTCAATTAATTTGTTTTAATAAATTAGTCATTTAAACACAGAAATGTTTCCCTACCATTGAATAGCTGCATTAAAGAGCTGCTAACCATGAAAGACTTTCATTCGTCTGGTTTCAGTGGAGAGTTTTAGTGTCCTGTGATGGTCTAGATGCTGTTTCCCTCCCTGACATAAATAAAAAGTATGAAGGAAACACTGAGTACTTGCAATTTCTGGCAAATCCACACAAAATACCAGCTACTGGCGACTTGAATCTAAGAATTATTGGTATTGGCCTTCAAGAGCCAATATCGTTAGTGGAGTACAGGCCTGATCTAGTGGGTCCTCGATAACAACACAAACTAGATTTCCATTTGGCTCATGCACTGGAAACGTTGAGATCCCCTCCAGAGTGGACAGACGAGAGAGTCCATTCAGACGGCGGTGAAAGACAAGTAGCATTGGCAACCGATTGTTAACTGGTACAAAATACAAAAGGTCAAAAAGAAGAACAAAAAAAAAATCTGTACATAGTAGGCGTCTCCTCCTCCTCCTCCTCCTCCTCCTCCTCCATCTCCATCCCCTTCGTGAGGCGTCTGACAGCTGGGTGGGAGGAGAGGACCGGGTCGCTCAGAAACACGACTCCCCTGTACAATCATCTCGGGCAAAGTCCAGCTCTTACACCTGCTGCCCGGTTGGTCCTTTTCCTTGGCGTGTGTGTGTGTGTGTGTGTGTGTGTGTGTGTGTGTGTGTGTGTGTGTGTGTGTGTAACAGAGGACATGAGGGGATGTATGAGTTTCAGTTCGTCTCATTCGTTTTGTCCTCAGTCTGTTTGTCCTGCAGTAGCGTGATGAGAGACTCCCATGCTGCCTGGCACTGAGGAGGATGGAGGGGGAGAAAGAGAGAGGGAGGGGGGGAGAGAGAGGAGAGTCATTTAAGTTTTTAAGTAATAATCTGTGACATCTTTATATCAATAAATGTCCTCTCCACTAGCTATAACCCAACAGTGACCCTGGAGTCAGGTAGGGAAAACCCCTCTGGAGACAGGAAGTGATGCATTTTATGGTTTGTTTGGAATCAACAGAAGAAGAACTGGGTAGTTAGAACAGAAACGTCCAAACCAATCTGTCTGTAATTTGATCTACCATGATGGACTTGTCTGAAGAAAGACATGAAGAAACCTCTGTACATGAGCATCAGTCCAGTCTGCCGTTTGCCCTCGCTTCATTTTGTTACGCTAGGTTTTCCAACCTTCCTTATACCCATAATCCCTTGTGTTTTGGGGGTCGTTTCCTGTAGGTGGATCAGGCAATAGTTGTGTTGGCTGGACCCTGCAAGGTCTGGTTTAGTGGCTTGATGTAGGTGATTGGCAGCAGACGGATTTTGGCAAACTTCTCAAAGGCGTATCTCAAAAGTAAAGGTGGCATTGCAAAAATATCGGTTTCATTCCCTAAGAGAACCGAGACAACTGAGCATGTGACGTGTTATGTGATATGATGTTTCAATACCTTTTCATAGTGGTTGATGTTTTTGTCGGCTATGCCGGTGAGAAGCTGCTTGAAGTCTTGCCTCTTGTTGCTCTGCCAGCGCTCCCAGTCGGCCTTCAGGTCGGCGTTGAAACACTCCACTTTGTCCTGGCACTTCTCCACCTCCACCGGCACCTACAGGAGGACGGAGAGAACTACAACTACAGGGGCCTCGGAAGGACATACTGCAGGGCCGATGCGCTAAAACGCTCCGCCTCAGCTAGGAGCTACCCGTTACAGCTACCGCTAACCACAGCGCTACGCTACAGGGGATGGATGGATGGATGAAGGGTTTTATTAGAGAGCAGAAGTCGGCAAAGCGACGGGAGGATTCAGGAGATGAGAGGCGAGGCTTACCGGCGTTCTGTCCTCCTGTTTGCGCAATACGGCGGCTTCCAGTCGACCCTCGTACTCCGCCTGGCTCTGGTCTCGCTTCCTCAAAACGTTCTGAAATTAAAAAAACAAAACAAAAAACAACTTCATTCATTCATTCATTCATTCATTCATTCAACCTTTATTTAAGCCTCCAGGAATCATTGAGGTTGTCCTCTTTTGCAATGATGTCGAGATGACAAAGTAATAAAGTGATAGTAATCAATACAATCATATTAAAACTATAATAATAAATAAACAAATCAGTCAAAACAATTACACACTGAACCTGAGAGGTTATTGATCGTTGTTCTAAACTGTCCAAAAGTTATGCAAGGATAGGTTTAGCGTTGAAGATTGATTCATGTGTTGGGAGCAGAAAAGCTAGAGAGAGAGAGAGAGAGAGAAAGAAATCATGCTGAGTCAGGTAGAAACCAGGAAGTGACACATGCTGAATCCGCCTCTCCACTTCCTCTAATCAGGGTCAGATGTGACTGGGTGAAGAAAGTCTGATCCTATGTGTCAATATGAAGGATGTACTCTGACACAACTCTGTGTTTTCTGTATGCCTGAACTTTCTACCCAATTTTGTGTGTGTGTGTGTGTGTGTGTGTGTGTGTGTGTGTGTGTGTGTGTGTGTGTGTGTGCGCGTGCGTGCACGGAGAGGCCCATCTCTGTGTGTAAACATGCTTTGGTCAATATTTAAACCAAGTACAACAATTCCAAGAAATCCACCAAAATAGAATCAACACAAGTTGGGAAAAACCCTGTTTGCGTGCGTGCGTGCGTGCGTGCGTGCGTGCGTGCGTGCGTGCTGTGCGTGCGTGCGTGCGTGCGTGCGTGTGTGTGTGTGTGTGTGTACACATGCATGCATTTATGTGTGTGCCTTCATAGTGGGCAGGTGAATCATTTCCTTTTTTCCACCAACGATGGCTGACTGGGTGGAAAACTACTAACAAGGTCTATAATAACTAATTTCATAAGGAGCAGAATTCACTGTAAAAAGAAATTTGAGAGCCACGAGCTACGAAAATATATGAATTGCACATCCATACTCTCAATCTCAAGTTGCACACGTGCTCCTTTCCATTTCTTATTTTTTATTTTTCAACCCCTCCCGCCTGTCCTCGTCCATCTCACCTTCATGGAGTCGATGTAGAGGACATATTCTCGGAGCACCGGCAGGAAAGTCCTGGCCCATGTTCTCACTCAGGTCGTCCAGCGACCTGCAGCATGTCGTCACGCAGCCGGCCACGCCCTCCAGGGGGCGCCGCAGCTCGTCCTCTGACCCCGCCCAGCTGGAGTACACCGTCCCGTACTCGCGCAGCTCCGTCAGGTACTCTGGTGGAGAGACAAGACGGTGAGACAGGAAGAGCAGAAAACCGGCAGAGAGGACTCTTCCTTCTTCTACCTGTCTATAGAGGGCTTTACATCCCCTCTGGCGGCCATATTGGAGCCAACTGTATTTGTAGAGCGCTTTCAACACCTGAACAAGTTTGCTCCAACAGTGTGAAAAAATACACAAAAATAAAACAGCAGTGGCTAGTAGTCCCATGTTAACAGTAACTAAACTAGTCTGCTGGCTAGCTAGCTAGCTACCAGTTTGTTCAGGTGAACTGAGCTGACTCTTCTCCAGCTCCAACTCAGAGTGTTTTGGAGTAGAGAGGGCTAAAGACAAGACAGTTTACTGAGTCACAGTAACCTACATTTGGAGACAAATCTACCTGATCACACTGATCACTTTTACTGAGAACGTTACTGGATGATCTACAGACACACCACAACAACCTGGTTCAGCTAGCTCTCTGTTTCTAGCTGGTTCTGACATGTTTAGACATTAACCGACAGACGATTCTCCAACGGACTCCATGATGGTCCAAGTTGTTGTTGATAGATTTGCGACACAGCTGCAAAGCCTTTATATATATACCCCGTCTGGTCCCTGGTTCCTGTATCATGCCAGTCTTTCTATAAATGTCCCATATGAAAGAGCGCTGCTGTTACACAGAACTGTTGGTTGATTACTGCTTGAATTACAGCAACAATACTTATACACTGCACGTAATAATCCATATATAACTAGACTTACATATCACTAAGTAAATCAATGCATTAAATAATCCATACTCTTTCCCATACTTCCCTGTTACTGTTAGAGTCTACCTAACATGTTGAAATAGTTGGCTGATGTTCAATGTTCACATAGTCCATTTTACTGCTTTTATTGTTTGATAATTTCTACTGTTTTATTGCTTATTTTATATTTTATTATCATTTTTATTGTTTATTATGATCACTGGGGTCAATAAAGTCACTGATAAATCATTTACTGACAATAAGGTCAATAAAATCCTCATTTGCTGTTCTCCATTTCACCACCAGGAGGTGAACAGTGATCGGTGCACTTACTCCGGGTGTCTGCAAGCTTCACAAAGCCAATTGTAAGACTTTAAGACCTTATTAATGCTACCTGACATCGATTTTAAGACCTTATTAAAAACCAGAATAAAGAAACAACACCTTTTGTGATTGAACATGAAGTAGAGTTGTGTTCAAGTAAAGCAGATAGGATGCTTATTGTACCACTCACCCTGTTCTGAATTCATCTAAAAGTGAACATGCAGTACAAAGAAACATTGCATGGTGAAAAGTAACCTAACACTTGTATTTAAGACATTTTAATACTTTTTAAGACTTTAGAGTTAGATATTTTAAGAATCTTTCAGACCCAGAACCCTGTTACACGCCCACGACGCTTCAATGACGAAGAATAATCAGATTAAGGTGACGGTTTGATTAAAGCGTTTTCTGTACACACTATTTCACAATCATTTCCCCCAATACCCCTGGCTTACATGGATTTATTTGATAGCCAGGTTATTTTTTTCCTCCGAGAAGGATGTGGTTCGTTATCAGACAAGAAACAGTGGAACATTTTTTGGGTTTCTTTTCTTCGGGTCTGGCTCAACTTCCTCCTGTGACCTTTTTGACAAATGTGCCCATTTAGTACAAGTGCAAATAAACGAGTGGATCACCTCAAAAATGTGTCTATATTATGTAGATGGATCCAATTTAATGTGATTTTTTTTTTTTTGGGCTTAATCAACAGGGTCAGAATTGGGCATTTGCCAGACTGCCGCCATGTTGGACCAAACTGACTGAGACGGGCTTGACTCTTGGGTTAAAACATTTCAGACTGCTGGAGCCGACGACATGCAGAACCAAAATGCCACTGATATCACGTAATCAGGAGAATGGCTGTGAAAACATGGGACTTACTGAATGAAACTGGCTGCAGGCGGTGGTTCAGGAAGAGGCTGCATCCATTTCTAATGGTTCAATTACTGTTCTGACCCAACGATGACTCGTTTTAGCGTCTCATTCTTACAGCTACAATCAGATCTCTAGTGGCTGTTTGTGTTTTGAAGTGATGAATGTACTCCTGACCAATGTCCTTCTGCAACAACGTGCTTTTGACGAGGAAGATGATGTGCCAAGCGTGATGCAAGGTACTTTAAGTTGTTGCTTAACCTGACAGAAGTTTCTTTCCTGTGTGACTCAAAAGCAACAGGGCAGATCAGCGTGTTCAGTTGCTGTATTTGTTTATTAGATGTCAGAGACGTGATGGATTACATTCCAGGCTGCAGAGGCAGGAATGTGTGGAACGTGCTTTTTTTTCTATGTTAACACACCCTCAGCTCATGAACCAACAGTACGTTCCCATCTTATCTCCTGCGATGTGGAAACAGCAGTGCAGATTCTTACCAGACTTCTGAAGCCCTCGACAGATGCCGACAACGGAGTATTTCACACTACATAACGGGCACAAGAGTCTGCAGATTTTTTATTCCAGCCAGGCACTACAGCAGCTGATTTCACTAATTAACACACCTTCAGCCAGTGGGGGGGGGGGGTAATCAATGAAATGAGCTGCTGTAGTGTCTGGTTGGAAGGGAAACCTGCAGACTCTCGGCCTCCACGGCTGAGAAACACTATTTATGAGGTGAGGAGCGCGAATCACATGAAAAGGCCGATGCATCTTAAAACAAAACACAAAATGACAACAAGACATCAATTACTGAATCAATAAATGAATTAGTTGCAATAATCTGAGATTGCTGAGATCATATGATTTAAATCTGATCACAGGCCAGTTCTGCCAAAGCAAATATTCAATTTGTTTGTGAAAACTGACTGAGAGGTGACACATTACTACTAAACTCACTGATACAGCTATTGGCTGTGTAGGGCAACATTCACTGACCTGCATGGTAATACAAATCAATATGAAACTAATTTTCAAGTAATAATCACCCAATTGGTTTCGGCTCTCATTTAGTGAGATTTAGTTTTTGCTTTGTATCTTTACAGAATTATGAACCACGATCATTTCATTACGACATGATTCCACTGAAGGGCGATAAATGATAATACTGAATTATTGGCCAGAGTATGTCTGCACTACTGTCCAATATTTACTCCTATAAGCTTTATATATATATATACATATACAAGTTATTTATAATGATTTATTGAATGGCATGTTAAAGGCTTGTTTTGTTTTTTTGTCTTTTCTAATAGCTGCAGCAGGTACATGAAATGCTGGCAAACCTCGACTTCAAACACCGATGTGTAATCGGTCTTGTTTGTAAAACGCCCACGCTGGCATATCACAACACAACACTCGTACTCTGACTAATACGTCTATTCCTGGCTGACCTGCTGTGCATCAACAGGAAGTCAAAGCATCACACATCCTGCCTTAACGTATACTGGGAACAACTGCTGAGCACTGAAACGCTGCAAAAAGTCGGCGTGCCCAAATTGACGTTTGCAAGCGATTCAGTGTCGCTGAATAGAGCGTTTTGTAAACACTAATCAGATTTTCTTGCTCGGATTCTTTTACACTTTTTCAAATCAGTCTTTTCACAGTTCGTTGCAAATACAGAATTCATTTTTCTTGCTCACATCATCCATTTTTCGTGCTCAATCATTTTGTCAGGGAAATACCTTCATAAGTGCAAAACATAAACAGGGTTTCTGGCAGTTCAAATAAAATTCTTAGTTCTTAAAAGTTCTTAAAAAATAAGGGAACTCTCTCACTAGCCAAGTAGTGCAAAACAGAGAGATTTCAAAACCACAGTGGGGGTCTAGGGGTTCCTCCTCCAGGAAAACTTTAAGATTCAGCGTCCTTATTTCCTGCATTCTGGTGACATTTATGTATAAAAGAACAATGAAAATCGGGAGGGTTGGCTAGTAAGCTGACAGTTTGGCTAGTAAGCTGACGGTTTGGCTAACGAAGCTCTGACACGTCAACCACCAATCAGCCACAAGTGACAGAGGTCATTTTTTCCAGACTGTTGTACCTGTCAAACCCTACGTCTGTTACCTGTCTGCTCTTTGAGGATCCTCTGAGCGATGCGGTCGATGGTTCCCAGTTTCTGGCTGAATGTGTCTAAATAATCTCCCATGGCGCAGAACTCCGCCGGCCGAGCCCGAAGCTTGTAGCCGCCGGCCACCTGCTTCACCGACTCGCCCACCTTGGTCAGCAGAGCCAGGCCCTGACGCTTGTTCAGGTCCTGCAGACACACAATAGCAGTCGCATTTTCTAAATAACAAACTTTATTGATATAAGACACAGTTACGAAGTGCTTCACATGAAAAGTAAGTAAGCAGAAATCGAACAAGTAAAACTGGAGCAAGAAAAGGAAACATGAATGAGAATGAGAATCAAACTGTTCAAGTAAAAGCAAAAAATGATAAAAACAAAATAATTTTGAAACCAATATTTAGGTAACAGCGAGCCTGAAGAGGAGTTTTCAGAAATGTTTTGAAAGGAGACACTGATTTTGCAGTTTGGAGTCGAGACGCCCTGATGGGAAAACACCAAGCACCTTTGGTTTTCAGCATGAAGACACACAAACATCCACACTGTCCACTGAGCCACCAGGACGCCCCGCTGGCGGTCAGTTCTCAACAAAGTTGAAAGTCCAATACAGTGAAATGACGTTATAAACTGAGTAAGGAAGCAGGACCAGAATCTGACAACCATGATGTCAGCGTTTTCAATCAACCAGAGAGGGAAATACCAATGTACAGAGTCTCACTGAGGTTAGCGACAGGTAGGAGAAAATGCCTGAAGTGGCTTAGTTAGTTACCTTAGCAGAGAGGAAAGCGTTGAGGTGAGGGTTGAAGGAGAGGACCGGGTGGTCGGCAACTCGCTTCAGGAATTTATCCAGCGCCTTCATCCTCGTCTCCACAAACTCTTCTGAGAAACGGTCCACCACGCCCTTCATCACAAACTTCTCTGGCAGCGGCTGGAGGTGGAGGAGAGGAGAGGATGGAGATCAGTCGGTGGACATGACAGGGCTGCACTATCAGGGGCGTCGTGGGCAGGGGTCACGTGACCTACCGGGATGAGGTGGGTTGGCTGGCTGTCCTCCAGCTTGGTCCTCAGCCAATCAAAATCCTGGTAGCGCCGTCGCAGGCAGTACTCTGGTAGGTCAAACTCTACCCTCGTCGTCTGCAGGAACACAATCAGACGTTAGCTGCTAAAACCACAACTTAACGCTACATTAGACCCTTTTCAAAAGTGCGATATTTAAGTCTTCACTGCCCCACAGCACAAAATGACCATCATGTCTCTGGAGGGGTTGAATGGGTTGTTGATTGGGGTATTTCTGGCCTGTACTGTTTTGGGACAAAAACTCCACCTATTCCCATTTTCAATGTGCTCAACGATGGAGGCACGACGAGCGAATAACCAGCATCGCAAAACTTTCCAGCCGCGAAGGCTAAAAGACGACAAGCAAACGACAAAACCGTGTTATTATTGCAGTATTTAACATCTTTACTAGACATTTCTGTTGGATCTCTGCTCTCACTAGCAGGCTTATCGTCTCTACTGTGAATGCTGATGTCGTAACAAGTCCTTGGTCGCCGATAGATGTTGATAGTCGGATTACTTAACGCCTCTTTAAGAAAAGCTGATCTCACTTTGATGGGTTTTCAACATCTTTCTGACATCTTGAGATACAGACACAAGGGTAGAAGTACCGTATGGAACAGTGGAGGGAGTGGCTCTGTGTTCAGGTGTAACTTTTTGTCTCTCTGTCTGCCTGTCTCTCTGCCTGTCTCTCTGCCTGTCTCTCTGTCTGTCTCTCTGTCTGTCTCTCTGTCTGTCTCTCTGTCTGTATCCCGGTCTGTCTCTCCAGGCCTCCAGTCCTGCATAAGAGTGACCCAGTGTGTGTCGTCCACCAGGCAGGACAGTAGAAGCCACACCAGCATGAGCAGCTCTAGGTTGGTGCGCGGTGCGTTCACAGACCAGGAAGTAGCTTGGTGATTTTCTAACTCTAGTGGCTAATTATTAATTAATTAATAAGTAATGTTTAGTTCTCCATTAGTTCCAACAACACTGAGCTACCACAGCACTTCAGTGTTGACAGGTGGAGGTCAACACTGAAGCTGACTGAGCGGACGTTGCGTTCTCCTATCTGGGCAGAGTTGGCGTCTGGTTGGTCCCGCCTCCTAGCACGATGCTGACTGAGCGGACGTTGCGTTCTCCTATGTGGGCAGTGTTGGCGCCTGCATGGTCCCCTAGTCCTATGATGACGCTGACTGAGTTGCCGTTGCTGTGATGCCGCCCCATCAGATCTGGATGTCCCACCAAAATAAACTTTCATATATTGTGTATACGCTGCTTGCCCAAACTCGGCATCTATTGCACGCCCAACCGTCCTGGTAGGGGGATCCCTCTCTGAGTAGCCCCTCCCAAGGTTTCTCCCAATTTTCCCAGTGAGGGTTTGTGGGAGTTTTTCCTTGTCCTCTCTGAGGGTCTAAGGCTGGGGGATGTCGTGTACTAACCATTTATTATTTTCACATGTTGGGCACTGTGAAGCCCTTAGAGACTGTAACGGTGATTAAGGGCTATACAAATAAATGTGATTTGATTTGATTTGATTTGATTTAAAGTCAGTGTAGTTTCACCCTCCCACAACACCTAGACAGCACTAGTAACTTAATGACCTTGAAATATAGCTGTGACATAACACATAACATTTACACGTAAACACACACACACACACCTTCTGACACCTCAATGTTACCCCCAACCCCTCCTCCCCGCCCCCAACCGCCTCAATTAACACTTCCTGTCAGAATCGTGCACGTAGCAAATGCCACCATGGTGCTGCTAATGGTGCCTGCAGTGTTTCCCCGATATGTATTCTACCACCACGGTAAGATCATTTCCCACCACGCTAAAAATACTAAAGTGATTTACTCTAAATGGTCTTTCAGTAAGGATGCAGTTATATTTGTTTTTCACAGTAACAGTAAAGTCGACTTGATCTTGTATTGTGAGTCTGAGTCATTCTTCCTAACAGACTTAATAACACTGGTTTTGAGGTGAAATTTCATTTTTTTCCCCCATAAATATTTTACAGTTTGTGGGATTGAAAGGCCTCTGAAACGGCATTTGCCAAAACCCTCCACTGAAATCAACGCAAATTAAAGTTCTTCAGGCTGAGCAGCAGCTCCTGTTGACGAGGCCGAGGGGTGATGTTGAGGGGGGTGGAGGGGGACCCACCTGGTGAGCCACAATAATTAAACACATCTCTCTTACTGAACATCATTTTCTGGTGGAACGGAAACAACAACGGAAAAACAATTTCCCTGCCAGGCGTTCCTCGGTGTTCACCCGTGGGATACACCGGAACCGCATTACCACTCAATGTGCTGCTTTCCCCCGAACGGATGCTCGTGATTGGACAAAAATGTTTTTCACTTTCACTCAAATTAAAAAAAAACCACCCAGGCCGTTACAATGAGACATGAGGACAAACACTCAGGATCCTACATGTACAATCTGCTGGATCTGATCCATGAGCCATCCACTGGTTTCCCAGCAGCACTAGCTTGTTGTTGTAATCTGTATGTTAACTCTGCAAGACGTCCTGTCAGACTCAGACTCTCTTACACTGTTACACCTGTGATGAAGTGTTGTAGTTTACCTTTCTGGTATGCCTTCTTTCCCTCAACCTGCCTCGTCTACTTCTACTTCAGTTAGTGATTTCCTACGTTTCCCAGAATGCCTTTCGACAACCCCCAGGAACAGACGTGCACTTGTTGCATTGAAACTAAGGTGGGCATATAAATATACTACTAAATATACTACTGTATTGCATTCTGGTCTATCTGGCTACTGCATTGCATTCTGGTCTATCTTGGCTACTGTATTGCATTCTGGTCTATCTTGGCTACTGCATTGCATTCTGGTCTATCTTGGCTACTGTATTGCATTATGGTCTATCTTGGCTACTGCATTGCATTCTGGTCTATCTTGGCTACTGTATTGCATTCTGGTCTATCTTGGCTACTGCATTGCATTCTGGTCTATCTTGGTTACTGCATTGCATTCTGGTCTATCTTGGTTACTGCATTGCATTCTGGTCTATCTTGGCTACTGTATTGCATTCTGGTCTATCTTGGTTACTGCATTGCATTCTGGTCTATCTTGGTTACTGCATTGCATTCTGGTCTATCTTGGCTACTGTATTGCATTCTGGTCTATCTTGGCTACTGCATTGCATTCTGGTCTATCTTTGCTACTGTATTGCATTCTGGTCTATCTTGGCTACTGCATTGCATTCTGGTCTATCTTGGTTACTGCATTGCATTCTGGTCTATCTTGGTTACTGCATTGCATTCTGGTCTATCTTGGCTACTGTATTGCATTCTGGTCTATCTTGGTTACTGCATTGCATTCTGGTCTATCTTGGCTACTGTATTGCATTCTGGTCTATCCTGGCTACTGCATTGCATTCTGGTCTATCTTGGCTACTGTATTGCATTCTGGTCTATCTTGGTTACTGCATTGCATTCTGGTCTATCTTGGTTACTGTATTGCATTCTGGTCTATCTTGGCTACTGCACTGCATTCTGGTCTATCTTGGTTACTGCATTGCATTCTGGTCTATCTTGGCTACTGTATTGCATTCTGGTCTATCTTGGCTACTGCATTGCATTCTGGTCTATCTTGGCTACTGTATTGCATTCTGGTCTATCTTGGCTACTGCATTGCATTCTGGTCTATCTTGGTTACTGCATTGCATTCTGGTCTATCTTGGTTACTGTATTGCATTCTGGTCTATCTTGGCTACTACATTGCATTCTGGTCTATCTTGGCTACTGCATTGCATTCTGGTCTATCTTGGCTACTGTATTGCATTCTGGTCTATCTTGGTTACTGCATTGCATTCTGGTCTATCTTGGTTACTGCATTGCATTCTGGTCTATCTTGGCTACTGTATTGCATTCTGGTCTATCTTGGCTACTGCATTGCATTCTGGTCTATCTTGGCTACTGTATTGCATTCTGGTCTATCTTGGCTACTGCATTGCATTCTGGTCTATCTTGGTTACTGCATTGCATTCTGGTCTATCTTGGTTACTGTATTGCATTCTGGTCTATCTTGGCTACTACATTGCATTCTGGTCTATCTTGGCTACTGCATTGCATTCTGGTCTATCTTGGCTACTGTATTGCATTCTGGTCTATCTTGGCTACTGCATTGCATTCTGGTCTATCTTGGTTACTGCATTGCATTCTGGTCTATCTTGGTTACTGTATTGCATTCTGGTCTATCTTGGCTACTACATTGCATTCTGGTCTATCTTGGCTACTGCATTGCATTCTGGTCTATCTTGGTTACTGTATTGCATTCTGGTCTATCTTGGCTACTACATTGCATTCTGGTCTATCTTGGCTACTACATTGCATTCTGGTCTACCTTGGCTACTGCATTGCATTCTGGTCTATCTTGGTTACTGCACTGCATTCTGGTCTATCCTGGCTCCTGCACTGCATTCTGGTCTATCTACTGTCAGAGGAGAAATTGGTCTCTCTCCTCTGATGGATTTCTCCTGCATGATTGTTGATCGTCGGTCTAGAAAGAAGCTCTTGCTCTTTGATTCTGATCCAATCAATCATTAAACAATACCGGGGAAAACTCATATGACATCTACGCTACACTGTTAAACCAAGAGGCCTCCATCTTTATGGTCCATTTAGTAACCAGGTAGAAACTGTAACATGACACCAGCCAATAGCAGACCTTGGTGGAGACTCTGTAGGTGATGTAGGTCTCCATGGTGGAGACGTGTTTCTTCGGGTCGTCGACGGTGACGAAAAGGTCGCGGGTCTCCGTGGAGGCGAAGGGGTCGCGGGCGTCCGCTTCCGGGTCGTCGTCCAGCTGCAACCTGTTGAACACGGAGGCGGGACTCGACGTCTCGACCGGCGTGCCGTTGGTCAGCCCGACTTCCTGCGTGGACAAAGAGTACTGAGTGTCAGATCCAGATGCTGCTGCGGGAGAGCTGCAAAACAATGCGGTGATAGTGTGCTGCTGCTGCTGCTGATGTTGTTGTTGTTGTTCTCCATCCGTCAATGGGACGCTTTGTCGCGGCTGCTGCAGCATGCCATGCAATCAGACGCATCATCTGACACAACACCTCTATTATCGTCGGTTTAATGGAAGGAGAGGAGTGTTTGTGGGAGAGGGGTGCATTTCTGAAGAGAGAACGTCTTCATGTCAAAAACCCAACTGTGGGTTAACCACAACTCCCAAGAGGCGACTGCAACCACCAGCTTTTGTTTTTACGAATGATGTTTTTTGTTGTTGTTTTTTAAACAAGACAAGATTTCATGTTTTGTCAAAAGCTTGAACGGCCCTTCATGGCATTTCCTTTTGCTCTTGGCAACCAGTATCAAGTTTGGGCCCTCATCTAAAGGACACAGGTGCGAGGAAAACAGGAAAGGGCGTTTATCAGGCTTTGAGATTTACAGAATTCAACACATCCCTTAATATATTAGAAACATGAACACACTGGGAGTATAAAATCATTTGAAAGGCTTTTATATACAGGAGATTAAACTATTCTCATCACACTGGAAGGCTTCAGCGCCGTTCCATCACTGTCACAGCTGTAATATTTTTGCATGACACTGAAGTGAACAACACGTTTCACCTGCAGGCGTCATCGGGTTTGCTCTTCCAGACACCTGAACGCCTCTTGAAGTGGAAAAACAAACAACTGCACTGAAGGCGTTTCTCCTCAAACAGGAGGCGTATTGGAGGTTTTACCTTTCCTTGTGTAGCTTTAGAGTAGCGTTACCTCATCCTGAACCCTAATGTAACCTCCTTTCACTGTTGGTCTTGATGCTGTGATGAGATGTGTTGATACATTTTGGAAATCATGATGCCTTACGAACTGCCCACCCCTCCCTTGCATCATCACCATCTTTTAGCAGGTCCTGAAAAAGTCTTTATAAGCCCTAGAGCTTCCTGGTTCCTCCAGCACATCATGTTTCATTTTAGCTACTTTCTCTATTTCTACAAGTATACTTTTTTTTGTGCAAATAAATAAATCTAAATGTAACTCAAGGCCTTAAATGGTCTTGAATACAGTTAAATATAGCATTTTAAGTGTTAAATTCAGTTTTAGATGTCTTAAATTGATTTTCAAATGTGAAATCGGTCTTATATATTTCTTCTAAATCACGCCAAGCTTGTCGACTGTCAAAACAGAAAAAAACAAAACTGCGCCACGCATTGAAAAAAAACAAACGGTGGTTGCCCTCTGGAGTTTATGTCGTCCCATAACTGGTATTTCTGTCCAAGCTCACTGGCTCGCCACCACACCCACTTTTATTGCCTGGAATGAGTATGTGTGCCTTCCCAATGCAATCAGTGTCAAGAAAAGTGCTACTGCTCTCTCTCTCTCTCCCCACACACACACACACACACACACACACACCACATACACACACACACACACACACACACACACACACACTTTCTCCTCTCCCTCTCTGATACGCACACTGCTGACTTTAGTGCTCCCCTCACACTGTGGTGCCAACCTGCAGTGGTAATGGGTGATGGTTCAGATAATTGCATTTCATTGCATCATTACATCACTGTGGGAGAGTAACCAGGCCGCCACAATACAGTAGAGCTCAGGTAGGCAGTGTGAAAAACCTAACATTTTGTGGCTCTGCAGCTAAACACTTTATAAAGCCGAGTTACACTGCGATAGCACAATAACGGGACACAGCTAGCTGACTTCACCTGAGACCCTTCACAAGGTTATTCAAGCTACTGGCTTTTAGGATGCATCTCTTCCCCACAGTGATGCAGTGGTAAATCAAAAGGTGGGTGAACTCTGACGTCCAGCAGGTGATCATCACAAAGCAACCAACCACCTACATAGCAATTTATGTTTTTTTTCCTCTTCTCAAAAGACCACATCTTCATGCAACTTGCAACTTACAACTTACAACATCGTTTGACACTATGCACTATGATGTCCAAGATCAATTTAGGTGACAAATATTTATATCAGCCTAAAAATGTGGGTGAAATGACTTCAGGTGGGTTTACCCTCCTCTACATCCCTGGTAAATAAAGATGTGTGTAAAGTCTGACCACCAGCAGGTGATCATAACAAAGCAAGCAACCACCAACATAGTAATTTATGTGTTTTTCCTCTTAAAAGACCACATCTTCATGCAACTTAACCCAGTTTGACACTACTTACTATGATGTACACGGTGAATTTAGGTAATAAATATCAACTTCAACCTAAAGATAAGATGGGTGAAAGGAGTGGGTTCCCCCTCCTCCACACCGCTGGTTTCCAAGCACCACATTAGCTGACACTACCTTGTCCCCTCCGCTGCTGCTGGGGATGTGGCCGCTGACTGTGACATCTGGCACCGGGGAGAGCGTCTCCTCGGCGGCGGACAGCGGGTGGATGATCTCGGTGATGGGCTTCTGCCCCGAGCTGGCCAGGCCTCTCGGAGCGCCGACACTCATCGTGCGGGAGACGGGAGGACGCGGTCGGGTGTCAGGGGAATAACTGTCCGGTTCTTCGCGGCTGCTACGGGTTAGTTCGGACGGTGTTTTTCCCTTCCAGGGTATCCTCGGTGAGATGCTGCACCCGCTGGTTGGCCACAGCTGTCAGCTGACTCGCACGGCGCAGCTGCGGAAGTAAAGGTAAACGTACCCGGAAGTAGTGATATAAGGATGCGTCACGTGACAACAAGCAGGCAGTTAAATCCCAAAGATTGTCTATTTTATTCAAACTCTCACACGGCCCCGCTCCTGCTAAACCAAGGATAGGCAACCATGTGCCACGGAGGTTTTTATTACAACAAAAGACTACACAGGTGATGTCACTGATTAGTTCATCCTCTCTGGTTGAAGGGGTGCTGATCAGTGATACAACTTAATGTGGTCTTTGGTTGGAATGAAAACCTGCATACTGTTGGCCATCCATGGCTCATAGATGCCCCGGCATAAGCGGTACATCTCATCTACATTTATTTAGTTATTGCAAGTAATGTGATCACGTTTTCTGTGGAATGTGATAATTCCTACAATCCCAGCATTAGGTGTTGTTAAATTGGCCAATCCAATATATACATATGTTTTTCATTTGATGAGATACACCCAGACAGATGGGTGCACAAACATAGCTATGCATACAGCTATTGCCATAGTGACCTACCTGTAACAGACTTGAAACAATGCTGGGTTTTTGTTCTAGCTAAGTATTAACTTTACTTTCAGGTTGTGTAATATGGTCCAAATAAACTTTACGTGTTTTAATGGAAGATATCTTCAAAAATAAGCCATACAACTTTTCCATTAACGCTAATACATTGAGAGCAGACTCTGGCCCGCCGTGACGTTTGCGGTTCCCAGAAATAGCAGCAGAGTGGGCAGTCTTCGTGTTTTTCATCCCATCAGTTAAACCGAAAACTTCGAACATGGTAACTAGACGGTGTATTCTACTGCATGTCGCTAACAATACGTGATCAAAAGTTGATTTTTTAAAAACTTTCAGATGACAGTAGCCAGTACTGTGTAACCTAAGCAGGTAGCTTAGCTGTGTAATCGGGGAAGCCTTTTATCCATGTCTATCACTAGCCACAAGTAACAATAGCAATGTTAGCTAGCTGGGAAGGAATACACGTAAACAAACAAATAACGTTAACCGTTAACCGTTAGCTGTTATTCTTTCTCTGCTGTGTCCCCTAAGGCCTCCTGTACAACCCGACATGGCTACTAATACTCCAGGTAAGGATGTTAGGAGTAGAATTTATTGTTTTTAATCTTAATTGATCTACTGCCGACACCAAACGCTGTGATTGATCGATAGTTGCTATGTAGCTGAAGGTAAAAGTTAATAATAAATTAATAACTAATTCCTATAAAGCACTAGTCAGTAATATTAGCCACTAGTGCTTATTTTTCACTAGTCACTGCTCTGCCAGGTAATATTGTGATTTTACTAGTTGCTACATTACAGTACAGTACTAGTACTTACGTTAGAGTTACTAGTTACTAGTGACTCGTTTTCGCTATTAACTAAAAGACACTAGTCACAACAAATAGCCACCAGTGTTGATTTTCAATCGCTACGAACTATCCTACCACTGAAGGCACTAGTCGCTAACATATGTAGCCATTAGTACATATTTTTTAGGCACTAGTCACTATTCTGCCAGTTAAAAGGTACTAGTCACTGAAATATACTAAGTGGTAGTTATTTTTTAGTGACTAGTCACTATTCTGCCAGTTAAAAGGCACTAGTCACTAAAGCCAGTGGTACCTTTTTTCATCACTAGTCAATATTCTACCAGCTACTAGACGCTATTATAATATTACTAGTTGCTATAGAATAGATACTAGTTCTAAGTCAATAGGTACTAGTGACTAATAATCCTTCCTAGTCTTTTTAAGTGACTGATATAAAATATATCAAGATGTGATTTACAACAATTGTTTTACTAGTGTTTTCATTACTCGTTACTGTGGTCACTATTTTCTCATACAATTCTAATAGTGATTATTTATTAGTTTCTCGTAAGATTAGTTGCTATTCCACTGTTCACTAGTGATGTTCCATTGTTACTAGTTGTTACGGACTAGGATTGAGTAGTTTTCAATAATGACTAGTTTGTATTGCATCTGATACTGTCAACATTTCACTTTCACTAGCAAAACCCATAATTGTATAATCAACATCTAGTCACTCCTGGTGGAGAAAAGTAATTGCCCAAAATGTGTAATAAATGAATAACAGTGAAAGGTCCATTTAATAATTATTTAATTAATAGTGTTTTAATTTTAACCTTGAGAAATGAAAGAAACTGGATATGCTGGATAACCATGTTTAATTTATTAATCACATTTTATTTAAGTAAATACAAAACAAGAATTGGCTGGGACATTTAAAACCGCAGAACATGCTAGCTGTTTCATTTTACTTGGCATCAAAGTCGCTAGTGGGTTTCTAGGTTGGACGTGGGATAAAACATGAATGCTATGAGGTTGGCTAACTAGATCATGTTCACTATTTTCTTTCTTTTTTTTTTGCTTTTTGCATTCTTGTCCACATCCCTGTAACTTAACGATAAGACAGTGGTATGCAGGCCTCCTTACTGATGGTCATAACACTGTTGGTAAATCATCTGCAGTTCCTCAAAATGTTGTATTGTTGTCTTAAGTGATGTTTAAGCAGATATGCCCGACCGTAATAATATCTAATAATAATATTCTCTCTCTCTCTCTCTCTCTCTCTCTCTCTCTCTCTCTCTCTCTCTCTCTCTCTCCCGTGTCCCTCTTTTTCTTCCCCCCAGTTTTCAACAAGACCCGTGTGGCCATCCTGGCAGAGCTGGATAAGGAGAAGAGACGGCTGCAGAATCAGTCCATGAACAACCCTGGAGCCAGGTAGCGACAGTCGAGCTATGGAGGTGTCTTTATGATCTAAACTGCAATACTTAAAAAATCCCTCATGGACACTTGTACTAGCAGGGATTTATGAATAGTTACGGTAGCTGATATGACGAAAGGGAGGACGAGGAAGTGTCAATAAATGATTCCCAGTTACACTGTAAAGAAATAAACCCTCCAGCTATCATGTAAGGTAAAAACATAAAATAAAACACCTTGTTGCTGAATGTTTAGCCGGCTGCAGTTAGAAACCTTCCAATAGTCTGCTGCACTTCCTCCTTCCTCCCAGAGTGGCACTGAACCTGTCGAGAGGGTGAAGAAAGGTGTAGAAATACCAACATGCATCCTGACAGCAGTTTGAATTTACCATCGGTCCAGTTTGGTGTTGAATGCGGCCCGACCAGAGGGCTTTAAGCACATGGAGTCAAGCTGTGAATGCAGTAAACAAGGTGGACCGATACTACCGATACTAGATGCCAAGTCAATACTCATGTCCTTGTGGAGGAAGTTCTTCCTGTGTTGTCTAGGAGAGACATCCCAGAAGTTATTGGCTGCTCTGAAGCCTTTGCTTACAAAATTGAAAGACTTTAGAGGTCGTAATCAGCTGTATTTTCATTTTGAGATACTGAATGATGAATATCAGTTCAAAACAAATACAAGATGCATTATGCTTAGGAATTAAACTCCATTTTGTGAGGATGTACCTGCCAAGGATAGTGTAGACAGAAGGTGACGGGGATGTCCAGGTGGGAAGTTAATACCCCCCCCTGCCAAATGATGTCAAATTTAGGCTTTTTGATGAGTTCAACTACTGTACAAGCCAGTTTGGCAGGAAAGCAGACATCGCTCAGAGGTCCTATTCTCTTCTAAAAACCACGTTTGGCTGGTGAAATAATGAAAGTAGAGAGTGGAAAAAAGCTTTGTCACCTGCAGTGGAGAGTGACCTACATACTTCTCTCTTTTCTCCACTGTTATTAACTAATACATTCACAAATAACATCTCTCCACACCGGACCACCTTAATAAAGACATTATGAAGAGGCTATTAACTCCTCATTTGTTTAAACCCAAGTTGAACAAACTACTCTTTCTCTCTCCGGTCTTTCTGTCCTCTCGTCCTGCAGCATCTCTCTCTCCAGGCCGAATCTGAAGGAGTTTCGGGACAATGCAGAGCAGCAGCACATCGCCGCCCAGCAGAAGGCTGCCCTGCAGGTAGCAGCATGTAGCAGGACACTGCAAATTTAGGGTTAGGTCAAATTTAGGGTTAAGATTAGGATTATGTGTATATATATATATCTTATTGCACTTTATTATACTTTTAGCACTAGTTCTGCTCTTAGATGCTTGTTTAGGAAGGAGATGCACTTACGATTTCTGGTGACTAGTAGTTCTCTACCTACCTACGTTGAATGCAAGTCGTTTTGGATAAAAGTGTCTAAATGACTGCAATGTAGTGATTAGGTTAGGGGTTCAGGGTTAAAGTTAGCAGTAGGTTTAGGTTAGGGGTGAGGGTTAAGAGGGTTAGGCATGTAGTGGTATATTCACTAGTATATGAATTCAAACCTGCGTGTCTTTTCCTGCAGCATGCTCACGCCCACTCGTCGGGCTTCTTCATCACTCAGGACTCCTCGTTCGGGAACCTCATCCTCCCCGTGCTCCCCCGCCTGGAGCCTGAGTCCTGACCTTTTACCGCTGACATTTTACCTCCGACGCCCCGGTGGAGTTTCCAAATGACACTCAGATCACACCCGTCTCTCTCTCGCCTTCGTCTTTTAAAAGTCTCTGATGGTGATTGATTGGTGGTCAGACAGACACTTTGGTTGACATCCTAAGAGTTTAATGCACCAAATAAACTGAGTGTTACAAGCAGAGGAGTGTGGATCTGTCTCTTCTACCTGGCCAGTGTCACCGTGTAAGGTTCAGTGTAACCAATGAGCATCCTGTTAAGTGGTCATGTGGCTACCAGCCCATCATAGTAATAAATCTGGTTTACTGCAACAGAAACCATGTGGCCAAACGAAATGTTGTCATGTTTTTACATTTGTAACTGATTTGTATTGAAATTAGGATTATAAAAATATTACATTTAAAATGTATTGAATGAGTTGTGTTTTCTTTCCAAACACAATAATACTGATACATGTTGGGTATTAAATACTGTTGTGTACATGGTGCAGAGAGACTTGTTTTATTAGATTATAGCTGCTCATGTTTTCAGTGGTTTATTCTTGAACACTGGTTGGCAGCACGCTGACAGAACACAGAATAAACATGCATTAAAAAAAAAAAATGGCCGCTGAACCATCAACACTACCAAGCTCCTCCTTGATCATCTCATGTATAGTAAATCTAAGAGGAAAAACCACGATTTGAATGGATTAGAGTGAATTATTCCCTTCAAAGCACCATTTTGGTCGGCTACCACAGATTAATCCTACCAGCAGCTTGTTGCATTAGACTCAAATGGGTCAGCCACCTTTCCTCCTTGAGTCTCGTACTGGCCCAGGTTGTCTATGAAAAGGTCCCATATTAGAGGAATTCAAATTTTCCTCCATTTATCATTAAAGATGTTTGATGAAGACTTAAACATTTGATTTTGTTTGAGTTGAGTCAATTTAAAATCCACCTTTTTCCAGGCGGTTTCAGACCAACTAAAAATAAAAATCCATCCAATCAGGCCAGTTTGCAGCATTTTAATTGGAGGAGCTGGTGTTGTCAGCCAATCAGGGTCCAGTATTGTGACTGCTCTGCCTGTCAGGAGTTATTGTGCATTTACGTGCTGCTGGGAAAGTCCGACATCCGGGACTTCCAGGTGGGCTGAGCAGCGTTGCGTTCCTGTGCTATTTTGTCAGAAAATCAAACCCTGAAGACAAACAAACTTAACTTAATTAACAAATTGATTTAACAAACTACATTGAAACAAATGTTAGTTATGGTTCGTCTGGCTAACTACCGACTTGTAATACAGCTGTGTGTTTTCTTACCGCTGACTGGCACAAAAACTGAAAGGTTATCATTGTGCTTTAACTCAGAAACTTTTTCTCCGACTTTCCAACTTCATCATCTGACTCTGAATGTGAACGTTCATGTGAAATTTCCAAGTAGGAAATTAATTTTTCCGAAATAACGTGAATGCAGGGTTATTCTTCAAATCAATTCAGTTGAACTTTTAACTAAACTACATTTATTTGCAAAACATCATGAACACTGTTTCATCCTGAGCTGCTTTTGGCTCTTTTGATTCGCATCCTAGGGCCAAAAGACTGATCCTAGTCCAAAACACTGACCAGGATTATGTTGTTCTCCTGTTATGACACTGTTATGTTACAGTGGAGAGAGGGAGAAGGAAACATCCACCCTAAAACATTTCAACGCAACAGCTATTGGTGATGTACCTTGTATTTCTGGGCCCATTTTATTTTTTGGTGGTGTATTTGTCTTCATCCTGTGGATAATCAGCCAAACGTAGACAATGTGACATCACATGGTGATATTTCCAGTGCAGGTACAATGGAGTTTAATACCAGAAAATGTTCCACTGATCCAAACCATCAACGGTCAACGTCAGGATTTGGTGTCGGCCAATCAGAATCAAAGACCAAGTGCTTCTTTCTAGACCGACAATCAACAATAATACAGGGAGGAATCCATCGGACGAGAATTTCTCCCAAGTAAATTACAACATTTCATCACAAAATAACTACTGGAATGTGTTGAACATCACGGATTGATGAGATCTGACAGTGTGAGAGGATCTGAGAGTGGATATTTCCTTGAAGAGTCTGTCTGTCTGTCTGTGTTTCTCTGATGAGTGTGGGATACGTAGCACAACATGGGTCTGAGATTCAGTCTGAGAGGAGTATCTGTTTGTCACTTTGACACGATGGGCAGCAAATCTCCTTTGGCCTTCATGGTTTTGATCTTGGCCTTGATGTTGTCGTCCATCGCCTGCCGGCAGCGGTGGGCGTAATGTGCCAGCGTCTCCTCTTTCTCGTCCCATGGCGCCAGCGCATGAAACACCTCCGGCGCAGCCAGGCTGAGCTCTGCGATGGCCGCCGTGCGGGAGATGGTGTTGCGGTCCACGCCGACGCGGTCGAAGGCCACCTTCATGGAAACGCTGCGGCGAAACTCCTGGAGGGCGGCCATGTAGCGGGCGATCACACCCACCACGTTCTTCACTAGGGGGCGGCAGAGAGGGAAGGACAGAAAGAGAGGTAAGAAAGTAAGAATAGTATAGTAAGAAAATACAGACCCACGTATTAAACGACGTAGTGTTGTCACGATAAATTAAATGTCGAGACTAGTTCAAAAAAAAAAAGGTATAATTGTAGAAAAGCAGAAAATAGATCAGATGAAACATGATGTGCTGCAGGAACCCACTAGTAAAACATAAAGTACTACGTCAATACGACTGCAAAAGATGGAATTCAATATTGAAGTTTATAATCGTTCAATATTTTCATCAACGGTGTTTTGCAAGCTGAAACTCCTTTTCAGCTTCACCTCTAGAGGACGTACCGCTGCGGGTTGTAATAGTTAAAGGGGCATCAATTGATTTATGACGTTTAGCGCCCTCTATCGGTGACCAAGGAATTAAATGATTGATACTGATGAATGGTGCTTTTCACGGCACCATGGTTCTGTGACATTGCTTGTGGTAGAAGTATTGCATTGAGTTGTTAGATATTAAACTCAATATTGGTATCAAAGTCAAAATGATGGTATTGTGATAACACTTCCTACATTAACAGTGTGTGTGTGTGTGTGTGTGTGTGTGTGTGTGCTCCCTTACTCCTGACGCGAGTGTTTTCTCCGTCCCGGCTCCTCTTGTTCTTCAGGGCCCTGTGGCGCTCCAGAGGGTGAAGCTCCACCTCCTCAAACGAGTCAAACAGCGCCGGCGAATCAAATCCTGCCGCGTCGTCAGGAAAGCCCATGTGGGAACTTCCTGGTTCCATCTGATTGGAGGAATGAGGCCGTCTCTTCTCTGGAACGAAAGGGTCTTGGTTAGATGCACACTGTAATGTTGCAGTATTAAATTATTTTTGTCTTTTCTGTGTATATTATCCAATAGAGCAGTAAGCCAGTAGAAATAATAGAAAATAGAAAATTACAGTACTATTTTAAAGCTTTTTCGTTAGTTCTTTACTATGATTTATTTCTCTCAATGAAAGAACGTTGTTATACAGCTTTGGTCTGTTATTTCTGACCAGCAGGCTGCTGTTCTACACCTCATATTATATCATATCATATCATATCACCACAGTCAAGAAGTCTGCTTTTCCATTTTAATCAAATTAACAGCGACACCTGCTGCCAAAAAGCACTCCTTGGTTCCTGCAGACATTCCTGCTGGACTTTCACTTCATTTCACACATTACATCAAATCATTTTGAATCAGTATTTTGTGTCAAGTGATTAATATCTTTGGTAAGTAGCCGTGTATACACAGGATAATGTACCGGGTCAGTCCTTCACCTCATGTCGGGGTCTTGATTCTCCCTGTTGGGGCTTATTTTGATCAGCTTCCTGTACATTACCCCTCACTTACAGAAGGTGTGACAGACATCGACTGAGCAGCTGGAGAGGTTTTGTGCCAAATTACATAAAGAGGTGCAACTCAATATTAGGAAGTTGTTCTTAATGTGTTATATGTATAGGTGAAGGGTTGTCTTCCAAATATATCAATGTTTTGGGGGGGAAATTATTTCTTGAACAACAACAAAGGGTTTACCTTCCATCCTTTGTTGACTGAAAGCATCATGATTTGTTTTTCTTTGGTTTTGCTATTTGTTTGCTTTTGCACCAATTTGTTTTGCAATAAATCATTTTGCACTTTTCTTTCCAAACGGTGGGTATCTCGTTTTTGCACCAAGCTCTACCTGGCCGTAGTTGGTCCTGCAGGAAGTCGCAGATGAGCTCAGCTTTCTTAGTGAGCTCATGCTGCAGCAGCTCCTTGTCCTGCTTCAGGCTGGAGATCATCTCTGTCATCTGCTCGTTCCTGCTGCGCTCTGCACGTAGCAACGCCTGCAGACGCTCCAGCTCACTCTGGCCCCCTGTTGCCACACACACACACACACACACACACACACACACACACACACACAGACAACCAAACCCACAGACGCATCAAAACATCACATTTTGTCACGACAGCTTCTGAAAAACATGCAAGGATGGCACATTTTTACAATCTGTTTACAACAACAAAGCCCTACCTGCAGGCTGCTCTGTGGTCTTTGTGGTGGAGCTGCGTCCCGGGGCCTGCTCTGTGGTCCCTGTGGCGCAGCTACCTCCTCCCAGCAGCTCCATCTCAGGGTCCATTAACCCCTCACACCCAAGTTCCTCTTCCTTCTCTCCAAGGGGGGCGAGCAGCTGGGGCTGGGGGCATGGTGGGTGGGGCTTGTTGGGCGACGGTGTGTGTGTGAGTCGGGAGTGTGTGTTTGGTGCCTGGCAAGCCTGTGAAGGATCAACAGCGTCTGTCTCTGCTAGCCCGGTGCTAGCCATGTTAGCCACTGTATAGTAATCCTCCGCTAGTGTTGTTTCTTGTTTGATCTTCTTCACTGGGCCTCCTCCTGAAGCTGCTGCCCCTCCTACCGCCCTGCCTCTCTTCCTGGCTGGGTGGGGTTCGTAGTCGCCGTCCTCGTCTGTGGCCGACGAATCACATCCAGCGATATCAAACAGCCGGCTGCTGAACTCCTCCCCTTCTGATGCTGGTTCGCTGCAGGACAGGTCACATGACCCCCTGGCTGCCAGCTGGAGGAGAGGGGAGATGAATAAAAAACAGACACGAGTCCACTGACTTGTCTCGGTCTTGCGTCTATTTTGACTCTGACTTGTCTCTGTCTTGTGTCTATTTTGACTGACTTGTCTCTGTCTTGTGTCTATTTTGACTGACTTGTCTCGGTCTTGTGTCTATTTTGACTCTGACTTGTCTCGGGCTTGTGTCTATTTTGACTGACTTGTCTCGGTCTCGTGTCTATTTTGACTGACTTGACTCGGTCTCGTGTCTGTTTTGACTCTGACTTGTCTCGGTCTTGTGTCTATTTTGACTCTGACTTGTCTCGGGCTTGTGTCTATTTTGACTGACTTGTCTCGGTCTCGTGTCTATTTTGACTGACTTGACTCGGTCTCGTGTCTATTTTGACTCTGACTTGTCTCGGTCTCGTGTCTGTTTTGACTCTGACTTGTCTCGGTCTCGTGTCTATTTTGACTCTGACTTGTCTCGGTCTCGTGTCTGTTTTGACTCTGACTTGTCTCGGTCTCGTGTCTATTTTGACTCTGACTTGTCTCGGTCTCGTGTCTATTTTGACTCTGACTTGTCTCGGCAGACACTGACCCCAGCAGTAACAAAAAATATAATTTAGCTCACATCTTAAATTTACCTTACTGGACAGACGACCTCCAATGAACCTCTCCTGGCCCTGGTCAGTATTGCTTGAGCCCCCGGAGCTGTTGTCATGGTAATTGACGGGCCAGTGATAGGCGTGTCCAGCACCGCAGCCCCACACGGCAACAGTGACGCCGCTACCGTGGGGCCTGGGTTCCGTTGTCAGGACATTACCGTAGGAACCGTGGGTGAGGTGCTGCAGGCTGGGGATGAGGTTACAGATGGTGCCATGGCTGTGAGCCCAGCGGACGAGTTTACACAGACTGTCAGAGGTGGTCTGGACCGGGTCTGACATTTTAAACACACACAACCTGAAAGAGAGAGAGGGGGAGAGAAAGGGGAGAGACAGAGAGAGAGAGAGAGAGAGAGAGAGAGAGTAAGAGTACTACCAGCTGCTTCACTACTGTGCTAACCCGTCTGACGTGGTTAATACCAGCGCTGTAGGACTTGAGTCCAGGCTCGTGACCACTTTTTGACTTCCTGGACTTGCCTTGGTCACGTCAGCATTTTTGATGCTGACTTGTTTCAGTCTTGACCAATATAGAGGGCTTTCAGGTGATGGTGGCCATATCGCTGGTTGTGTTTCTAAACATACAACTTGTCCTTGTTCATCTCAACAGAATTGAATCTTCATGGTTCATTTCTGTCTGTTTCTGACTGAACTGATCATTTCATCACTGATCCATCTGATTGATTTAGTGTTTAAATCACGTAGCTTGTTAGCTAGCTAACCATAGTATCTGTTAACACATCTGATAAGCACACTAGCTAACATACCTAGTAGAAGCTAGCGTTAGCAGTGGCTAGTAGTCCCATGTTAACAGTAACTAAACTAGCCTGCTGGCTAGTTAGCTAGCTACCAGTTTGTTCAGGTGAACTGAGCTGACTCTTCTCCAGCTCCAACTCAGAGTGTTTTGGAGTAGAGACTAGGGCTAAAGACAAGACAGTTTACTGAGTCACAGTAACCTACATTTTGAGACAAATCTACCTGATCACACTGATCACTTTTACTGAGAACGTTACTGGATGATCTACAGACACACCACAACAACCTGGTTCAGATAGCTCTCTTTTTCTAGCTGGTTCTGACATGTTTAGACATTATTTTCATACAGACAATTCTCCAGTAAACTTCCTCTGTTTATCTTTAATCATTACCTTTACATGTAGAAATACATATAGGCCTACACTGTTTTTTTCCCCATTTCTGGGTCTTGAATAGGATTTGATTTATTCTGGTCTCGGTCCTGACCCCCTTTGGATCCTGGTCTTGAATCAAACTCGTACAGCCAAGTTTGCCGACCCCATGACCCATTTCAGATCCCCACCCACAGTTAAAGACATTTTTACAGTTGTTTGAATTGTATAAATCCTGGTCCTATTAAGATCAATACCTACAGTACGTATCCAGGCTGCACAGTAAAACATTTATAATCAGATATTGCAATTTTATTTTCCACAATGAATAATCATAAACTATTACAATAATACCAATATCAAGACAGACAGACAGACAGACCGGCAGACCGGCAGACCGACAGACCGGCAGACAGGCAACAGAAATGGCTGGAAGCATGCATTTATTTCATTTTCAGATCGGGTTTCCCAGCTGAGTGCTCTTACTAAATTATGCTCTTCAGGATTTCTATGTGCAAAACTCAAATTGAAAATAGTATGAAACTCTCTCTGTCTAGCTGTCTGCTCGCTCGCTCTCACACACACGCGCGCGCACGCACACACACTTACACAAGTGAAAAGTGCACTTTATTAGCCTCAGGTTTCTGTCCAACTGCAGACAAACACACCATCATGTGCTGTGCAGGGACAAACAGACATCTTGTAATAATCCATTTGTCTACAGCCAGTCAGTTTACCAGGCACGCTGGCTGACATGAACAAAGCCCTATAATATGTGTCATATTTACCTTTTTTATGCCGCTGAAACCTCGCTCTAGTCGGGTCCGACCAGGCTTCACATCATCATAACGTCCTCATTTATCACGCGTGTCGGCCGCTCCCAAAAGAAGCGACAACCTTGTTATGACTCGGATGATGTTTCTCAAAATATCATGAATATCATATGGCTAGCATTTTTTTTATTATTATTCTTTCTCTGTGGTGTTTAATATTGGTGCAATACATCGTGAATGTCGTGTTGCTGCCCCCAGTGGACGGGAAGAGGAAATGCTATTTCTTAGCGCGATGCAATGGGGGCCTCTAGTTGGCGGATGTGGGTAAATGCTTTTTCCAATCATTTTATAACAACAGAAGAGGTAATCCCAAGAGGGAAGTTATATTTAAATTCTCCGCTTTCAGATCACAAGCTTTGGCTATGATTGTATCTTGTTGAATAAACGTGTAAACCTTTTTTTTTTATTTTTAAAAAGGGAAATATCATATATAGATTTAACTGTCTAAAATTCAAACAATGTTTCAAGGTGTTTTTATTTCAATTTGACTTTGATTGAGTTTCTCAACTCAACAAAATAATAAGAAATGTCTGTCTATTAAGTTTGATTTTCCTTATTTTCTTACTCTTATTTTTATATGTGAGTTGAATATATACCTCATATACGTATATACGTGTCTGATTGTTTGTAGTATATTCTATAAAAAAACAACAACAATAATAATAAACTTATAGTGAACTGATAATAAACATACCTGGGAAGAACTTTGCAGGGAAATGATGATAAAGACCACATAAACTAACCATACAATCTTAATTGAAAAACACAGGCCAATTAGATGCTCCATTAAGTATTACTTACAGATGTCAGCGTGTTTCAGCTTTAACTTAAAGGTTATCATCATAAAACAAACAAAAAACAATTCCACTTCCAGAAAATCATTTATTTCTGCTTTTCCTCGTTAAAGGGCCCTATCTAACACAACTTCCATAGGGTGACACTGCTTCCCAGGATGTATATAATCCTTTCATATCATGAAATGTATTTCAAAATGTTGCTATCTCTGTGTAACAGGGATCTCTAGTGGCGGATATGCGTAAATGCCTTGTCAGGAATGCAAATCCCCATAATAAACTTATAGTAACCCTATAATAAACTTGCCTATAGGGAGGAGTTTGCACTGAAAAGGTAAAATATACTTATAAACCCACGAGGCCACATAAATTAACTGTATTATCATAATAGGAAAAATCATAGAAATGCCCCCAAGCCAATTAGACGCTTCATTACATCAATTTAAAACTATTAGTGTGTTTCAGTTTGTAATTTAGTGGTAAATTAACAGATTGACAAACTATCATCATAAGGGAAACAACCACCAGTATGAGCAACACAATGATTCATTCATGCTTTATTTCCCCTTTCAAGACGCCATTTAGTGCAATTGACAGCAGTTTGACGCTGTTTACCGGGATGAAAATTCGTGTCATGAAAATGTGCCCAACCAGGAGCGTGTCAGGATTTAGGAGTGAGTTTATCCAGACTACATCCCTGATTTCAACTTGACTAAACTTGTTCTTGGCCTCCTTACAGCCCGTGTTCAGGCTTCTAGCCCCACCCTCCATTACTCAGCCCCACTACGTGTTAGGACTGGTGCTGTTAAGTTACAAGCCCTGGAAAGCATCTGGAGGGGAAAAGAGGACTTTCTCCCTCCCTGTTCCGCTTTCCGTGCAGATATAAACCAAACTACACAGCCGCCGCGCGTCTGCGAAGCTTTAACTTGGTGGATGGATGTAAAATAGTTTTGTTTTTACCCCGACTTGGATTAAATTCTGCATGGAAAGAAATACTTGAGGAGGGGAACAAGAAGGAGGTGGGTGTCGGATGGTTTCTACAAGCCGGGTTGGTTTTACTTTTTGGGGGACGAAATTGATTCTAATTGCTGCTGAGATGTCCTAATCTCACATTTCAGAAACATCATTGAGGTTTCGTCTGACCTAATCTCGTCCGATCCGATCTAATTCAAGGGTGAAAGTCGCACCTCTCTTCCCAGGAGCGACACAGACACAAAACAAAGTAATTAAAAGTAAATAACCAATGAGTATGGCGTTAAAGGCGAGAGTGTTGTACGACTTCAGCTCCGAGAACCCGGGGGAGATCTCCATAGCCGAGAATGAAACGGTGACTCTGTTCAGCGAGGAGGAGCTGGAGGGCTGGCTGGAGGGGGAGAACAGCAGGGGGGAGGCCGGGCTCTTCCCTGCTTCCTATGTAGAGATCCTCAGGGAGCCCCACCCCCCCTCTCCCTCCGGCGCCCACAACAACGGCCTCAACACATCTAACGTGCCCAAACCCAAAGCGGTGACCCCGGTACAGAGCGCCTCCCCGCCGACGGAGCACCAGCCCTCCCAGCGGGGCAGCTTCCAGACCAGCCAGGGCAGCGACGACGACTGGGACGACGACTGGGACGACGGGTGCGCGGCGGCGGACGAGCCCGCGGGCGTCGGGAGCGCGCAGCCCACCTATACGGTGACCACCTCGCTACCTGGCCGCCGCGGGAGCGCGCAGCAGCAAGCCAAGAGCTCGGCCACGGTCGGCAGGAACCTCAACCGGTTCTCCACCTTCGTCAAGTCCGGGGGGGAGGCGTTCCTCCTCGGGGAGGCGTCGGCTTTCGTCAAGGACGGGGACCGGATCTGCGTGGTGATGGGGCAGCACGGGCCCGAGTGGCAGGAGGACCCGTACCCGCTCGCGTGCACCATCGACGACCCCACCAAGCAGACCAAGTTTAAAGGCATGAAGAGTTACATGTCCTACGGCCTGACCCCGACGCACACCAACATACAAGTCAACCGCAGGTACAGGCGCGCCGCCTAGCCCGGGGTCTCCACCGCGGGGCCGAGCAGGGCTTATTCATCCTCCAGCTCTTCATGATATTTCTGTGGTTCTCCTTGTGGCCAGAATAGTTTCCACTGAACTTTCAGACAGAGCTGACCATTGAAGTATTTCTCATCTCTTCTCCTCCTCCTCGTTCTCCTCTTTCACCCTAATGCCTACTTTCTTACCTCCTCTCATCATCATCCTCCTTGTTTAACTTCCACTTCTCTCCTCCTTAATCTCCCTCCATCATCCCTCCATCTTCCCTCTATCCATCATCCTTCCCTCCATCTTCTCTCCACCATCCCTTCATCCTCCCTCCACCATTCCTCCATCTTCTCCACTATCTTTTCATCCTCCTTCCATCCTCCATCCATCCATGCCTCTACCATCCCTCCATCCTCCCTCCACCATCCCTTCATCATCCCTCCATCCTTCCTCCATCTATCTCTCCATCCATCCCTCATCCTCCCTCCATCCCTTCACCCTCACCCCTCCAGGTACAAGCACTTCGACTGGCTGTACGCTCGTCTGGTGGAGCGTTTCCCGGTGATCTCGGTGCCTCACCTCCCGGAGAAGCAGGCCACCGGCCGCTTCGAGGAGGACTTCATCTCCAAGCGGAGGAAAGGCCTGATCTGGTGGATGAACCACATGACCAGCCACCCTGTGCTGGCGCGCTGCGACGTCTTCCAGCACTTCCTGACGTGCGGGACGGACGAGAAGGCCTGGAAACAGGGAAAGAGGAAGGCGGAGAGGGACGAGCTAGTCGGCGCCAATTTCTTCCTCACTATCAGGTAGGATTGATTGAAAGGCTGCTGCTCCCAGATCAGCCTACACACAATACAGTATTAAGCTTCAGACAAGTTTGAAATATAGTTAATGTATCTCTACAGCTGCATAAGGAAAGAAATTAAGTGTATAAAGTGTTTTACAGCTTTAATTCCAGGGCATCCACAGCCTATGATTTATTATTTGTAGATATTGTGGCAGATGGAGGCTGGGTCACCTTTGTTGTTTGGTGTATTTTTCTTCTTCCCGTGGATAACTGGCCAATCGTAGACGACGAAAATTCTCTGAATCGATTGTTACAAGGTCATGATTCATCTGGTAGCTCATTGATTCGGTTCATCACTTAAAATTCTTTATAAAGGAATTTTCTGAAATGTCGAAGGAGAAAATCAATTTCTGTCCGGAACCAGGGCCGCTAAAAAGGTGGGCGGTTATGTTTAACATCCCATTTCTCCATTAGCACCCCTGCTGTTCCACTGGATCTCCAGGAAGTGGAGAGCAATATCGAAGGCTTCAAGGCGTTCACCAAGAAGATGGACGAGAACATCGTGGTGGTGAACACCACCATCAACGAGTTCGCCCGCAAACAGATCACAGGCTTCAAGAAGGAGTACCAGAGAGTCGGCCAGTCCTTTAAACTCCTGGGCCAGGCGTTCGAGCTGGACCAGCAGGCCTACTCGGCGGGCCTGAACCGGGCCATCGCCTACACCGGAGAGGCCTACGAGGCTGTGGGGGAGTATTTCGCCGAGCAGCCGCGGCAGGACCTGGATCCCATATCTGACCTGCTGGATCTCTACCGAGGACACCTGGCCAACTATCCTGACATCATCCATGTGCAGAAAGGTAATCAGAATCACCGTAAATGTAATCACGATGTATAATAACCACTAGGGGTGCACCGATCGATCGCCATCGACCGATAAAGACGGATCAGGAGTACGAGCCGGTCTGCATCGGTCAGCAGGACGTTAGTAGCGTCAGCACGTCGTCCGTCTGGCAGCAGCAGTTCATCAAACACACCAACATGCAATCAATGTCTTTGGTTAAACCTGTGATTCATCTACACATGGACAGACAGTTGCACCATGCAGCCATAACAACAGTCTGTTAAACACAGTGATAGACCTGAACGCTGCATCCCTCGTACATGCACAGGAATTTGTCTGGGTGACACTGAAGAAGATAAAAAGAAGGAAAATACACAAATAAATAAATAAATGCACACTGGAATGATGCTCCCTCAAGTTGTGGCAGCAGCATTTCGACCTTCATCGTTTTATTCTATTTTCCTTCGTTTTACTGATTCACGCTGCAATACCAAGCGTCTGGCCTGCTGGTTCTGGATGTGCACACACACTATCTTCTTGCTGAAGCAGAAATATACAACACACACATAAACATTGCACATACAGCACAGCAACAACAGCAGCTCACATACAAGACATGCAATAGACAGTAGACTGTACAGATCACTCACAAATATGAATTCAACATCCTTTAGGTAGTTAGGTACAGATATAATTACAAATCCATACTTTAATTGATCCCCGTAAGGAAATTGGTCTTTTCTGTTCCCTTCCTCAGAGGTCAGAGGTCAGCCCTACATCAGGAGTCAGTGTCTTGCTCAAGGGCACCTCAGCAGGGCAGACGCTTCTGACATTGGGGCTGTGTCTCTCTAGTCACTAGGCTTCAATTGTTGCAGTACTAACACACACACACACACACACACACACACACACACACACTCTCTCATATCTGGACTCCCATGCTATAGACAGGGCTGTATATTTTCATTTGAAACAAGATACACATGTTTGGTTTTATTAGTCTAAATTACACTAAAGAATGATTTATATTGTTAATAATAAAAATCTCTGTGAATCGTTTCAGTGAATCCACAGAGAAGCATGTTTTGAGTCATTCCCAACAAAGTGCAACATCTGTTTTCATTTTACTGAACTGCAACGTCAACCCAGCCCTGATCCATTCAAACTCTTTGGATACTGCGAGAGCCTGCACTCGCTCACCCACACACACACACACACCACACACACACACACACACACACAGGGGAGTTAGCTTGTTAGCTCCCTGCAGGTTGGGAGGAGGGGAGTTGATCCTGGCACACAAAGTCCTGACGTTTGCCAAACCTAGAGGCACCATTTCTATGGTCCTCTGAAGCCTGTTCTCCAGATACAATCACCGCCGAGAGCCGCGGACACGCAGCCTGAATCCCAATAGTCTCTGTGACTGACGAGATCTCACATACTTTCTGATTGACAAATTGTTTTGTAACTAGGAGCGCAAGCCCGAACAATCCCCCAACTTGCTGATGCACTCAAACACATCGTTCCTATCTGAGTCTCTGTCTCCGTTAGTTTCACAGTTTTGGCTAAAAAAAAACAAGAATGGTCTGAACAGTGGAAATCCCAGATCCAGATCAAATTATTCTCTGACCCAAAGCTGATCTGGAAATCCACTCAGACGTTTTAGACAGAAAACATAACCGAGGAAAAATACAACAGGTAGTTTAAGACAAGATGAAACTTTATTGATCCCTGTGGGGAAATTGGAGTATTGATTACTAATGTAAGGAATAAGTTGTTACCAGCAGTCACGCCTATAATAATACATAATAAAATAATAAGAGTAAAACATTAATATACACGTCTACAGGAGGCCACAAACCTTTGACCTAACAGATACCAGTAGCACGTGTAAAGTTTCAGCCAAGCAATCTGATTGGTCAAACACGTTCCTGCTATGCTGCTAATTTCTGTGTTGCAGCACAGCCAGCGATGCTTCATGCACAATGAATGTTGTTATGCTAATTGGTGTGGTAACAAGGGTGTTAGCTAGCAGTCTGACTTGTTCTCTACTGTTTCTTATTGTTTATTCACACATATGTACATTATTCTGAAGTGAACTTCCAGACTGGATACAGTCAGCGGCTGAGTCAGCGGCTGAGTCACCATCGTTTGCGCAACTGACAAGATTTTGCTTACTTGCAAAATAATAGACATGCAGTTTTAATAATACAATGGGATCCATCGGCCCCAGGGGTCATTACGTCTGCCCTGCACAGCGGGCCATGTAATCAATCCAGGCTGAGCGATCTGAAAGCTCAGTCCCAATAATCCATCCACCGAAAACGTCCTAACTCTGATTTTTGGCATTATTCTTTTTCCTTTCTTTTTTTGTTTAACTTGTATTGAGAGTTTCCATGGTCCTTTACAGTATGTGGTGAGCAAGCTCCATGAATACACACACACACACACACACACACACACACACACACACACACAATGCACAGTCTGTACTGCTCGTTGTAGTTGTGAAATAACTACCTTCTACAGCTATACCAACAAACGCTAGCATGTTTAGCTGCAGTTTCCATAACAGTCGTTTTGGCGAAGCCCTTCATCAAGAGAAGCTCGACTGTGTTCACATTTTTGAAAGAAAGAAATCAGAAAGAAGAAATTGTTGGATTAAACTCTTTTTACTGAATGGAAATCATCCACCGGTCTGGCAACAGAAACAGAGATTATACTACTGGATGATTCAGGACCAGTTTTACATTTAAAGGCCGGACTAAAGCTCTTTGTGCCTTTTTGCTGATCATGACCTTTCCAAGACTATTCCATGACATATAGCACAACTATCACTGAGGACCGATGATCTGGGTTTTTATGCAGCCAAGCTTCACATTCAACAAAAAAAACCCGACATACATCCATTTTCCATAACTTCTCCAGGCCTGGAAAACACAATGTTTGACTCAGGGTTTCCATGACAGTAGGAACCCTGTTTTTGTGTTTGTTTTTGCTTGAATGATCCGCTCAGTGTTTTTTTGACAGGACATCGGGTTCGGGATAGTGTGTGGACATTTAATGGGCCGATGGAAAGTGGACAGAACCTAATCCATTTAGTAGTTGGGGTTTCATTACAGCTTGAAAACTGAGCCCTTTAAACTCTTTCTTAATTAGCACGCCGAGGGAGGTCCTCGTTAGTCCTCATCCGTCAATCAGCAGGGCTACATTCCACAACTATCCATAGTGCTGCATTTCTCTAGCAGCAGTCAAATTACCAAAACGTGGTGATATTGCAGCTAAAAAAACAGTTTCCTGGCATTTATAACGGACAGCTCTGTTGACTTAAATGTCCCTTTACTGTATTGTCCCACTCTCCTTATTCTGGCTGCGAGGTCCAGAGGCTACATCTGATTTGAATGAGAGAGACGCCTCTGGTCCCGAGTTGCCCTGGGACTGCTGGAATGCAGAATGGAGCCGTCTCAGGATTAGCTTCCCCTCCTCCTCTCTTCCTTCGCCCTCCTTCCCTCTCTCCCCCCCCCCCCCCCTCCTCCGGGTGATACAGAGGGAGAGGAGGGAGAGGAGGGGAGGGGTGGTCTGGTCGTAGTTACAGAGCCAAACAAGTTTCCCACCAGTTAAAAGTCCGAGAGTTCAGCTTACAGCGCCGTAATCGCATTGTGAGGAGAGCAAAGTCCTTTTTTCAGATATGGTTTGTTGTTTTATGTGGTCTGTGTACGTGAGAGACAATGCATCCGCTCACGTTGTTAACAAATGGGTCAATGAGGGCAGGAAGGAGAGCAGCGCCAGGCTACCAAGTGTTCCTCTCCACTCGCTTCTCGTGTCACGTCTAGTCAGGATCAGAGTCTAGTGAGGATCAGAGTCTAGTGAGGATCGGAGTATAATCAGGTCCTAGATCCTAGATCCTCACTAGACTCTGATCCTGACTAGACACTGATCCTGACTAGACACTGATCCTCACTAGATTCTGATCCTGAATAGAGTCCCGACTATCTCCGATCCTGACTAGACCCGATTCTGACTAGGGTCCGATCCTGACCAGTCCTAGTCAGGATACCATTGTTTCTTCAAGTGTTCCTACAAGTTCCTCTCCACTCGCTTCTCATGGGTCATGTCTAGTGAGGATCAGAGTCTCGTCACACTAAAACAGGCATGTTGAATCACCTACTTGTGTCTTTCTCTGGGTCATTTCTAACTACGCTAAGCTTTTTTCTGCAGTTCAACAAAGAACTCTTGATATTTGGTGGTCAGGAGGAGGGGTCTGTCCGAAAGTGGCTGAAAAGTATTGCAACATTCTTTTCAACCGTGTGGGCGACCTGTGTCATGTAACAAGTCATTCTCCTCGTCTGTCTCAGTTGAATATTTTTCTGTTTCATTTCATTCAAACTCTAAAGATGCTCAAACTTGTTTTTGCTCCATCTTTTTTTAAACTTGCTTTTACTTGATTTCAGCCATTGTTGATACTGTTTACACTGTCCAGCTTTGAATCAATATTTTCTTATTATTATATTGATTGTTTGATCTTTCCTTCTGTGCTAGTAAAGCTACTCTTTATCCGCTGTTTTTTTTTACTCCTGTGAAGCATTTTGTCTCTGTTTGCACTCGTTTGATAAGTGGGATATAAATAAAACTATTATAACTATTATACCCCCCCCCCCCCCTCCTCCTCCTCCTCCAGGTGCACTGACCAAGGTGAAGGATTGCCCGAAACAGGAAGGGGAGCTCCACGACCGGTGCAACATCATTTCCTGCGCCACGCTGGCAGAGATCCAGCACTTCCACCGCACACGTGTACGAGACTTTCGCTCGCAGATGCAGCATCACCTCAGTCAGCAGATCAGCTTCTTCCAGAAGATCACCGCCAAGCTGCAGGACGCGCTCCAGAAATATGATGACGACCAATAGAGAGAGAAGGAAGCAGTCTGCTCGGACTAATGGGAATGAGGCCTGGAGGAAGTCGGGGTTGGAATCGAGATGAGTCAGCTGGAAACCCTGTGGAGAAGGAAACGATGGGTCCTTGGGCCAGTAAGAGAAGATATAATGGATATATCATCCAGCAGGAGAGAAACTGTGTGGAGACTGGGGTGATGGATCCTGGGCCTAAGAGGAGTTTTGGAAAAAATATGCCGCTCTGTGGAAAATAGGTCACTGGACTGTGGAATGACAAGTACTCGGATTACCTGGACAGATGATGGATGTGCCAGTAACATGGTTTTGTTAAAGCTCCAAAGCATGTCCCGCAATCCACTAGCGCTGCATTAGAGATTAAAAACAGATGCTTGTGATCTGACAAAGCTGCCTCTCACTTCCTGGTTGGGGGTCATGTGACAGTCTACGCCCCGCCTCACCACTTAATGGAAACCATCCACCAGTCTGGCAACAAGACACTTTTACCCCAGCAGAAACAGAGATCACACTCCCCGAATCAGTTGAGCTCAAACTGGATGTTTCAGAGCCTTTTACGTGATTTAAAGCTCTGTGTTTTTTTGTGTTTGTTTTTACTTGAATGACCTGCTCAGTATTGTTTCGATAGGACTGAACCGCGGTACGCCAGTGATAGTTTGTGCACATTTAACGGAAAGTGGACAGAATCTCATCAGTGTAGCAGCTGGGTTTTCATTACAGCTTGAAAACCGAGCTACGTCTCACATCACATGACTCTTGTATATCTGATCTATTGATAGGTGGCTGCCACATATCGTTTGACGTTATGATCTTAAGCCCTGAATAGTTTTGCAGTTTAACCTTATACACTGCCTGACTCAAACCACTCTCAGTCAGACTGACCTCTTGTTGACTGACTGCTGCTGTTTCTTCGGGATATTCAGCATCTTGCTCAAGGGCACGTCAGCAGGGCAGATGGACGGTCGCTCGACTCACTATACCACTCCGCTGCACCCGAACAAACTACGGTTCAGGAACCAAAATTAGTCACGGGCCTGTTTCTGCTGGGCTCTGATTGTATTTGTACTGCTATACTGGGTCACAGAAAATAACCCTGAATTTAATCATCGGGGTTCCAGGATGAAAAGGTTTAAAACACTAGAGGGAAACTTAGGATATGGTATACATAGACTATCATAGATAATTCTGAAAATGAGATAATCAGTTGAATGTATTTTACAATGGTGCGTTATGACACATCTTCACCCTCTGTTTAAATATGTCTGGTAAAGGTTGCTCTAATTTCAGGTAACGTAAGTAGGATTAAACATTACTGAACACTTTTCATATAACAAAGGAACAACGTTTCAGGAAATCAATAAATGTAGAATCTATTTTATCTGCAAAGGCTTCATCAATGACTGGTTTCTTTAAATGTAATGTATTGTTCCTCTATTATGATGTCATAATGAGCTTGTTCTCCATGTCATCTGATTCATGATGGGTTTTTAACCTTTATTCAACCAGGAAAGGGTTTAGCTGAGCACATGTTTTCTTTATCAGCACTGTCCTGCTTCACTTTCATTCATTTTCACATATTCTCACCGCCCAGTACCACCCAGGCCACCAGCACAGTCCTGTACTGGCCCTACGATCACAAGCTGTGTACTTCTGTAACGTCTAGGCTACCACCCCCACCCATAATGCAAATGATTCAGAAATATTTGTAAATGCTGGCCATCCAGCAGGCTAGGAAAATGAGCAATAATAAAATTAGCAACTGTGAAAGCAGGGAGACTAATAGAGAGCTAATAATACTTATATCCTGTTGTCTCGGGGCTGTTTGTCTTGCCTCTTTACCTTTCAGAGTGCTTCACCTCCAGCAACAGCAAAGAGAAATAGGAGAATACAATTTTTTTGTTTCACCCTTTATCCTAGTTAGTCTCAGACATGGTTGCTCCACTTTGTTCAGCTGAGAAAATAAAATAGCTATTGTGCCAGGTTGACTGTATGCAGATAAGTGCTCATTACTTTGGTGTTTTTATTTTATTTTAGTCTCCATCTTTGTCTCTCAGCCTCACTGTGGTGTTCCACACTGTGGTGTCCCTCACTGTGGTGTCCCTCACTGTGGTGTTCCTCACTGTGGTGTTCTTCACTGTGGTGTTCCTCACTGCTCTTCCCAGAGATCACCTGTCAACAGTGTGTCCAGTACTGTGACGTCTTTCTCCCTGGAAGTTCTGTTGATTTGAGTTTCTGTAGGTGTAGGTGTTCTTCTTCTGTTTATTCCAGACAAACCGGAAACGCCAAACGCATCACTTCCTGTGTGCCAGAGGGGTTTTCCCTACCTGACTCCGGGTGTTTAGAACAGCAGATGGAAAAGCTTTCATGAACTGGCTAGAGGTTGATCACTGTTGTATTATATTAATCAGCAGTAGATAGTGACATCCATTTATATGAAAAAGTCTAGGACTATTACTTGTAAGTCATATTCCCTTTCAAATTTGAGGCCAAAACAAAAACCTTCCCACAACAACAAGTACCATTCCCATTATGTGCCTGTCTGTCAATAAATCTGACTTCAAACTTTTAATCAGAGTTGGGCTAGTATAAAAAAATCTCCATTCTGGTTGTTGTCGGTGCAAAGCGTTCCTGACTAGAAGCGTGTAGTCAGGCAGCCTTACTGACGGACAGCCAATCTCTGGTACCTGACACCAGTGTTCACAGACAGCAGCTCAAATTACTGTGGCCCCAGGCTCTTCATTATTTAGACCTGCCTCTTTTTTCCTCTTCTCGTTTTTCTTTTCTTCGCGACTGTTTTGTGATGATCACTGGAATCAACAGGTTATTCGGAGTCAACTGAGCCATTTTGCTCATAAAGACAACTTTCCAGTTTATTAAGTTGTAAACCTCTTCGAGCAGGGCTGCCCCAGAGCAACTGGGTTTTAGGAAACTCCATTTCCTACAACCTCTCCTAGTCCATCTATACATATCTCTTATCTTCCTGTTCTGAAGACAAACTCCAGTGTGTGTCCAAACTGCTGACCAGGTTATTTGCTATCAGCAGCACTCCATCATGGAAATGCATGACAGCGGGGTGAAGAAAAGGGCAGACAGGATCGGTTGGTACCACTTCATTCTAGGAATATACTGGTGTTTTTTAAGTGCCAATCATCTAGGTTAGCCCCTCTCCTTTCCATTAGCCTTGTTAATCTGCACACAGTCAGTGTAGTTGGAGATATCGGGACATTTTCCTCCTCCTTTTGCTGCCGTTCATTTTTGTACAGTGTGAAAAACAACTTCTACAGACTTGAAAATTGCCTGAGCCTTAATTTGGTTTTGTCAAACATCCTTTGTGATGACGTTACGCTCTGCCTGACTCCCACAGGAAGAAATGAAAGTCTCCAACAGGAAGTAATCCCTCAAAACACGTTGCCTTAAAAACCTTACTGTCACATCCATGTCTTCTTATCGGGGACAGCAGTTAATGTCAAGCTAGGTTTGACACTGTAAAGCATTACATGCACGTGACAATTCAGAATGTGAAAATGTGCCATGCATATAGTTTGTGTGTCTTACTTAATATTGAATTTATAGTGACCTTATGGTAGCCTACTGGTATTTTTTATCTCCTTTAATAGTCTTATAGTTTTCCTATAGTGACCTTTAGTTTAGCAGTAATATTCTTATAATATCCTTCTAAAATTGATTTAATAATCACTATATATCACTACTATTTTTGCAGCTGTTTACAGTAGTCTAATGTTATGGATAAATGTCAAATAACTAAAAGAACATATTTATTCCAGCGCCTTCATATTCTATATGGATAGTCCCACACATTATTTGATTAATGCTGAGGTAAACCAATCCCTGTTGTAACTCCATTGTATTTCATTAAGGCTGTTAACTAGCATTAATTCCTGACTGATTTCTTTTTTCACATGAAATACAAATCTATAGTGGAGATGCAGGATGATGCAAATATTTAGATAAAATGTTTTAAAATATAGAGTACAGGAATCTCTCACATGCAAGATGAAGACTTTGGATGAAATTGTCAAATGGGCCTGCAGCAGGATTGCAGGAAAGAATTGGAACAGTTGTGACATCTTGTGGTTGCTCGTAGAAAGAGATTTAGTGGTAAATTAGTATAGTAAAGTATTAATTTAGGCCACTTTGTCCACTTAAAGGTTCTTATCTTGATATAACTTACACTAGTTTGATACTACTTGATACTACTCCTTTGAATTGTGAATGACGAGACTTGCTGGAGCTGCTCTGTTGAAAATGAACGGTAGAGCAACATTGTGAACACTGAGTTATTTTCTTGGTTGTGTTTATATGAAGTAGTTGCCAATTTCACATTAACCCGCAAAATGTTTATACTGTTAGGAATACTTGGAATAAAGGGATCGTTTACAGTAAATAATGGCATGTATGCCCCTTACTTTAGGGGGTTTCTAGTGAGATTAATTATTTACCTCCCGAGCATTTTGCATGTTAAAAAATAACCACTGCATGTAGTTTTATTCATAATGATGTAAAATAACAGGAATAAAAAACAACAAAAAATAGAGCCAGCCAGTAAGTTTGCAAACTAGCTTCCTGGTTATCATCAGAGTTAGCATTGCAGCCAGTTGAAGCCATTGAACATCACAGCCTGATGATATATACCAGCGTTACAGGACTTCATGTTAAAACAATTACACCAACAAAAAGATCAATCTTGCCCACTGTCTCAATGTTAGCAGTTGGTTTTATAAAGCCTGACTTTCTTCAGCTTAATAAAACACAGTCATCTTTAACAAATAATCGTTTTATTAAAAAATAAATCTTTCACAGTACATGGCAGAGAGATGCGGGCATAAACGGGGTGAGAAATTACAGAAATATTGGCGGTCAATCAGGAACTAAGCAAGTTGGTGTAGCTATGGACTTTCATCTCACTGTGCACTCTTAATACTGTATGGAGTAATAGAAACATCATAAAAGCTCACTGTCTGGGGGGAGAAAATCAAATGGATTGTAACAGAAACATTTCTCTGGCTAAATTATACAATATACATTGGGTCAAATAAGAATTCAACACTTAATTTAAAATCTGCATGATTCCACTTGTAAAATAAGCTGTAGTTCCACTTTTTGTTTCACTTCATCCGATCACACCAGAGCACATCGGCTATGTTCACACCTCAGACCTTCACGCTAAATCCTGAATGGCCTCTCGGGTCTGATTCTTCATATTTATTCTAGGATGTAACCCCTTAACAATACGAACTGACAGTGATGTTGTCTCTAACTGTCTCTAGTGATCAATGATTTACTTATCGTCATCGCAGCGCTGACAAATAGAGCATTCAAATACAAGTCGCATGTAGGTCACATGCCTTGGGACCATATCATATAACATCAACATATCCATGTGGTCCAGAATGAAACTGAAAAATGCGACTCTGCGTGTAGAGAACAGTTCTGTTTCACATGTGAGAGAAAAATATGAATTGGGACACTTTCAGCTGCAGAGTGATCATAGCCACTGACATGTATTAGGAAGCACAGGAAGTACTTGACCCAGTTGAAACGCACGTCAACTGGGAACATCAAACCAAACTTGTCATGGGCAAGTTGAATAGTGCCTAAGGCGAGCAGCAACAACACAAATATTCACACATGCAGAATAACGCCGCATTCACAATGTGGGAAAAAGAGGAAGAACCAAATCTCATCTCGTTACTACAACTTGGAAGCGTTCACATGTTTAACTGGTTGGAAATGTCCACATCCAAGATGGCGGTCAGCCTTAAAGACCTCGAAGAGCAAAGGAAACGAAGACGATAAGCTAAACTATAAAGGCTTCTATAGTGATAACAACCCTCAAGAGGTCGACTGGGGTCACAAATGTGAACCCAAGCTACTTTGGTCAATATCTTGATGGTAATTCATTCATCCTTTCAAACCTTCTTGGTTTCCTCCATGTTTGTTGACATTTCACCAATTCACCTACTTGGTGTGAAGTGGTGTGTCAAGTGTTTAAAGTGATGAACACTAAGGAGGTAAGAAGAAAACAATAAACAGGCCTGGTTCTAGCCTACAGACAAGGAAGTGATACGTGAGTCAGTCATTAGTGTTGCAAGGATACATTTTTGGGAGAGTCGGGTTTGTTTCACGAATAACGGTGAACAACGTTTTTTATGAGACATTCGTATACATGTGTGGTCTATCGGCTAACATGTGGTGTTGTGATGAAGTAATACAAGTCAGGCCTATGCAGTTTTGGTGAGAGTAAGTGAGAGTCTTGCTAACGTGAGCTAACTCAAAATCTAGTACCACGAAAACTTAAAGAAGCTCAGTGTGAAGTCCAGATCCTAGTTCAGCTTCAAGACAATTCCAGAAATAAAATACTATATTCAACCACCACTATAGAAGTTAAAGTGAACCTATTTTCAGAAGAACCATATGACTCATGCACATAAATAACGTCAAAGTTTGAAGGAACACCTTGAAGACACCTTGTCAATACAATGCAAAACAGCACCCTGAGGTATGATCATGGTTTCTGTCCACTGTGAATACCACCTCATACCTCCTAGATAGTTGGTTTATGTTTGACCAAACATAACACTTACTGGTTTGTAACTACATTGTGTAGTACACGTGTAGTAGACGTGTTGTACACTTACAAGTCTTGGCTTAACCAACCAACGAACCAACTCCGAACTATATGAAGAATAAAGGATAAAAATATGAGTCTACAGCTAAATGGTGTGTGGTTGTGTACAGATGTGCATGGAATTGTACATTTTATGGCTGCAGTGTTTGGTTCTGTTGCAGGGGTTTAATCTGAACCATTTCTGCGTATTGTTGAGTACATATTAGTGTTAGATGTGCCTTAGATGACCATTGATGTGCCCTAGAGAGTACATGTATGTCATTCGTACCCTTTACACTAAAAACACCTCCAAGGCACAGTTGTTCTTCTGATTGAATCCATCAAACCCAGTACTGGTTGTCTCTAAGAGTTGGAGTAGGGCTCCTGGACCCTGTAGTGATAGCTGGAATAGCATTTCTACCAGCTGCATTGCCTTCTTCATCACCATTACCACGTATACCATAACCACCACCACGTCCTCCGTCAGCCTCCAGAGGCACCCGGAATTTCACCCCAGGGGCCAAACTCTTCCTCGTCCTGGGAGTTATGTACGCCTTGGGCGAGCCGGGGCAGCTGCTCAAGCCGATCGGGGTGACAACCACAGTGGGCATGGCCATGCTCCGCTCCGACCGGCCCAGGTAAGGGCTGCCGTCCATGGGCAACGTCACAGCTGCGAGCTCCCGGATGAGGCGCATCCGGGCCCGTTTCTCCCTGCGGTGACGGATCACCAGAATCACAACCACAAGGATTACGATGAGCAGTAGGCAGGCCAGGAAGGGCAGGATAATAAGTAGAGGGTCTGAGGCGGGGCGAGGGAGGACCTCCATGTGGATCGGGTAGCCGTCAGGAGGGCTCGCTGGACTGTGTTTCCCCGGGACAGAAGGGGTGTGGGGCTGCCGCGCATGTTTCTGCCCCCCTCCCCCTCCCGGTCTTCCTCCTTCACCTCCACTGCGGGTTTGGTTCGCCCAGCGGCTGTGAGACTTCGGTTTGTGTAGTGTCCTGTTGTGGTTCTTATGCGACAAAATGTGGGGATGCAAGCCGGCGCCCACCCCGGCTTGTGTTGTAGATCCCCCTCGTCCGCCTCCTCTTCCTCCAGTAGTCGTCCTGTTCTGGCTCGGCAGACGAGTGGTTGTGCGTTCGTGACTTGGACCGTCTGCTTTATCTGAACCACCTGGGCTATGATGCATATGGTGGTGGGGTAAGATGGTGAAGTGAAGCTCGCCCTTTGCTGGTTGGACTTGTCCAGCCTTCAGCAGGAAGATGAAGGAGTCATTGAGAGCCGTGGCGGGGGTGTGGCCTCGTGCCGTGGCATCAGTGGAGTTATTACCACGGAGCTGGTCGGCAGGGCTGTCGCTAAGGTTCTCCTCGATGGCGACCCGGCCTTGCAGCACATCTCGGAATGTAAACGACCTCAAGACCTCCGATGCGTGGTCAGGGTCAGAGGTCATCTGCATACATGCATGGACACACAGCAGAAGAATGAGGGAACTGAGATCAGCTTTGACAGGTTTTGACGGTAGTCTTAACAGTCAAAGTCATCTTAATTAAAAGACACAGTCAAGGACACAAGGGGATGAGTTCAACTGGTGCAGTCTACCTGTAAATGGAGCCATGTATACAGATGGGATTGTGATCGTGTATACGTGTATACGTGTATACGTGTATGTATAGTGGTTCTACAGTGACTGACCCTCTCTTCTTCAATCTCCAGAGTTTCCCAACGGGCATATGAAGAAGTGAATGGTTAAACATATGGGTGATTGCATGTTGAGAATATATGCAATGCACATTTTTGTTATGTGAATTATGTACCATGTATGTATGTTCACTTCTTTATGACTGCATATGGAAATAAAATTAAAAAAAACAGACACTAGACTGGTGATTGATTACCTTGACTAGTTTTCCATGTTTGGGCGGAGAGAGAACCTCAAAGACTGGGTCGGCTCTGCTGATTCTCGCCAGCTCGGAGGCGTCCATCATGGCTTTCCCCAGTTTCACAGCAACACCACTTGGCACCCGGATGGATTCCCTCAGGTGGATCAGTGGCCTCACAGTTACATTCACCGTCTGGCCCGTTAAGTTACCGTACACAACTCCGGGCGAGGATGCTGACACCGAGATTCGAAAGCTGTCCTCTGATTCACTAAGATCAGTCATATGATAGACAACACGGCCGAACTGCAGGTTCTCGTGGTAGAAGTTGGTGACCTCATGGTCATTAATGGCAATGCGTCCGTGGTGAGGGTGCATGGTGACCGTATAGGTGATGTTGGCACGGTGACGACTGTTGGTCTGAGCTGCCAGCTGATTGGTTGTTAGGACCACGGCTGTCCTGCCTTGAAGCAGTGACAGGCCAGTGTTGTTCACCATGGAGACGACTGCCTTGGTAACCTCCAAGTTGAAGAGTTTATAGAGTGGGCGGTGATGACCGTCGGTTACGCTGAAGTAGAAGGCACCTGTAGAGGGTTCACCCTGATGGAGGGATGGAATGAAAAACACAAATGGATAAGTCAGTGAATAAATAAATGACCACCCAACAGTCTCACACACACAGGAATCAGAGTCATAAGGAGTCATAAGGTCTCCACGGTGTACTGGACAGTGATTCGTTTCTAGAATATGAGTCACCTGCTGTATAAAGTGCAGCCTGCCATGGTTGACATCGTACTGGGTGAAGGAAGTCACAGGCTCCAGTCTTTCCCCCAGGGTCAGGTAGCCATTGTTGGGCTTACTGATCACACTGTAGTGCAGCTCCTCTGGAGGGTTGTCATGGTCCTCAACCTGGAAACGTGCAGTCAGAGGATCATATTTTATAAAGCTGTAAAGGGACTGGTCGCCCAAAATGAAACAAACATAGATTTAAAATAAGGCGCTCTTGGCTTCCATAGTTAGTCAATCAATCAATCAATCAACTAAGTAGTCCAGTTAGCCTCAGCACCCTTAGCACAACCCCTTGACACAACACTGGCCTACCTGCAGATTCTCTGGTCCCACTACGACACTCTCCCCCACTACAACCTTCATGCTGGGGGCTCTGTTCCTGATGAGTGGCGGCTGGTCGTTGACCGGAGTCACCGTGATGTTGAACATCTCTGTTACTACCAGCCTGCCCTCTAAGTGGTGAAGACGAGCCCGGTCTGAAGACAAAGGGGTGGAAGATGAGGACGTGGAAGAGAAGACAGAAGAAGTTGACAGGGAGGACGAGGAGGGAGAGGAGGAGGGAACCAAAGGAGCCACCCAGGCCTGGAAAGTGAAGCTGTCACTCTTCGTCTCTGAGTCATCGTGGACGTACGTGATGCCCAACTTATTGATGGTGCCCTGGGAGAAGTCTAGTTGGTGCCTGGGAAAGGACGGGAGATGGGAAGTTACATTTCATCCTGCCTCCATATTTGCAAGGTTTTTCATAATATAGTCAAAAAACAAACTCCGACAAAGAGTGGACTCATGCATGAGTTGATTCGAAAGCCCTATTCGCACAGGATTGTATTATGTGGGGACGTCCAGTAATTTGCAGTAATTGCGGAGGTCATCCATAATCTTTATCCTGTTGCGAATCTGCCAGAGCAAATTACCTGCTGTAATTTTGTACCATAATAAAATCTGACTCGTGAGGTTAGGCACCTGGTGAGGTTATGCCCTCCTATAGACAGGGTGCCGTGGCGTGGCAGGGAAATCACACGGTACAGGATGCGCTGGTCCCGGCGTTGGGCCTCTGGAAACTTCCCCAAGAGGTTGGAGGCATCGAGCTTGGGCCTGTCAATGGTAACCCTGCCTCCCTCGGCCACCACGACACCTGAGTGAGAGGAACAGACAGCAGGTTTGTTCCTTTTTTAAACTCCTTTTAAGCAACCTGACCTTACTAATGGCATAAACACAGTATACAGACATTTCAATGTACCATATCTGTTTCCTGAGTGTGGTTTTACCTGATCATTTCAGGGATCATTTCCTGATCGCCTCCTGCATTTTGAGGCTGCAAGGGAATTTTCTAAAAGTCTTGTAGAAAAGTTTTCTAAAATTTTCGCATTCTAAAAGCCATGAACATACAGTACACGAACAAGCCTGCAGATGTGATGGGCAAGACAGTGAGAATAACTATAAAGTTGGGATATAAAGTTGTTGGTTGGTATGTTGGTTATAATTGTTGGAAAAACTGCACCATTTAACAATCTAGATATCACAAATTCACACATGATGTTCTCCTGGAAAAACATATTTGATTACTGAAATTTAACGTCAAAAACAACCGTCCTATGTTTGGGAGGAGTCTAGCCGGGGTCGTACCTGTGTTGGCCAGTAGTTTGGTCTTGCGTTGGGGGTGGCGGCGGTACTGTATTGAATTGGCCTGGTAGGAGATTGAGATGATGAAGGTGTTCGGAGGAAGGAAAGCAGGAGGAGAGGACACAGTGAAAGAGAAAGAGTCTGTAGCCGACCAAGCCACTGACTCTGGCTGGTTCTGATCATACCATACCACCCCATCATTCACCTGGGAGGCAGAAAAAGAGACACACGGAGATAAATGAGAATCATTTTAGTAAACACGAAGAAAAGCTTGGTAGAGTTTCTGATGTTTAGCTTTCAAGTTGAACTCCTGAACTGAACGTCCCCCAGAGGAAGGTTTTCTTTGTCAGAATCAGTGAGAAAACATCCTTCATTCCAGAGGGAAACTGTTTTATTCCTCCTTTTGTCATTATTGAAAAATGAAAATAGCAAAAAATAATAACTTCACTATCAACTAACGTAATAACAGCAACATTTTTGTTATGAAACTCTCCCATAAACCACAGCTCATTTGAATGACTTCCAGTCTCCATGAACGAGGCATTTACAAATTCACCTACAGAAAGTACAAGATCTCATACTGAGTTACAGAGCAAGACATACTGTTGACAACAAGTCTACAAGTATAATTTGTAGTATTATAATGTTTAATATAACCAACTGATGTTTAATTATTTCGTTAAAACAAATTATACAGCTTTGTTTTTCATTATCATTAAAAATTAATCAAATCAAATCACTTTATTTGTATAGCCCTTAATCACCGTTACAGTCTCTAAGGGCTTCACAGTGCCCAACATGTGAAAATAATAAATGGTTAGTAAATTGTATACCTACATTTAAAACACCTGGTACATTCACATTCATCAGTTCCAGTATGTGTAGTGAGTGAACATAAGCGCAGTGGTCCAGTGTACTACAAGGACGTTATACCAAATTCATGAATTATAGTGTTTATATACAGAGTGCACGTTATACAACTCACATAATACATAACACAAGTCAGTGAATAGACCGGTTTATGAACAACAGAAGCGAATCCCAGCAAAGACACACACCAGCACACACATATGCATGTTCAGACACATACATCCCTACCATGCTCTGTGTGAATGTGGATATGTGTTGTGTCGAGTTGTCAGGCAAACGTCTGACCAGGTGGCCCAGTTTAGGAGAGGTGGTCACCGCAAACACCACCGTGTGGTTTCTTCTTACGTCGCCATCGGCATTGGTTACCACCTGAAGCTCCCGCTCAGTAATGGGTGTCACAGAGCCTTTAGGGAAAAAGGCATTTAAAAAAAATATATTTGAGCCTTGCGGAGTAGGCAACTTAATAACTCAGCTGCTCCAAATGGCAGTGAGAGGTTGTAAGGTCAAGTCAGTGAACTGCACATAACACTCTCATGTTCACCAACCCGGCTGGTCTGTGATGCTTCATACCAAAGAGACGGGAGAGGAAATGATCTAACGTTGGTGAGTCCAGCTTTCTCTGGACGGGGCCTCGCTGCTGTTCAGGAGACAGTTTGGATTTCAGTGTACATAATGTGTGTTTTACTCACTACTTCTACAGCTAGCTTGTCGTGTTTTAAACGCTACCTTTATAGCTAGCTTGTCGTGTTTTAATCACTACTTCTACAGCTAGCTTGTGTTTGAATCGCTACCTCTACAGCTAGCTTGTCGTGTTTTAAACGCTACCTTTATAGCTAGCTTGTCATGTTTTAATCACTACCTCTACAGCTAGCTTATTGTGTTATAATCACTACCGCTATAGCTAGCTTGAGTTTTAATCACTACCTCTATAGCTAGCTTGTGTTTTAATCACTACCTTTATAGCTAGCTTGTTATGTTTTAGACACAACCACTACAGCTAGCTTGTTGTGTTTTAATCACTACCGCTATAGCTAGCTTGTTGTGTTTTAATCACTACCTTTATAGCTAGCTTTTGTTTTAATCACTATCTCTATAGCTAGCTTGTTGTGTTTTAATCACTACCTCTCAAGCTAGCTTGTTGTGTTTTAATCATTGCCTCTCTAGGTAGTTTGTTGTGTTTTAATCACTACCTCTCTAGCTAGCTTGTGTTTTAATCACTACCTCTCTAGCTAGCTTGTTGTGTTTTAATCACTATCTCTCTAGCTAGTTTGTTGTGTTTTAATCACTACCTCTCTAGCTAGCTTGTGTTTTAATCACTACCTCTCTAGCTAGTTTGTTGTGTTTTAATCACTACCTCTCTAGCTAGCTTGTTGTGTTTTAATCACTATCTCTATAGCTAGCTTGTTGCGTTTTAATCACTACTTCTACAGCTAGCTTGTGTTTTAATCACTACCTCTACAGCTAGCGTGTCGTGTTTTAAACGCTACCTTTATAGCTAGCTTTTGTTTTAATCACTATCTCTATAGCTAGCTTGTGTTTTAATCACTACCTCTAGCTAGTGTTTTAATCACTACCTCTATAGCTAGCTTGTGTTTTAATCACTACCTCTATAGAGAGCGTGTGGTGTTTTAATCGCTACCTATATAGCTAGCTTGTGTTTTAATCACTACCTTTATAGCTAGCTTGCTGGCTACGTTTTTGCACTACAGCAGGGCATTTTGAAAAAGTAACACAAAGGAAGCAGAAAAGGAGGGGAAGTCCAGTAGAATCTCATTGAGGAAGTTATTGCCAATTGCCCACTTTCTGTAGTGTCAGACTACATGGTGAGAGAACTAAAATTGAATAATTTAGAGATGGCTTTTCATCCACAGAAAACCATGTTAGCTGTAAGATACAATGGCTGATATACTGTTTATATGCAATGTATTACTAAATGTTGATAGATGGGCGGTTGGATTTTGTAATCTTTTCCACAGAGCAATAGCAGAAACCTTGGTGTGTAGACTTGAGCTGTAAGGTTAGAAAGGCTTTTCATCTTTATCTTCAAGCATTCCTACTGGCCAAGGTACAAAAACATTTCACACATTGTTATCTATGAGAATCACAAGCACAATTTGTATAACCTTGATCAGAATGATTACACTGATAATTCTGTTATGTTTATAGGTTAGAGCTACATTTTACCCTCACAAGTGGCACTATCAACCTGGCAGCAGAGGTCATCTGTTTGTGGAACAGCTTGTCTGCAAGGTTCAACTTAAATGTAAGACCTTTTCAATGCCAGTTGGAATGAAATCTAAGTCCAATTTCACATTTGACAAAATGGGAAAATGAAAACAACTGCAGACTATCAGAATATGGTCTGTATGACTGGACTGATTTCTCAGCACACCAAGAAACCATGAAACGTTTAAGATCTCTAAAACTGAATGCTATATTTAACTGTATTCAAGACCATTTAAAGCCATTTGAGTTTACATACTATAATTTAAGGCATTTTAAGAGTTTTTCCTGTGTAAGTAGAAACACAGGGCAAAGGGCTATGGCCTAGACTAGTGGTGCCCCCCAGTGCCACTATTATGTAACTGCACTGCAAGCGGGTACAGCAGAGAGCCATGGACAACCTGTGAATATCTGAGGAGGCAAACAACAACCTATCCTCCCTTTAGCAATAGCCTTGAGGTTCCCTTGAGCAAATCCAGGGATTTGACCTCGCGTGTCTCCAGTCCTGCTTCAATCCGACTGTAGTAGTGTGAGCCACTGTACCTGGGTAGACTTCCATGGGCTGGTTTCTCTGTAGGGTGAGGACCAGAGAGCGGGCGGCTATGCTGAAGATTTGGCGAGGGGCAAAGTTCACGCCATCATTCACCTGGAAGTGAAAGCCGCCCGACAATGCACCTGCACAGGAACACGCACCAACCAAAAAAACTCAAACTCAAAACTCATGACTAGGGTTTAGCTTTCAATCTGCTCTGTTCTACTCTACTCACCGCTGTGTATGAACACCAGTTGCCCAGTTTGTATGTGTTTCTGGGTGAAGTTGAGGATGTGCCTGGAGGGGGCGCTCTTCAGGGCCAGGTGGCCGCTGCTGGGTGGGGTGACGATGAACTCCAGCCCCTCAGGCTCAGTATCTAAATCTTCAGTGCTGAGGTCGTCCACTGAGATTTCTGTCACTGAACCAACCCAAACCTGAGGAAAGACAAGGAAGATTCAAGTAGAGGAGGAGACACATCGCCAAGTGTTGGACCAAGTCAAAGTTTTTCTCTGGATTCTAGAGCTGTAAAAACTCTATCTAACAGCTATCCGTCTATCTATTCGTTCCTCACTTTCAGCTCCCTGTTAGCTGTAACGACGGGAGTCTCATCATTGACGGGTGTGATGTTGACGTGAACAGTGCAAGGCAGGCTGTGCTTCCTGATTTCAGTCTGATTGGCCACGATGGTGAAGTTGTCACTCAGCGTGTTACTGCCGTCGTGGATATAGGAGATATACTCACGCTCCACCTGGAAAAGGGGGGAGAGACTCTAAAATGGTGCTGATCGAATAACAATTCCTAACAAAAACAGTTCTTTTGAATTGTACTCAACTGCTAGGTTGACACCTCATGCCATTCCTTCATTCAACTCAAATACTGTTAGTGTTTATATGCTAGCGTGAAACCTCTGTTGAGGATGGAAAGGATGTGGTCTATGTCTGTGTGTGTGTGTGTGTGTGTGTTCAATCAAACCTCAGTGTGAGTGAAGGCGGTGATGGGCATCCCAGGGATCCTGCTGTGCTCTAAGTGTCCATGTTGCGGTGGAACAAGGACCTGGTACAGGAAGTTCATCCCCGAGAAGTGATGATTGGCGACCTTGATGATGTCAGGGGTTAGCGGCAGGGACGACCCCTCATCAAGGGTTAAGTCAGACACCTATGGAATCAGCCAGTAGGGGAAAGGATTGATTGCCCCACAACTAGACTGTTTGTAAATGTTGTACATTATGGTATATCAAAATAACCCACAAGTGCCTGATGCACAGTGTTTTCCAGTCAACCTTAGCGTGCCCTCCTTTCTAACATCTAGAAATATATCCCCTACCTGTAGAGGCAGGAGGATTGGGATGACATCAATCTCCAGCCTGATAGGCCCGACCTCTGTTAGCCCGTTGGTGGCATCCAACAGCAGAGAGTCATTGGTGCTTCCTGCGGCCTGGTTCTGGTAGAGGACCAATCCCAGGTTGATGTCCTCCTGGGTGAAGGAGGTGATTGGCTGATCTTTGATGCCCTGGGGGGAGGGGCGGGGCAGACAGACCAATACATTTCTGCTTTTGTCTGAAATTTTTTGACACATTAAAAGGGAAAATAAACTCTCTTATACTCTTATACTGTTACAAAAGGTGGCCAACTAGTTGAAAATTGGGGGCGTGTCTATGATTCCCACGCCCTTTACTCAAAACCCAACATGTCATGTGGCTGCATTGCATTCTGGTCTACTGTCAGTGGAGAAATTGGTCTCTCTCCTCTCCTCCGATGGAGTTCTCCTGTATGATTGTTGAACATCGGTCTAGAAAGAAGCCCTTGCTCTTTGATTCTGAGGGGCTGACACCAAAACCTGACGGTTACCGTTGATGTTTTAGATCGCTGGAACATTTTCTGCCATCAAACTCCATCGTAGCTGCATTGGAAATATCTCAATGTGACGCCACATCGTGTACATTTGGCCAGTTTATCCACGAGAATAAGAAAAATACACCAAACTATAAAATGGGCCCAGAAATGCAAGCTGCATCACCAATAGCAGTTTTTTAACATTAGAACAATTACATAATGTTTAATACGTTTTTCAGGGTGGATTTTTCCTTCAAAATAGGTTCTCATATTAAATCAACTTGCTGACCTGGTAGAGGTGGTAGTACTGCTTTACTCCATGGGTGACTCCATACTTCTCACCATGCGGCATGCGAAGGAAGCCCAGGGAAGGAGGGCTTTGAATGGAGAAAACTATCTCTGAGGGCTGGCTGTCCTCATGGACCACCTGGAGAAGAAGAAAATAATAATAATTACTAAGAAAGTAGTATGTATCATCAAACCACACTTCTTATATATTATTACCAGCAACATTTACATTTAATGAGCTAAACCAATAATATTATTATAGGCATGTAAACGCTACCCCATTTGAGCCTTACCTATTGCCTCTTTAAGCTGTCTTACCTCTAAATATTCCCTGCTAATGGAGACATTTTGTCCCTCTTCCACCACGACTGGGCGGTTACTAAGGACTGTCGGGGGCCTCTGGTGACTCTCCAGGAAGACTTTGACGGCCACACCAATATCCAAATGCACCTCTCTCCTCCCTCTGTCCATTCGCCGCTCTGTACTCCTTTCCCTCACTCTCGCCGTCACATTGAAGCCATCCAACAGCTCGTGGCTGTCTTCGTGGCGATACGCCAGCCGTCCCTCCAACAGGTCTTGCTGGGTGAATGAAGAAATGGCATCTGTTGCCATGGTACTGTCACCTTCTCCATCATCCAGGAAGAGGACGCCATGTTTGGGTGGCAAGAAGACCTCATATGTTACTTCCTTTGGGTCTCGGACGTCAAGGTTGGTGAGGACGCTGAGGATAGAAGAGGTCAGGGTCGTGACTCCTCCTTGCTGGACCATGAGACATGTGTTGTTCTCCACCTGCAGGTATGGGTCCTGGGCCAACACCTGGACCAGCCGTTTACATAACCGAGAAAGAAATTAACAATTTACAGCATATAGAGGAAAAAAAATCAGAATTTCTTGAGGGTAACATTTTCATGTACAAATACATGAATTAAAGTTAAAATTTCCTGAAGTAAAAATGTCCTTCAAAATGTATTAAAATTTAAAAATTAATTTTAAATTAAAATTAATTTTAAAATTAATTTATTAATAATTAATTAACATTCCATAAAATACTTCAGGAACAGCTCAAATTTGACAAAGAAATTAGAATCACCTCCAGCAGAGTTGAAATGTAGTGTTTCCCATCTGAAACAAAAAGCACGAAGCGCCCGGAACTCACTCCTCTGTGGACAAACAATACTTTTTTCTGAGGAGAGGAGAGGAGGCAATATAGAAAAAAAGTTATAAAAAGACAAACAGCACAGGACAAAATACATGTAATATACTGTATAAAACTAAATAGAATGTCGCCACTGTAAAGGTTTTAGAGGCATTAGTTGCTAGCTGCACTGCTACTGAACCTGAGGGGTTTCGTAGGTGAAGATCACGGTTGGCAAAACACTTTTACAGACAGGATCAGCTAAATCTTGAACATATTGATAAATGATAAACTTCAGATAATGATTATTTTCCAAAATGGATACGGAGCATTTTCACACATAACTGCAACTGTTGACTTGGAAATCACTGCAAGATGACTGCAACTTGTGTACTACAATGTCTACCACTAAAGTAGAGATCATTCTAGAGATCATTTTGGTGCCAATCCTCTGGTCACATATTGGGTAAGGTGATGAATGGGCCAAAATCAGTGGTCTATTCCAACATTAGCTAACCTGCTCCAAGTCTTGCTGTGTGAACTCATACAGCTTGTGATCGGTATCGCTAGCCAGAACCAGCTCTCCCATGGGAATCCCCCGCCGAGTGTACACCAACCAGCCATCCTCAAAATCTGAGTCATCATCCTGGTAACGAAGGTCATCCAACGTCAGCAACCGCCGACCATCTCGTGCCACGTGGAAAACTTTATCGATAACCCTGACAGGTCTCTGATCGTTGACGAGCTGGATAGAGATATTAAAGGTGTGTCCGCCAGTATTTTTATCCTCCCTCCTCCCAGCGTGCTTGTGTGGTTTGTAAACAGCGGTGTGAAAGGTGAAGGAATCCTGTTTGGTCTCGCTGTTATCATGTACGTACATGATCCTCTCCTCAATAATATCCTGATTTGTGAAAGTCACTATGTTATCATTTATAGAAGTTGAGTTTGAGAGGTTGATCTTCCTTATCTGTCCATGTCTGGGGCTCGATGTGACGGTGTACTGGACTGCTTTGTTACTCGCTGTGTGGGTGAACAGGACATCCTTGGTGATAACTTTACTCTCTCCTTCTAGGATGGACAGCCCTTTGTTTACTATGGTGACAGTGGTCGACTCTGCTTTGATGTTGATTCTGAAGTCCTGACTTGACGAGTTGGCGTGCTTGGAAAACACCTGGAAACTGAATGCGTCTCTCATGTCTTCATGTGGCCTGTTGAGCAGCTCGTACTTCACTAAGTTGTCTGTGATATTTTTCTGACTGAAGGTCGAGTTTCTTTTCAGGACTTTGTGGTTGAGGAATAAGTGACCTTTCTTTGGTAGTGTTAGTAGCCTGAAGGAGAGGTTGCTCTCGTGGACTTTGACGCCCTTGGAAATTGCTTGGAGGTCCTCAGGGGTGACAACAGCCTTCCGAACTCCATTAACCTCCATTTTGTTGCATGTGACCTTGAAGTGGAGCCACCGTACCATGATGGGGAAAACGACTTCCTCGGTAGTCGTGGAACCGATACTTATTTTACATTTGAAGCGATCTGTGATGTTGTCCTGAGCCTGGAGGCCACGGTAGGTGCTGAGGTATCGGATCTGTTCTTTTTCTAGAAGTTTCTGTGAGAAGTAACTTGTGAATTTCCACTCTCCGCCTGAGTGCAACCGTTGGAGCTCACCATATTGAGGCCCCTCTGTGACGTCATAGCGGATTTCCACTGCCTGACTGGCCACATTAACTTGTACTGCGAGGTGATTGGTTGTGATGACCGAAGCCCCGCCCTGGTCCACTTCCAGCCCTGTGTAATTAGCTAGTTCGTATTCTAGTGCAACCGCCATGATCCTCAAAACTACTGTGTTGCTCAGCTGAAGAAAGGATAGGAGAGGAGAAAGAGGACTTTAATTATTATTTGTAAGTGAGCTTGTACATACACTCAAAACAATGATAGAAAATTGAAATGCTTGCCTAAAAGTGATCAACTGATTCTTAGTAGCTAATTGATTCACTTCATCAGTCCACTACCATACCACTTAGCATAACTGTTCATATAACATATTGGCTGCAAGTCTGGGTCTCCATTCAACACAATCATCTACCAATCAATTAATGGCAAAGCGCCCCAACCCCCATCTCACACTCCCCTTTTAACCAAGGGAGGTACAGTGTATGGACTTATCAGGTCTTGGACAGGGATACTACTTACCATCTGTCCATCGCTGACCCTAAGTGCCAACCTGGAGGTGTGGACCCCGGTGTGGACGAAGCTGACCTTACCATCTTCCAGATCAGGCAGGGAGAATAAGCTAATGGCCCTGGAAGACAGACACACCCTGTTAGCACCCATACAACTTGGGTCTGTTCTGTTTTATTTCTACTCTGTTCTCCGATATGTCACAGGGAGGTCAGAGGTCAGCTGTAGAACAGCCCCTGGAGCTGGTAGGGATTGAGTGGCTTGCTCAAGGACACTTCAGCAGGGTAGATGCTTGCTGTTACAGGGGACTGAACCCTTTCGGTAGAAGGGTGGTCACACTAATCACTAATCATCTAGTTTGACTTATATTCCATTGTGCTCTCAAGCACAGCAATTTTTGGCCCAAATAAGGGATACTTTGTGACATGGGGAAAACACAACATCCGCACCATGGTTGTTAGCAGAATATGTATTTTTTTATGCACCAACCTGCCAGGGTAATCCTGGTGTTCAAGGTGTCCAGCCTCAATGTTGAGGTTTCCCAGGGAGCTGAACACCAGGTCTGCAGGACTGCTGTCAGGGTCTGACACTCTCAGCACCTCTGTGGTCAGCTGGGGACATTGTTATTGTATTAATTGTATTTTATTTTGAGACAGAGACACACATACCATCCCAGCGGTCTACTACACCTACCTGTCGTTTGGACTTCTCCAGCAGAATGAAGAGGCTGCCCTCCGGCAGGCTGAGCTCTGGCGCATCGTTAACGGGACTGATGCTGATGTCAAACCGGTGCAGACGGTTACCCTTCAGAAACACAGGAAGCTCCTTCTTTCTGTTGAAGAAGACTGAGAACATAAAGAAGTCCTGTTGGTCCTCTGACCCGCCGTGGACGTACATAACCCGACCCTGCCACAGGTCCAGCATACTGAAAGTCCAGCCCTCTTCCTCCCCTCCCTCTGTAATACTCCTCTCCTGCCCCTCATCCCTCGTCCCATCGCGTTTGGTGGCAAGGTCCAGCCGGAGCTGGCCGTGGACGGGCTGCTCCTCAATGTGAAACATCAGCTGGGACGGGTGGATTCCCAGCTTCCGGAAATCCAGGTTCACCTGGAACGAAGAAAATGTATTAGCTTGGAAATGCAACACATACCATATACACAAGACAAAGCAGGGCAACTGTTTAGATATATATTATATGAAAAGTCAATATAACAGGAACAGAACAGTAGACTACCTTAATGTGTTTGGGTTCCAGTGGCGCCCTGCCTCCCTCTGCTACCTCTAGCTCTCTTAGGAACAGGAAGTTGGGGTTCTTCTTCCTGTCCTGACCACTGCTGTTGCCGATTGATTGTTTGGTTGTGGCATCAAAATTGGGGCGATCTGTTGGGCCGGAGCTGGTTGTTGTTTCAGCAACGTGCCCTAGCTTACAGCCCACAGAGACGTCCTTGGTGACGGCGGTTTGAGGGAGGCCGATTCTCTGAGTGTTGACTCTGATTTCTCGGAGGCAGCCTTTAAATGAGCCCCCTTCTCCAGCTAGCTGCCCCCCAGGCACAGCCGGCAGCAGCCCAGCTTGCCTCGCCTCTCCCCGGGCTTGTTCATCCAGCCCTCCCAGGTAGAGAGGCCCTTTCAGCTGGATGACCTGGAGCTCCTGACCCAGGCTGACATTGACCAGGTCCTCCCCCACCTTGAGCTGGACACTGCGGGGCAAGAGGTGCAGCCGGACAGGGTACCAGTTGTGGTTGCTGTGGAGGTTTGTAAGGGAGCGCAGCTCAGTTTTATTCCCCTCCCCATTTCCCACCATAGCCACCAGGTGACCGTCTCTGATCTCCATAGCAACAAACCCTCCCTGGAGGGCGGAGCTATACAGGACCATACCATCTCCCTCTCTTGCAGAGGGGTGCAGTTCGCACTCAAACACCCCCTCCTGTGGCACGTCCCATGGTAGGAGCGAGATGAAGGCTTTGGAGCTGAAAAAACTGACAGAATCTTCAACTGTTGCAGAAAACTGGGGACTACAACCCAGAGAAACCTCGTGGACACTCTTGTACCCAGAATACGGCCTCAGGCTTGACAGCAGGTTATGCTCATTAAAGACAACTTCATCCACACATCCTCTGAACCCTGTGGAGTTGTGTCCAGAGGAGGGGAGCAGGTAGGGGCGATTCAGCCCAGCTGACCCGCCAATGAAGAGCCCGTCGTCGACGCTGAGCTCCAGGTCTGGTCCTGGCATACGAAGGCTGGTGTGGGAGTTCCGATCCACAGTCATGGTGACGTTATGGTGGTCGTGGCTCAGCTCCATGGAGTGCCAGGCCAGGTCACTAAGAAAGATGCCCTTCTCTGAGCGTAGTGAACGCTCACCTGACCCCAAGTCCAGACATACCTGAGGACAGAGGGAGGAAAGGAGGGATTACATTACAGACGTTACATGGCGATGAGATCTTGATTGTGCACATTTGAGACCAGAAGTGAGACAGCTGTTGACTCTAGATTAAAGGTTTATTCCACAAACACAAATCCCAACCAAAGCCTCTCATAAGCAAACCCCTGGCCTAGTAGTTGGAGCTAACATTAAACTATTCTCTGTTACTTGGGTCATGAAGGAACTTGTTCTGAGATGAAGTCAGCGCCAGGGGGTTTATGTTTTTTTTCTCCGCTGTGAGCAATCTGACACCCAGCCATGTGAGTTTAATCTTCCCTCTGGCTCTCCTAAGGATAGTAAATGCCAACATGTATGAGCTCACAGGACAGTATTTTATTTTGTAGGTGTGAGGCAGCTTAGTTTGCAAGACAACCTCTGGACAGGGTTTATGCCTGTCACCAGGGTGGCCTAGTGGTTAGAGGGACCTCTCTGGAAAGGCAGTGGTATACAGTACTGTGCAAAAATCTTAGGCACCCTATGTTTTTTATATAAATTTGGTCTTAGATGTTTATTTTTTTGTTTGCTGCATTAGTGTGTTTTTGCTTTTTATGAGCCTAAGACTTTTGCACAGTACTGTACAACAACAACAAAGTCAGCCCTCCTGAAATAGAAACACAGTCGAACACGTCGCCACGTATACATTTTGTATTGTTCATATTTAAACTCCATGAAGGTTAGAGGGGTAACAGAAACCTTGGGGAACTGGAAATAGTGTTGACAAATGCATCTGAAGGAATATGAGTCTTTAGAAACTCTTCGAAATGAATCGTTGGAGGCTTGGCTTGCTATTAGCAAGACGCTAGCCAACGAGCTTGTTCACACTGCAGAGTCCAGAGTTGTTTTTCCACCAATGTGTGCTATTATTCCTACATACCAGACAAAATTTGTTTTCCACAGCTGGTACACCGTGGCCTCAACAGGAAGGTCACAGATTCAGCCTCTTCATCAATGTTTCTATTGACCACCATCTGCCCTGTCGAAGTGACACCGAACCCCTGTCTACTCACTCATTATAGGTCGCTCTGGATAGGAGCTTCAGCTACACGCACCTCATGGGAAATGTTAATGCTTAAATGTGTGTGTTTATATGTGTGTGTGTGTGTGTATATACGGCTACCTGGGTACCGGTATTTGTGTGTATATTTGTACCTGCAGGCGTCCTGAGATCAGCTCCAGGAGCAGGAAGTCTCTCTGTCCTGCTGCCAGGAACAGCAGCCCCGACTGGCTTGAGGTCCGAAATCGGACATGGAGCAATGTCTGGCTGGACGCCTCCACTATCCGCAGGTGGACGTAACCGTCACCGTAGAACGAAGCTGCAACAACAAAAAGGGAGAGAGAGACAAAGCCGAGGCCTGAATCCTGGTTTGGTTGGAGAACGGTGAAAAGGTGCAGCAGAGAGAACAACAAGAATCATTGAGGAACAACTCATGTAACGTGCAGGACACAGAGACTGTCAGTATACTGTATATACCAAAAGAAAAATATATTTCTTACACATATATGGTACTAGTACTAGTAACTGAGTATTACCAACGCCTGTAACACTAACAAATTATATCGGTTGCTATCCCCAACTTTCTTACAAATTCTTCAAAAAGATGCTCCACAAACGTCTCACAAGAGGAAGTGAAGAGTAGCAGGCTACTGGGTCGGAGAGACCAGAGATCTCACAGGTTTGATCTTTCCATTAATCAGTGTATTGGAGGATGCTTCACACCCTCTGGTGAAAACTGGTGGAACACATACAGGCGAGTACTTACTCTAATGAAAAAGTCCTAAAGGTAAGATAACGTTTAGATTGGTGCACATGGATGGAGGAACACATTACAGAAAGAGATAGGACCGGTGATTTGGCAGAATAAGCAGCAGTTATTCTGTGATGAAAAGGAAAGAGAAGGGACAAAATGAAGCCTTTACATTGTCCAAGCATGTTGTTTTTGTTTACAAAAACATTAACCAACAATTTACAGTATGAATTATCTTAGGTTGATGCAGCAGATGAATCCTATTTTATGAAAATATATTATTATATATATGTTATTAACAGTATTTTTTCATTCATTCATTCATTCATTCATTCATTTACCCTTTCAGTTACATCTTCGTTTTGCTTCTGTATCCAGAATCAAATCAACCTCACACTGTAACAGAAGTTCCAACCCATATACAAATAGTGAAAATGAACATCTGGTTAACGTTCTTTAGGTTTCACCACTTTAGATATATTAGATCAAACTGTATTGATCGTCTAACAGGGTGTTGTAAGTGCTTGCCGATGTGTCCGCCCTGCTCTTTCTACCGCCTATCCAAATTCAATTAATGACAGCTAATGCAGTCTGGACTGGGTCAGCTCTGTACCAACTGGACCACCCCTTCGCCCTAGATTGAAGTTTTAGTTTTACAGGTTACAAACGGCCACAATCACCATGGTAAACATCAAATATACTAATGATGTGCATTGATTAAGCTAGTTAATATCAATATACTTGTCTTCACACAACAAGGGTGGCATTAATATAAACTCTGTATCTCAAAGCATTAAGTTTTAGTAGTTAGTTTGTGTGGCAGACTGGGGGGTGTGGTTGGGCAGATGGCTGGAGGCGGGGGGCGGAGTCGGGCCGGCAGGCGGGTTCGCCCTGCCCCGACACCGGCTGCAGCCCATCGCGACTGAGTGGGGACTAATATCTGTTGTGCATGTGTGTCTCCCCCATGTCAGTGAGCCGGGAACACGGAGCGAGAGCGAGAGCGAGAGAGAGAGCGAGCGGCTCGAGAGAGAGAGAGAGAGAGAGAGAGAGCGAGAGCGAGAGCGAGAGAGAGAGAGCGGACGGTTCCCGCCGAGAGCGGAGGGGGCGAGAGAGCCCTGTGTGTGCGAGAGTGTGTATTATATTCTGTGTGGACAATAAACGGCGTTGCTGCCAGTAAACCCCACCCCAAGTCTCCGCCTCTGCCTACCCGTAGCAGCATCGTTGCTACAGTGGGGGCTCGTCCGGGATATGGCAGAGGCATCCCCTCTGGAGAACCTGGTGGGCCGACTGGTGGCCATGCAGGAGGCGCAGGCGGCGGTCCTGCAACAGCAGACCCAGACCCTGCAGCAACAGACCCAGACGCTCCTCGCCGTGGCACAGGTGGCGTCCGAAGAGCGCGGCGCGGTGCGGGAGGCGCTCCGGGACCGCGGCGCGGATCGGCCCGCCGCCCCGACGCCGATCAGCCTCCCGCGGATGACCGGCGAGGATGATGCGGAGGCCTTCCTCGCCACCTTCGAGCTGTCGGCGGACGTGGGCAGGTGGTCCCCGGAGGAGCGGGTCGTACGGCTGCTGCCCCTGCTCACCGGGGAGGCCCAGCTCGCCGTCCACGGCCTGCCGGCGGCTGCTCGGAGGGACTACAACACGGTGAGGAAGGCCATCCTCGACCGGCTGGGGCTGACGCCGGAGGGGCACCGTCAGAGGTTCCGGGGTCTGGCGTACGGGGGGGCCGGGCGGCCCTTCGTTTACGCCCAGCAGCTGCTGGACGCGGTCCGGCGGTGGCTGCAGCCGGAGGCCAACACGCGGGAAGGCATGATGGAGATGGTGGCCATGGAGCAGTTCCTGGAGGGGCTCCCGGCCCGCACGGCCGCCTGGGTCCGCTGCCACCGGCCGGCCAACCTGGCCGCAGCCATCACCCTGGCGGAGGACCACCTCGCCACCTATCCCGGGGACCGGGGGGGAGCTCCTCCCCGTCCACCCTCCGGACCAGAGCGGGATGCGGCGAGACCCCGCCCGGCGCCGCCACCCCGGAGACGGCCCTTCGTCCCGGCTCCGGTCTCCCGGCCCCTCCCCGAAGCGGGGCGGCGCTCTACTAACCCGTTCGTGTCCTCTTTTCCTCCGCAGGTTCCCACTCACGGGGTCGGGGCAGGCCCACAGACGGTGACTCAGGCGCCTGGGCAGGAGTGTTGGCGGTGCGGGCGGCTCGGACACTTCCGCAGGGAGTGCCCCCTGATGGAAGTGGGGCAGGTGGTCCGGGTTGCCGGCCCGCCGGACTCCTCCCCTGGTCTGGAGGGGACCTACCGGATCCCGGTAAGGATCCAAGGGGGTAGACACCAGGCTTTGCTGGACTCGGGCTGCACGCAGACCATGATCCATCAAAGCCTGGTTCGTCCCGGGGCGTTGGTGGAGGCGGCGTGGGTGAATATTAGGTGCGTGCATGGGGATATTCACACATATCCGGTGGTCCCAGTGGAAATTAGATACCGAGGGAAAAAGCATACGGTGAAGGCCGTGGTTAGTTCCCGCCTGTCGCACCCCTTGTTATTTGGCACCGATTGGCCTGGGTTTACTACACTAGCGAGAGAAACTGCGGGGGTGCGTTCACGGCCGTTAGGGAAATGTGAGTGCTGCGCGGCGCTCAGCGGTGACGCGGGGTCTTCCGACGCTGGCGAGGGGGGCGGGACGGAGGAGCCGCGTCAGGCGGCTTCCCCGGCCCCGGTAGTCCATCCCACGGAAGATTTTCCGCTCGAGCAGTCTCGTGACGACACCCTACGCTTTGCCTTCGACCGAGTGATGCAAATTGACGGTCAAAAGGTGCGCCCTGACGCCGCGCTCGCTCACCCATACTTTTCGGTAATTAGGGACCGACTATATAGAGTGAGCCGTGACACTCAGTCCGGGGAGGAAATCACCCAGTTGTTGGTGCCGAAGAGCCGTCGGGAAATGCTTTTCCAGGCGGCTCACCATAACCCAATGGCTGGGCACCTCGGATATGATAAAACACTACAGCGGATAATGGCCCGCTTCTATTGGCCGGGCATTTGGGCGGACGTGCGGAGGTGGTGCGCCGCCTGTCCCGAATGCCAGCTCGTTAATCATCCGGCCACCCCAAAAGCGCCATTGCGCCCGCTTCCCCTAGTTGAGGTACCGTTTGAAAGACTTGGTATGGACCTCATCGGGCCATTAGACCGCAGTGCACGGGGATATCGCTTTGTACTAGTCCTGGTGGATTATGCAACGCGATATCCGGAGGCAGTGCCATTGCGCAACATCTCCGCCAAGAGTGTTGCGCAAGCGCTGTTTCAGGTCATCTCCCGAGTTGGAATCCCTAAAGAGATTCTAACTGACCAGGGCACCTCGTTTATGTCACGAACACTTCGGGAACTATACGAACTATTAGGCGTCCGCTCAATCCGGACCAGCGTGTACCACCCCCAGACCGACGGTCTGGTGGAACGGTTTAATAAAACGCTGAAGAACATGGTTCGTAAGTTCGTGCACGACGATAGCCGAAATTGGGATAAATGGCTGGACCCTCTGTTGTTTGCAGTGCGGGAGGTCCCCCAGGCCTCCACGGGATTTTCTCCCTTTGAGCTCCTGTATGGCAGGAGACCCCGGGGGGTGCTGGACCTAGTTAAAGAAAGCTGGGAGGAAGGTCCCAGCACCAGTAAGAACGAAATTCAGTACGTTATGGACCTGCGAGCAAAACTCCACACGCTGGGACAGCTGTCACGTGAGAATTTGCTCCAGGCCCAGGAACGTCAACGTCGGCTGTATGACAGAGGGGCGCGGCTAAGACAATTCGCACCGGGAGATAAAGTGCTTTTATTGCTCCCTTCATCTAGCTCTAAATTGCTCGCCAGGTGGCAAGGGCCCTTTGTGGTCACACGGCGGGTGGGCGATGTCGATTATGATGAGGGAGACAGGGGCGGGCAAAACAAATTATCACGGGCAACCTCCCAAAAGCTGGAGGGAGGCGGGGTCCGCCCACTGGCCCCCTCGGTGATTGAGAGAATGAGTTGGGTCCCGGGGGTTCAAAATCGGAAACCCCCCCAAAAATTTCACCCCGGGCCCCCCCCTTTTTTGTTTTTTAAAAAAAAAAAAAAAAAAAAAAAAAAAAAAATAAAAACCCCCCTTCTTTCCTCAACGGGGCCACCCGGGAAGCCAGGGGAAAACCCCCCGGACCTTGGGGCCCCCCTTTTTTTTAAAAAAATTTTGCGGGCGGGGGTTTTTTGCTTTTTACCTTTTTTTTTTTTTTTCCCCCCCCCCCCCCCGTAACCCGCGGCCGCCCCGCCCGCGGGACAGGGGGCTCCGAGACCGCCCGGGGGAGCCTCAAGCCGCGATCACCCCCCGACCCGATACCCCGCACCGGCGAGGATGATGCGGAGGCTTCCTCCCCCCACCTTCGAGCTGTCGGCGGACGTGGGCAGGTGGTCCCCGGAGGAGCGGGTCGTACGGCTGCTGCCCCTGCTCACCGGGGAGGCCCAGCTCGCCGTCCACGGCCTGCCGGCGGCTGCTCGGAGGGACTACAACACGGTGAGGAAGGCCATCCTCGACCGGCTGGGGCTGACGCCGGAGGGGGCACCGTCAGAGGTTCCGGGGTCTGGCGTACGGGGGGGGCCGGGCGGCCCTTCGTTTACGCCCAGCAGCTGCTGGACGCGGTCCGGCGGTGGCTGCAGCCGGAGGCCAACACGCGGGAAGGCATGATGGAGATGGTGGCCATGGAGCAGTTCCTGGAGGGGCTCCCGGCCCGCACGGCCGCCTGGGTCCGCTGCCACCGGCCGGCCAACCTGGCCGCAGCCATCACCCTGGCGGAGGACCACCTCGCCACCTATCCCGGGGACCGGGGGGGAGCTCCTCCCCGTCCACCCTCCGGACCAGAGCGGGATGCGGCGAGACCCCGCCCGGCGCCGCCACCCCCGGAGACGGCCCTTCGTCCCGGCTCCGGTCTCCCGGCCCCTCCCCGAAGCGGGGCGGCGCTCTACTAACCCGTTCGTGTCCTCTTTTCCTCCGCAGGTTCCCACTCACGGGGTCGGGGCAGGCCCACAGACGGTGACTCAGGCGCCTGGGCAGGAGTGTTGGCGGTGCGGGCGGCTCGGACACTTCCGCAGGGAGTGCCCCCTGATGGAAGTGGGGCAGGTGGTCCGGGTTGCCGGCCCGCCGGACTCCTCCCCTGGTCTGGAGGGGACCTACCGGATCCCGGTAAGGATCCAAGGGGGTAGACACCAGGCTTTGCTGGACTCGGGCTGCACGCAGACCATGATCCATCAAAGCCTGGTTCGTCCCGGGGCGTTGGTGGAGGCGGCGTGGGTGAATATTAGGTGCGTGCATGGGGATATTCACACATATCCGGTGGTCCCAGTGGAAATTAGATACCGAGGGAAAAAGCATACGGTGAAGGCCGTGGTTAGTTCCCGCCTGTCGCACCCCTTGTTATTTGGCACCGATTGGCCTGGGTTTACTACACTAGCGAGAGAAACTGCGGGGGTGCGTTCACGGCCGTTAGGGAAATGTGAGTGCTGCGCGGCGCTCAGCGGTGACGCGGGGTCTTCCGACGCTGGCGAGGGGGGCGGGACGGAGGAGCCGCGTCAGGCGGCTTCCCCGGCCCCGGTAGTCCATCCCACGGAAGATTTTCCGCTCGAGCAGTCTCGTGACGACACCCTACGCTTTGCCTTCGACCGAGTGATGCAAATTGACGGTCAAAAGGTGCGCCCTGACGCCGCGCTCGCTCACCCATACTTTTCGGTAATTAGGGACCGACTATATAGAGTGAGCCGTGACACTCAGTCCGGGGAGGAAATCACCCAGTTGTTGGTGCCGAAGAGCCGTCGGGAAATGCTTTTCCAGGCGGCTCACCATAACCCAATGGCTGGGCACCTCGGATATGATAAAACACTACAGCGGATAATGGCCCGCTTCTATTGGCCGGGCATTTGGGCGGACGTGCGGAGGTGGTGCGCCGCCTGTCCCGAATGCCAGCTCGTTAATCATCCGGCCACCCCAAAAGCGCCATTGCGCCCGCTTCCCCTAGTTGAGGTACCGTTTGAAAGACTTGGTATGGACCTCATCGGGCCATTAGACCGCAGTGCACGGGGATATCGCTTTGTACTAGTCCTGGTGGATTATGCAACGCGATATCCGGAGGCAGTGCCATTGCGCAACATCTCCGCCAAGAGTGTTGCGCAAGCGCTGTTTCAGGTCATCTCCCGAGTTGGAATCCCTAAAGAGATTCTAACTGACCAGGGCACCTCGTTTATGTCACGAACACTTCGGGAACTATACGAACTATTAGGCGTCCGCTCAATCCGGACCAGCGTGTACCACCCCCAGACCGACGGTCTGGTGGAACGGTTTAATAAAACGCTGAAGAACATGGTTCGTAAGTTCGTGCACGACGATAGCCGAAATTGGGATAAATGGCTGGACCCTCTGTTGTTTGCAGTGCGGGAGGTCCCCCAGGCCTCCACGGGATTTTCTCCCTTTGAGCTCCTGTATGGCAGGAGACCCCGGGGGGTGCTGGACCTAGTTAAAGAAAGCTGGGAGGAAGGTCCCAGCACCAGTAAGAACGAAATTCAGTACGTTATGGACCTGCGAGCAAAACTCCACACGCTGGGACAGCTGTCACGTGAGAATTTGCTCCAGGCCCAGGAACGTCAACGTCGGCTGTATGACAGAGGGGCGCGGCTAAGACAATTCGCACCGGGAGATAAAGTGCTTTTATTGCTCCCTTCATCTAGCTCTAAATTGCTCGCCAGGTGGCAAGGGCCCTTTGTGGTCACACGGCGGGTGGGCGATGTCGATTATGAGGTTGAGCGTACCGACAGGGGCGGAGCAACACAAACTTATCACGTCAACCTCCTAAAAGCGTGGAGGGAGGCGGAGTCCGCCTCACTGGCCACCTCGGTGATTGAGAGAGATGAGTTGGGTCCGGAGGTTCCAAAATCGGCCAATCCAGCCCCGACCCTTTGTAATAACCATCTCTCACCGAGCCAGGGCGCGGACGTGGCCGCCTTACAGCGGCGTTTTGCTGACGTGTTTTCTCCCCTGCCGGGGCGTACGACGCTTATACACCACCACATAGACACCACCCCCGGAGTAAAAACACGTACCCGGCCGTATCGGCTGCCCGAGCATAAGCGTAAAATCGTGCAGGCGGAATTGAAGGCCATGCTGGAGATGGGGGTAATAGAAGAGTCCCACAGCGACTGGTGCAGCCCCATCGTGCTTGTCCTCAAGTCCGATGGGTCCATCCGGTTCTGCGTGGACTACCGCAGGGTGAACGAGGTATCAAAATTCGACGCCTACCCAATGCCCCGGGTCGACGAGCTACTAGATCGGTTAGGCAACGCTCGCTTTTTTACGACGCTGGATCTAACCAAGGGCTACTGGCAGATTCCCTTGTCGCCAGAGTCCAGGGAGAAAACGGCTTTCTCTACTCCGTACGGTTTGTACCAGTTTGTGACACTTCCGTTCGGCTTGTTCGGGGCCCCAGCCACGTTCCAGCGCCTCATGGACCGGGTGCTGCGCCCACACGCTGCATACGCCGCTGCCTACCTGGATGATGTTATCATCCACAGTGACAACTGGGAGCGGCACATGCAGCAGGTGGAAGCGGTGCTCGAGTCCCTGAGGCAGGCGGGGCTCACGGCCAACCCGAAGAAGTGCGCGGTTGGACGGAGGGAGGTACGGTATCTGGGGTACCACTTGGGGGGAGGGCAGGTGCGGCCCCAGATAGAGAAAACCGCAGCGCTTGCGACCTGCCCGAGACCCAAGACGAAAAAAGAGGTGAAGCGGTTCTTGGGGCTGGCGGGCTACTACCGGAGGTTCGTCGCGGACTTCTCGGAACTGACCAGCCCCCTGACCGACCTAACCCGAAAAGGTGCGTCAGATCCGGTCCAGTGGACGGTGCGGTGCCAACAGGCGTTTGATGGTGTAAAATTGGCCCTCTGTGGGGAATCTGTGTTGCATATGCCTGACTTCTCTCTCCCTTTCTGTCTCCAGACTGACGCATCGGGCAGAGGGCTGGGAGCCGTTTTGTCCCAGCAGGTGGAGGGGGTTGACCGCCCGGTGCTGTACCTTAGCCGAAAACTCGCAGACCGCGAGACTAGGTACAGCACCGTGGAGAAGGAGTGTCTGGCCATCAAGTGGGCGGTCAGCACCCTCCGGTACTACCTCCTGGGACGCTCTTTCACCCTCTGGTCGGACCATGCCCCGCTGCAGTGGCTCCACCGCATGAAAGATACCAACGCGCGGATCACCCGTTGGTACCTGGCCCTCCAGCCCTTTAAGTTCAAGGTGATCCATAGGCCGGGGGCGCAGATGGTCGTTGCCGACTTTCTCTCCCGCTCCCCGGGGGGCGGGGGGGGGGAGTGGGTCGTCGGCCGGACGGCTCCCCGGCCTACGTCGGGCGGTGGGGGTATGTGGCAGACTGGGGGGTGTGGTTGGGCAGATGGCTGGAGGCGGGGGGCGGAGTCGGGCCGGCAGGCGGGTTCGCCCTGCCCCGACACCGGCTGCAGCCCATCGCGACTGAGTGGGGACTAATATCTGTTGTGCATGTGTGTCTCCCCCATGTCAGTGAGCCGGGAACACGGAGCGAGAGCGAGAGCGAGAGAGAGAGCGAGCGGCTCGAGAGAGAGAGAGAGAGAGAGAGAGAGAGCGAGAGCGAGAGCGAGAGAGAGAGAGCGGACGGTTCCCGCCGAGAGCGGAGGGGGCGAGAGAGCCCTGTGTGTGCGAGAGTGTGTATTATATTCTGTGTGGACAATAAACGGCGTTGCTGCCAGTAAACCCCACCCCAAGTCTCCGCCTCTGCCTACCCGTAGCAGCATCGTTGCTACAGTTTGTTTTTGTTTTTCCTCTTTAATAAGCACATTTATGGAGCAAGGTGCTCCAAAATCTAATCAGATCAGTTTGAAATTTCTATCAAGTATATTTTGAGTTATAAGAAGGTGTCTACACAGACAGACAGACAGACAGAATGTCCTGTATACCCTTTACCATGGTGGCGGGGCATAAAAAGCAAAGCAATCTTGACTTGACCTGACTTGACCCCCTGCTGAAGGCTGAGGTTTGATGATGTGAAGGGAAACTGGATCCATAAACACATGAGCCTGAATTGGTTTCCACAGCAGTTAGCTCCGGTTATCTCAGTAGGAAGAGATAATTGGTGTGAGGGAAAGCAGCCTACGGGTTTTATAAACAACCGCTCACAAAACACTGTTGTGTACAGTCAAACAAAACAGTACAATTACACAAAAACCCATAATTTGCAGAATAAATAAAACAATCCACCATAATACAACAGAAAAAGTCCAGTTCAAAGTTTTACCAAAGGAAAACAGGAAAAAACAATAGAACTTTTAACATTTTAATAAAGTCCATCTCAACAAATCATTTAACCAAGTAGAGTCTTAAAATCTTATTTTTATTGAAGCAAGTGAATGAATCTTCACTTGTTTCCAATCTGCCTGTCTCTCTGTCTGTCTGTCTATCTATCTATCTATCTATCTATCTGTCTGTCTAGATATATATGAGTATAACTAAAAGCACATCATTTATCTGGTAGAAAACATGGAGCGTAAGCTGCCAGAATCGGTCCCCTCCTTTAAATCCTTTCTTCTAAATCACAGATTTTCCAGACGTGTTTTAGTTTGATTTGATTGCTTTTCTATTTTATTCATGTTGCATTTTGTCCGTCTGATTCTTGCTTAACCGCAATTTCATTCCTGCAATAGTTACAGTTTATCTTATTGGCTATTAATATTGTTTTATTGCCTGTGAAGCGCTTTGAAATGTGCTGCTGTACTCATGAAGTTTATTAGTGTTATTAGAAGACACTTCACAGAGAGAAGCACCCAGTCAGCAGGCCGGCCCAGCATGAGGCTTATCAGCCCAACGTCATTATAACGGAGTAACTCATGTCTGTCTCTAATCTGCCTCCATGATGGCGATGGATATTGGATTATTGGTAATCTTCCTACTGTCCCAGGCACACCTTGAATGTCTCGTCAGTGGCGAATACACAGGCAACTTTCTGAGGCAATGTTGACAGAAAATGGTACTCCTGTTAATATGTGTTTTAGGAGTAAAGGAATAAAAGCAGGATAGGAATAAAAGCATGTTGTAGAAAGCCTTTGTCAGGGCAGGTACCCACGCCCCCTCTGGACCCCAATCTGTGCCTACTGTGACTGACTGGTAGCATCCGACCAAATTATAATCCACACCGCCATACGCCTCCAGACAACATTAGATTTGGATTAAATATTAAGCTGCCAACTGTTACAGACACATTTTAATTTAATTGATATCCGTTATTTTTCTGTGTTAGTGCAACTCAAAAGGGATGGGAATGACTTCAAGACAACTGTGTGTGTGTGTGTGTGCAAATTCACACTAGCAAGCATTCAAATTCATATTTAAGTAGCTTTATGACAGATTTGCAGCTGTACCAAAGTACAATACAATAAATAAAACCAGCAAACAACAATGCTGCAGCTCGACCGTGGCAGGTCACCCCGACTTTTTAAGCCTCAAGAGGGAAGTAGGGGGACGGAAGGAGTGATTTCTGTCTCCTCTGCAGCACCTTACCTCCATAGACTTGTCCTGTGGATAGCAACAGGAACAGAAGTAACTCAGACACGAAACTCCCCATCTGTAGGCCAACGCAACTTCACTTGCATTCAGTTAGGAGCAACATCCGGCTGCTTGACTGGACTCCATAGTTTTCACTGAGTGGCTCTGGATGTCATTTCCACCACTGACAGTCTGCTCGCCTGCCCGTTTTGGATTACAGCCTAAAAATGTACCTGCGAGCACAGCGAGGAGGAGCTCTGGCCTTCTGGTTCCTCCCACAGATACAGGAAACCTGATCGATGGGGTGCTCAGTTCCAAACCTGAACACAAGGGGGCGGTGCTGCAACAAGGAGTGGAGGCGAGAGATTAAAGGAGAGAGGAGAGGAAGAGGAGAGAGACAGATAGAAAGAGAGGAAGTAAAGGGAATAGGAGGTAAAAGAGGAAAGTAGTTCTGATTGAGTTCATGTGGACGTTTGGGTGTTCAGACTGCCTGATCTGTATCCTGCCCTGAACGCCTCGTGCCACACACACACACGGTCCAGCACCACTGTTTGAGGGTTTGGTCCATCTGAAAGGCTGAAGAGCAACATAGAGGCTTTTATTCAGACTGAGTGTGATGCTGAGAGTTTTGGTTCCCAGGACCTTGAAAAGACCTGCAGCCTGGTTTCCCAACGGGTCGGACCCAAAGTGGGTCACAGTTCATCATGACAGGAGAGGTGGTGTGACTTAACCTGCCAGGGTCCCACAGTGAGAGGATTTTTTAGTTTTTTAGTTAATAACAATGACTTTATTTCTAGTGCACTTTTCAAAATAAATGTTGCAAAGTGCTTTACAGAGACGAAGAAGTAAACAGCACAGGACGCAGAAATACAAAATAAAAGCCAAAGATAATTCGAACAAAGTTGATAAACGGCAATAAAAGTCATAGCAATTAGAACAAAGAATAAAATACAGAATATAGAAATAAGGACTGAAAGGTTTTTGAAACCCCCGAGCCTAAAGCAGCAGACAGCCAACTAAATGAACAACGTTTGAGTCTCATGGTCAAATGGCTCAGTGGTCTAAATTTCAGACTTTGGAATGGAAAATATTTTTCTATTCTACTAATTTAAACCAGTGAATGATTTATATTTAACAACATTCATTTGGGCAAATAGTTTGAATATACAGTGTCTCAGTGCAAATTTAGTCTTTCCATCTTGTGCTGGTGGAGAGACATCTTCCTAGTCTAACTAAATAAAGCGGAACATACATTTGCTGTCCCTTTTTGAGATTGACCAATCTTTAACTGTTGCTGAAAGAGACGGGATGTCGTACAAGGATACGACAGTAACCGGTCAGAAGACCTGAAGGTTGCTGGTGGCTTTCTGAGAGCAGACTCCAGACCAGCGTTATGAAACTCACGAGGTGAAGAACAGGAACCACCTGGCTGAGGAACAAGAGGAAGGACTGGGACCAGCAGCAGCTAAAACAACAACACAGCTGGATGGTCAAGCCTGTCAGCAAACTACTTAGCAGGTAAGTGGTGTGTGTGTGTGTGTGTGTGTAAAACTGAAAATGTAACAAACAATAGAAAACTAAGACTGTTTCCCTCTTGGAAAAATGATCGAAGAAAATCGCTCTTCCTTTCCTCTCATCCCTTCCCAGCCTTCCTTCCTAACCTTTGAAAGTGTGTGTGTGTGTGTGTGTGTTCATGCTTGCACACGTGTTGTTCCAGGTCTCGGACACTAATTCATGTGGGAAGTTTGACGCGTGTCTTCCACTGCCAAACAAACCAAAAAAGAAATGGATTGCTGTGTTTTGATACTGAAAGTTAATGGAAGCTGATTTAAAAGCTGTGTGGGCATCGGTTCAGTGATGGGGGCAGAGACAGATAAAACCAGACTGACACAGAGAAAGAGTGAGTATGAGAGAAAAAGAGAAAAAAAACAGCACAGCGATAGACAGAAAGATATTAATATAGTGCTGATATATTGAGCAGATATTGGCCTTTTATTAAATATTGGATATTGACCAGTCATGTCATCCACCTCTGTTATGATGGAGGTTCCTCTCTGACTATTATCTACTTGTAAAACCTGACATGACATTTATTTTTCTTTGCAAATAATAATGCATTAGTCTGTTTTAGTGTCTCATGATGGTCTAAATTCTGTTTCAGAGGCTTTGAAAAGGGTCAGATTTTCATTATTTTGCACTCTGTATGTAACTTTCTGTAATGTGGTGGTTGGCGGCCTCAAGTGGCAGCGAGAGGTAACTGTTTTTTTGAAGACTTCACTACCCTTAGCTTTCTGTAGCGATAGCCGAGGCGCTAGCTAGCTAGCTCACTAGCTCGCTCACTGCTGTAACATTGAAATGTTACATAATGCAATCTAGCTATACTTAGTTATCTCGGTAGTTTGAACTTGGAAGGTCAGCTAGTTAGCCTAGCTAACATTCCATGTTCAAACTAGCCATACTAGCCTATAGCTATCTAGGTTAGCTAGTTATTTTCTGCTAGTTATTTCTTATATCTGCTAATAAAACAGCAAAACAGTAACAACAAACGTGTGTGATGCCTTTGCTTGATCAGACATCGACCAGCCATGCTCCCTCCGTCTTTGACAACTATCACAAGATTGCATTCATTGTTAAGAAAGAAAGCAGCCTGGCAGGCCTGTTTTCAGAGAAGACAGGTTTGTGTGTTTTCCTGTGTGTGTGTGTGTGTGTGTGTGTGTGTGTGTGTGTGTGTGTGTGTGTGTGTGTGTCGTCCCTAGAGAGAACAGCAAGAGGCGCCACTTTGGGTGTTTAGAGGAATTCTTTTGACATTTGATCTATCCCTCCCCAAGCATGCAACATGATGCTGGACCAGCTGGTATCTTTGCTTGGGGACACCTTATGTCTTTGTGTCTTTGTGTGTGTGTGTGTGTGTGTGTGTGTGTGTGTGTGTGTGTGTGCCCACATGCACAAACGTGATTGTGTGGCGTGAGTCACTTTGAGTCATAGCCACTTTATTTAGCTCACTTGCTAAGAGAGAAGAGATGAGAAGATACGATGTGAGAAAAGGAGAGAAGAGGCAACAATAGTTAAAGATGAGATACGATAAAACTTTATTGATCCCTGTGGAGAACGACATTGTTGCAGCAGCAGAAGCACTTAGAGGATTCTTCAGGGAAATAGACAATAGAATATAAATAAGCAATAACAATCATATGTTTTATTAATTAATTAATATTAATTTAGAATTGTATTATTAAAAAGCATTTAGTATAATAAAGTAATAAAATACTTACTAGTACTACTAATAATTTGTGGATTTGGATCCTCAGTACTTGTCAGCACATCAGACAAAAGACAAACCAGCAACATTTGCCAGATCAGCAGTTATGTGAGGAGTGACAGGAAGGGAGGATGGGGGGAGGATGGGAGGGAGGATGGGGGGGGGATCGGAGGGAGGATGGGAGGTGAGAGGAAACAACGCTTCCAAAATCGTTCCAAAGTGGAAGAAAGACAACTCACTTTCTGTTTTTGTTTCCATATTAGGTTATACACACACACACACACACACACACACACACACACACAGGTTTGTATTACTATACTCGTGAGGACTTTTCATTGACTGCATTCATTCCCGAACCCCTAACCCTAATCTTTACTCTCACCCTATTCTAAACCCAATCCTAATCCTAATCCTAATCCTAACCCCTAACCCTGAATTAGCGCCATGAAAAAGTGAGGAGCAGCTAAATGTCACTTTCCCTCATCTTTCTGTCCTTGTGAGGACAAGAACACACATCCTCTTAGGAGAGGTAGGATCGGTGATTGGTCTTCCAAAACCTTTACTTTCTCTTTTTCCACAACACTTTTTTTCCAAGGACTCCAAGGGCTTTGAGATAAAGGACACATGAACATGTACACACTCAAACACACACACACACACACACACACACACACCCCTCTCCTCTCCTGACACAATATCATGCTTTCAGTCGAGGATTGTTTTGCTCTCGTCTCCACTCTTCCTCTCTGCTGCCGTGACAAGGGTCAGTCCCCAAACACAATGGTGTCTGGCAGCTGGCCTCGCTGCCGGCTGAACCGCCCGGCGCTGCGGCCGGTCGGACCGCGGACAAAAACACCTTGAGTCACCAGGCCTGTCCTGCTCACAACAGAGTAGAGTAGAGAATAGAGACACCCCTCCAGAGACATGAAGTGTTGAACTATGCCTGTTTGATTACCCCAAAATACATGAAGAGTAGAGTAGAGTAGAGAATAGAGACATGGATCCTGTAGCCGCCAGAGACATGAAGTGTTGAACTATGCCTGTCAATGCCTGTTTGAATACCCCAAAATACATGAAGCTAGAGTAGAGTAGAGTAGAGTAGAGTAGAGTAGAGTAGAGTAGAGTAGATAATAGAGACAAGGATCCTGTAGCTGCCAGAGACATGAGTTGTTAAACGATGCCTTTCGATGCCTCGGAATACTCCAAAATAAATGAAGCTAGAGTAGAGTAGAGTAGAGTAGAGTAGAGTAGAGAATAGAGACACCCCTCCTGCAGCCGCCAGAGACATGAAGTGTTGAACTATGCCTGTCAATGCCTCTTTGAATACCACAAAATAAATGAAGCAAGACAGAATAGAATAGAATAGAATAGAGACAAGTCAGGGTACTGTCCCATATCCTACACTTTTTACTTACACTTCTTTATAAGAGATAATGACAGAGACAGTTCATTCACTTTGTAGTTGCCGTGCTCAAGTCATACATGTGGATATCCACACGCGTGATGAAACTATTGAAACACCAAACACTCTGAACAGCCTGGAGAAATAAAGTTCACATCTCTTCTCTCTCTAGGAACTCTTTTTCCCACGCAGTGCATCATGTGATTCTCCATGGTGATGCAGTTTGGCATCGCACCACTCACAATGACTGATTCACAAAAAACCTGTTTCTGTGTGGGAGGGGCTTTTATTTTTGTAGGTTTTTTAATCTCGGGAACAAATAACCCCGCTGAAGACAACCTGCTGCTGAAAACACGACATGCAACACACAACAACTCCATATGGATGAGGATAATCTGCCTGTCTGTTGGTGCAGTGTGCCTGGGAAGAGGGGAATGAATGAGCCGATTGTGAGGCCCAACCAATTAGGAGGCCATGATGGAGAGTCATGGACGAGGCCGGGGTCAGAAGGTCCGGCCGCAGCCTCGTCTTCAACAACGCTGTATAGGAATCAGTCTTCTGCTCTGATGTAAACATCTTCACCTTTTATGCCACGAGGAAGAAAACGTGGATCTGAACGTGTTCCATGAAGTTACATCCACTTCAGCGCGTCTGTCTCGGGGGTTTGTTGTTTCCACTGACAGCTCGCCGCGTTGTGATGGGATTATGGGTAGTTTGGTGTGAGTAGCTCTCTCAGCTGTTATTCCCATACTGCAACCCTACAGTTTCCAATCAGGAAATATGAGGTAATCAGTAACCATGGTAACAGTGTGTCCAGAAAGTCCTGCATGGCTTGTACAGATAAGACGGTTGGGTTCAGAACGAGAGATTGGCTTCCAACTCAATAAAGTTCAGGCCAACAGATGAGCAGCTGAGTCTTTGATGAAATAGTAATAAATACAAATATTTCCTAGATTTAATTTGAAAATATTTTATTGTCTTTTTGGGGGCGTTTTTTCATAATAATGGTCTAATTTAAAGATACTGGATTATCGGCATGTTGGCTAGAAACGCTTCACTACAAATATATTGGTATTGGCTTTCAAACCTCATATCGGTCGAAACCCACCAGGTCTGGGATGAAGACCACACAGTCAGTCAGCCACAAAGAAACAAACAGACAGACAGACAGACAGACAGACAGACAGACGGACAGACAAGCTGACAAACAAATAGAGGCTATGATGGAGCTCTGCCAGCGATGGCTGAGGACTTCATTTTTTGATTAACCCTCAACAGGAAAATGAATGTGCCTTGTGATGAGTCACTATAGTCGTGTGTGTGTGTGTGTGTGTGTGTGTGAGAGAGAGTGAAGGGTGGGGGTGAGGGGGCTGAAAGACGACAGTGTTAGACTGATGACAAGAGAACGGCCTTGAGGAGAAAACTGACGCAGAGGAAGGACCGAGTGAATACTTCACTTCAATTCCCTCATATTTTTCTTCTGAAAACGCCCATACGGAAATGTAATATATGACATATATGCCCCTATATCAGCGAGCGATATTGCCATATATGTTACATATAAGGCGATTTATTATTACCACATACATACATCCTCTGGATGTATGACGATATAGGTTTTTAACATATATGAAATATCCATAGTAAAATTTGTATATGTACATATATTAAAAATTTGTATTGTATGAATTTGTATATGGTATTATATGTTGCAACCATATATGTTAACAATATATGTTTAATTTATATATTTATATATGTTTATTAAAACAACATATATACAACATATATAACATAAACATATGCCTCTCCTCGTTAGTACGGAGACCGGGGTTCAATTCCCCGACGGGGAGGACACTCTACTTATATGGGGTGGCTGTGGCTCAGGAGGTGGAGCGGGTCGGCTTCCAATCAGAAGATCGTAGGTTCGATCCCCGGCTCCTCCAGTCTACATGTCCCGATGGTCAGACCAGCACCTTGCATGGTAGCTCACTGCCGTGAGTGTGAATGGGTGAATGAGAGGCATATACTGTAAAGCGCTATATAAATGCAGTCCATTCACCATCCATTTGTATGGGCTAGACATATATGTACGTAATTTGTATTTTATACAAATACATATATGTTATATGTATAAATAATTATATACGTGACATATATGTCACAAAATGCATGTACATATATTACATTTCTGTATGGGCGATTTCCAACCGTCAGGTGTCGGATTTACTTTTCCTTTCTGTCTGGCATTAACAGTGACAAAGTAATTAACAAACAACAAAAAAACAAAATCAGTGTTTCTATAACTCATCATAACTGTCATTAACAATCTCAGGAAATTTGTTGAAATGAGCATTTTGAACATTTTGTGGCCACAAATAATGTGAAGGTTACGTTACAATAACGAACCGGACACGCCACGCCACATGGTAGCTAACGGTTAAGATTAGACTTTGGTTAAGGCCAGGATGAGGTTTTGGTTCAATAAGAACAACTGCCTCTCAATTAAATGATCTAAATGTGATTTTAAAGAATATAGTGCCAATAATCTGTTAAGGTTCTACTAAACCGATACCCTTCACTCGATATCAACAGGTTACAGGAATGCAGCAGGACGCTCATGGACAGTGACTAGAGTTTTCCATTCAACCAGGAAATGGACATATTTACCAGATTACCTTGGGAAATGTGCACGTATTGTAAACTGCCTGGACATATTGTTAATTATTGCCGTTAAAGTGTCTCTCTCTCTCTTATATGCACCTTGTGCCCATTGGATCAGCGTCATTAATTACAGTGAACGCCCTCACTGGTATTTCTGCTATATTAACTGCAGCCAGTAACATCCAGTTGTTCTTATGTAACGTGGCCTAGTTTCTGGAACACCCAGTGGAAACTATAGTAAATTAAACCTAATATACCTCCCACCCCTCTGCCTCTCTCTCTCTCTCTCTCTCTCTCTCTCTCTCTCTCTCTCCATGTATATATAAAGGAATGAATCACTCCCATGAGAAGCGTTGGAGAAGCTCTTCACTCCACTTCTCTCCCTTTTGGCGTCGGTATTCACTCACAAAAAGTGCTGGTTTGAGGCCCAGATTCGGGCTCGCGTATGCAGCGGTCCTGAAACAACCACTTTTAAAACGTTACAGTCCAAGTGCACTATTGCTCAATCCACAAGGAAACTAACTGCAGCACCAATTCAGCAGAGTTGCAGACCTCTTAAATGGCTATTGAGGAAGATGCAACAACAACAACAACAGTCAAAACCCTTTCAAAGTAAAATAGCCTCATCACAACAAAACCAACCGGGCCTAAATGAGTGAGCGAGCTCTCCAAACTGTTTGCAGATGAAATTTGGAGGTAAACACACAGAGGACCCTTCCCAAAACAAACTGTGCTCTCCGCAGACGCAAAAAAAACAACGCAGACGGGCTGGAATGTTTGCTGCTACTCGTTAGTGACGCGCTGTTTGTCGTCGCATCACGCTGCGGTGCACTTATTGTCCAAGAGGGTTCGAGTAGGGAGGGATGGAGGGAGGGGTGCTGCTGTTGTGGGAATGAGGGTGTTCTCCTTTCGTTTCCTCGTCTTCCTGAAAGCCCCTCGCCCTCCCCCCACACCCTCCCATACTCTTGTTGTTCCTCTTGTCTTTCCTGTACAGCGGCAGGAACTGTTCCCATACCGTGTAGGACATCCCACACACAAGGAAAACACACCCTGCCCCTTGTGCATACAGACTGAAATAGCGAGCTGGCCAAGCCGTTCGCCTGGACACTGAATGCAGCCGTACGAAAAAATTTGGAAGGAAGGTATAGCCGGGGTTCACGCTACCAAGATTCATTAAAGAACTTTATTGCAGGGCGGGTTGAAATATCCAGCGCGTTATTTTTGCCAGGCCAATTTCCACCTCAAGTACCTTTTAAGAGTGTGTTTGGTCGGTGCTTATTTCTCGGTAGAGCCCGAGTCGAAACTGAAGCTCGATCACCGGGAGATTGAAATGGATTCCCAAATTACAGTTGGTCAGTTTAGCACAAGTTAATATCCTCCTCAAGTGCCTGTTATGTAACGTCCTGGCAAAGGATATTGTGTTAGATAAGCCTGCAAAATAGTTTGGGTCACTCACTTTGGGTCAGAAGTAAAAAAAAAAAGAAAAAAAGAAAATATGGGGTCCTGAAGGGGAAAAAATCAAACCTCTCTTGAGTGCAGCCATTGAGTGAGAGGGAACACAAAGCTTGTTTCCTGTTTGTGCCACTTTCAAACCCCTCCCCTCCACTTCCTTCCCTGGGGTGCGATTGTGCACCTGCACCTAAAGGCCAGCAAAACACTTTCAGCTGCTTTGGACTGGGCGCAGAAAACATCAGCAGCACAACAACACGTGTGGTCCAACAATACGACTGCTGGATGAAAACATGTTTGTTGTGCGCGAATCCTTGACATCATGAATAGAAACTCCAGGAAGCCATCGGATTCCTTTGTGGTCTTCTCATCTGGTGTATATTGTTTACATCACTCAATGAAATAACACAACATGTTTATTATTGAGGAGAATTAGGTACCCATACTCAACTATTTGGCTATTACTATTACTATTTCGGTTTAAAAGACTACTTTGGCCCATTGGTCACCTTACCCGATATGTGATGATAGCTCAGTCTAGTGAACATGCTAACACTTTAGCATACAGTATGTTGAGTAATTGTAGGTGATTAGCGTTATCCTAAAAGTGAGCATGCTAACGCTTTAGCATACAGTAGGCTTGTTTAGGGGATTGGTAAAATAGACATAACATTTTTGCAAAAAACAGAAGAAAAAACCCCCAGAAGATCTCTCTTCCCGCTCATGATAAAGATTGTTTTCAAAAGTTAGAAAGTAATTAAAAAACAGTGGCAACCGTAAAGGGTTTATCTTCGTCTACGATTACTTGACATTACTTGACATCTTGTACGCTAAAATGATGGACAAAGTTTTTGATGATATGTGTTCATTTGTGTTGAATATGCAACAGAACGGATTTAGAGTTTAGTTTCAAAATGAGATATTCACCATCTGACCAAATGATTGACAGCATTAAAACACACTATGAGGTTTTTAAGTACCTAAAGTCTGTTAGCAAGGTAATAGCACTTTTACAGACTGGACTGATAAATGTCATGTAGTGACTTTCCCCCCCTAAATAGGATACGTACCATTTTGGAATGAAACCCTTATGTTTTTTGTGAAAGTTTCATGTTTTTCTCATTTAACCATGACCAAAACCTTAACCGTAACCTTAACCAAATTGCTGAAGAAACCATTAGCTAACCTTCTCCCATACCGAACACATGAAAACAGCGTGTCTAATTCATGCCACTGTCACGGTGTCAAGGTGGAGGAATGTAATCCTTACGTTATTCATGTAATCTGTGTGTATTATTTTTCATTATATTATATTATATTTGTGTTTATTTCCCAATATTTTTTCAGACTGTTTGTTGTACTGGCTGAGCGTGGTTCAATAAATACCATCAGGTTTTTTATGCTTTTGTGAAGTAACAGTTTAGTGCGAGACCCACATCACATTTTAGCTTCTGAAACTTGAGCACCTGCTAATTACTAGAAAGTAAAGAAGGAGAGCAGCTTTCTGTTTTTCGCATTTAGAGGAAACACAAAAATATGGCGATTTGGTTTGGCGTGCCTTGCTGCACTCTGGATTTTCTCTCAAGAAATGAGATGGATCAATCATTATAGTGAGCATGCAGGATGCTCTCAGATTTCTTTGCATTCTCCAGATTTAGTTCACGTTGTTTACACTGTTTAACGAGAGAGTAGAGAATGGGAAAAGCAGGTTTTGCTGCACTGCGGATATTCCCGTAAGTAAGTGATTGATCAACCTTTTTAAAGAGCAGAATGAGTTTGCTTTGAAACCAAACACCCACAGAATTCCTTTGAAAGAAACCAATTCGGTAGGGACGTGTACACACACACACACACACACACACACACACACACACACACACACTCCCTCCCGCTAAATCCAGACCAGTGCCACATCTGCAGACAGTGTAGGAGTGGTTTACAGTAAAACCACCGCAGCTCCAGTGAAATTACAGAAGTAAATCAAAACACTCGCAGTCTGCGCACTCGCAGTATCTTTACTTTTGTTTTTAGAACGGGCGTGGGCGGTTCACCTCCTACCTCAATCTCTTATTGTTGTTAACACGTTATTGCACAGCAGGAATGAGAGGCAAGGGGCTGAACAATGTGGGATCCTCATACGGACAGTGCTGACGGCAAACCGAGCGTGTACACGCAGCCTCCTCGCTTTTTGATACAACGCGAACATGAACATGAACACGTGTCTAATTGTCTCCTTTTTAAATATTTACTCTTTATGGGACTTCAGCTTTAATTAGACAGTAAATATAGTAGTTATAGTTGAGGGGGGGGTGACATGCAGTCTGGGTTGTGATATGAACCAGACTCCTACAACATTGCCAGTACACAGTTAACACTTTAGTCTACTGATCTGATGTTGTCCTCATCAATACATCAATATAGCAACGTTTTAAAACATGACACCTTTTTAAAGTCGGTAGCTTAAAGGGGAATTCCGGTATTTTTAAACCTGGGCTCTATTTGTCATTTATACCCTAAAATAGGTACAAAAAGTTTTGGAATTGCTCCGGTAGATCGCCTCAGTCGGCAGTCGTGAAACGGGCTGCTATGGCTGCAACGTAATCCTTTGGGGCAAGTGGGCCGATCAAAGTACGTCCACTAAAAGTGCTTGTTTTTGCCACTGACAGGCTCAGATTGTTATTGGAAGTGTCTGACAACATTACGGAAAGGATCCTACAGAGATAGACCTTTGTCTATCTTCGCCGACTGAGGCGATCTACTGGAGCAATTCCAAAACTTTTTGTACCTATTTTGCATTATAAATGACGAATTTGTACAAATAGAGCCCAGGTTTAAAAATACCAGAATTCCCCTTTAAGTCTTTGACAGACAAAACGCTCCTCGATCCTCTGTATTTTAGAGATATTGAGTTATCCTGCGTTATCCTGCTGTTGGTCATTATTAAATGTATGGTATAATTGAGATGAAGTCTTTTCTGAATGTGGTTTTTGGAGTGCCGCCATTCACATGTTTTTCATGGATTCATTGGAAGCCAGTTTGTATTTTTTGGCAGGGCACCCAACCAGCAGACGGTTACACAAGAAGGAGCACCTGCTGTACGTTTTTCACCGGTCCCTCTAACGTTTCATACCCTCGCTGTATTTGAGTCTGATTTTAAATATTTGAACAAGTTGAAGTGCTCTTGGTTTAGTTTGCCAGACACTTAAAAAGCCTCAAACACGGACAAACAACGTGCAACAGGAGATAAATTGACCGGCTGTGGCACCACATTGTAAAGCAGATGTAGGTCAGTGGAATGTTTTTTATATAGGCTCTTGTGTGTGTGTGTGTGTGTGTGTGTGTGTGTGTGTGTGTACCAGCCGTCCAGAGAGGATATCTGTGTGTGTGACATGGAAGTTAAGGGCACGTCCAGGAAACAGGCCCTTTCTCCCACTGTGTTTCATCACCAGAAACCATTACCAGAACAGAGGGGGCCAAAACACCACAAATGGTTTCATTCAGACTAAACCAGGCCACGTTTGGGTAGTTTGAAGCTAAATTCTCATGTCACAGCTCCACACTTGTTGCTCTCTGCTCTTCACATGTGACGTCAAATACAAGAAATCTGATCTGAGGTCAGACGGAGGTGCATTTTCAGAGATATGATTCAAATGAATGAATCAAATGTGAAACCTATGTGGTTTAATTCCATGTGTTTCCACTTCAAGCCAGAGATTCTGGAAATAATGTCTTGCTAATTGATGCAAGAGAAGCCTTTGCCTCTCGGAGACGTACGTCACATCGCCGTCTTCCTGCTGAATCACATCCCCCCTCCTACGCTCCTTTCATCTGCTTTTACCTTGAAAAAAAAAAAAAACACTCTATCTCCTCCTCAGCTCTTATTTTATTTATTTCTGTGCACTTTTCCATAGATCAGACTCTTGCATTCATTGCTGTGGGTTGCAGTGATTGTGATCTACAGTATTTGATCTTATTCTATAGCTGTCAGTCCCTCTGGATAAAAGAGTCAGCTAAAGTGCACAATGTATGTTCTGAAAACGTTGGCAGAGGTCCAGAGATCAACTGTCCATCAGCGGTGACTCATAATGGGGCCTCTGATCAGCCATCCCATAGTAATATGGCTGCTGCTGTTGTTGCCGAGGAGTGAAAGTGATCCCCCACCGCTCATTGTTGCTAGGGACAGGAGTCTTTGTGAGGTCACGGAGTTCAACAGAAAGATGGATCACTTCAAAAGGAAGAGCCTGAATGAATGAATGGATGGATGGATGGATGGATGGATGGATGGGACATAATGTGTGTCTTGTTTTTATCTTTCTTTTTGGGGATGATGAAGGATTTATCTACTTGGTGTATTGTTGCGTTTTTGACATTTCAAAGTATCTCAAAACTGATCTGAGGCCTGGTGGCTCAGTTACCATGTAATTGGTTTGATCCGGTCAATCATCTGACCTTTGTCGCATGTCACCCCCTTCCCTCTTTCATCCTTCCTGTTGCTCCGTCACATCAAATAAAAGATCTGTGCATTTCATACAGTCCAGTAAGTTTGTTTAGTCTGTCAGAAATAAAGACTTCAGCACATTTGAAACTACATTGAAAAAGTGAAAATGCTTTTTGATGTGGTATGATTTATTTTTTGTGCTCTCTTTTTTAGAGAGTACGGAGCCCCTGAGTGGTCACGTTATATTCTTTTTCTAGTTTGTGCGCTCGGGAAGAAAAATATGACGTGACCACTCCGGGGCTCCGTAGGAGAGAGACAAAAATGTTTTTTGCTCCCACTTTTCCCGTCAAAGTGAAAAACAGATTATTGGCCCCATGTTGTCGCCAGACGGGGTCGGGGGGCTTCCAGTAGCTGACTCAGATGTCTTACTGGAAGCCAGTGAGTCACCCTTCTTCCTCACTTGATCTCTCCCCCTCCGCCTTAACCCCCCCCTCCTCCCCAACGAGGGGGTGGGGAGGGGGGGGGTTCATTCCTTGGAAAAAAATGTCACTGTAAAGCCCTGCTTACCCTCCAACCTTCTCCCCCTTTCCCCCCCGGACACCCATTACACCCCCGTCCCCTCTCTTTACCCCCTCTTCCCGCCCCTTCCCGAGCCCTGGCGCTCCCAGCCAGCTGTCAGTGTGTAATCCCACCCACACCCACGACAGCACGCTGGCTGCTGGTGCTGCTGGTGGCTGACATCACATCACTTCCCCTGAAATCTGTTAGCACGGCAATCAGGAATCAATCACGAGGCTTGTTGTTTGGATTGTATTTTCAATCATCTGGATATAACAGAATCTAGGCTCAAGAAAGAGAGGATGCTTTTCTTAGTGGCTCCTTCCACCTCGTCTAAATAAATGAAATCATTAAAGTTTAACAACCTTTTTAAGGTGACAAAACTCTTCATGTTACAGATGCATACATGACAGTGAATGGTTTCCCACTCAAGTTACAGCAAGTTAAAATAAGGTCTTTTCTTTTTGCTTTATTGAACATTTATTGCTCTTTTTAAGAAAATAAAAGTTGAATTAATCCTATTCTGGACATATAAAATAGATTATTTTGGTTTATATCGGTGGTGGGGGTTCTTAGCTGACCACAAAATGAAGTTCTTATTTACTTTTTTAAACTGACAAATGCGTACGTTACGGTAAATTACTTCTCACTGATGAATTTTAGATGACAATAAGGCCTTTTACTGTTTCGAGGTTATTTTTTACTTTTTTTGGGATCGTTTTTTTGCTTTATTAAAAATGTTTTGGTATTTTCAAGAAAGTAAAAGTTGAATTAATCCTATTCTGGGCACATAAAATAGACTATTTTTGTTTATATTGGTGGTGGGTATTCTTAAACTCACCTTATTTACATCTACATCACTGATTGCGTACGCCATTTTGACAGGAAGTCGGCACCAGCAGTCCAGCAGTGTGGGTGTCCAGCAGCCAATCGAAAAGCCAAATCCCACAAGGGCCCTCACCAAGCCTCGCCATGGTCAAGTACCACCGGAAAGGCATATATATATATATATATATGTGTGTGTGTGCGCGCACAGCCGGAAGCCATCCCCAGCTAGCGGTGCGTTCAGGTGCCCGGCGTAGGAGTCGGGTTATTATAATGAAAGCTCCCCGAAGCCTGTAAGACTCAGAGATCAGCTATTCTCGCCTGAACGGTGATGTGTCAGACTGTAAGAGGCGTTGATGATAAAGAATGGACGCTGCCCACCACCGCAGGGCTCAGGCCTCGTACTGTAAACCTAACACTGTGTTTATGTAATTTGATGTTTATGCAATGAAAAGGGGGGACTGGATGGCAGCAGTGTTGCGGTGGGTGAGGGGGCGGGTGTGGTGCCTGGCCCACCTTGCTTTAATTACTGTATTTCAGTGGTAATTGGACCATAGGTGAGTATATTCTGTGCTGGTCGGGCTGCGATTCGTCCCAGTCAGTATCTAATGAAGACCCACACTGGACTGAAAGTAAATCCCACCAATTCACTGAATTTACATTGTTCTTTATTGAGTGTTTTCACAGCCGGCGTCTCTACGCACTCCCACATTTTAAAGTGAACTGATAATAGGCTCATAAGCTGTTTATGGCCAGTGAGAGAGGTGGGAACGCTTCATGTAGTACATGTGTATACTCACAAATACACCGACGATGAATTCCTACTGTGTAGAGGAGAGATGTGCCTTTAATTGACTTGCTGAGTGACTATCACTTAACGGTCAACCTACTCGACATACAGGCTTATATATCCCAGCATTATCGGAGTTCTCAATAGATTATTACTCGTTTTAAATGGAGATATCACCAGCAACACATTATTTCCTCACACTGAATATAAAGGATTTAAAAGGCAGGTGGATGTCTTGGTGTCTCGATCAAGAGGTTTCCTAGTGAACTGGAAGTCTCGGCTCTCGTTATACCCAGTGGTTCCCAAGTGGGGTCCTTCAAAGGGTCCTTGAAGGTTCTCAGCACATTGAAAGATAGTTCATTATCACTATGGCTGTTATTTTATTGGATTGTTAAGTTAGTACAATGAGGAAAGGTATAAGCATGAGTCTATTTTGATCACTCTCTCCACTGTTATCTCTCCAACTATAAAATAAACTAACAATAAAAATCTTCTCAGATGTCTGTGGGTTGTAATGCATGATATCTGTTTGGGGTCTTTGGTGTAGTATAGACTAGGAACTCGGGGTACTAGTACTTCCCAGGGTTCCTACGCCTTTTTGCTAGTGAAATTCCAGGACTTTTCAAGACTATTCCACAACAAACAGCACAATTTCCATTTGAGTCTATGTTTTTTACATTGAATATAATATCTTATTTCTGGCTACAAGTATCACTTAACACTATCACATTTCTGATTTGGGTTTTTATTCCTCAAAGGGAAGTGGATCAACAAGCAGCCAAGCTTCACATTCAACATTTCACTGGTTGGAAAAAAAATGCATGATATTTCCAAAACTATAAACACATGTTCCATAACATTTCCAGGCATATATTTAATTTCCATGACTTTTCCAGGTTTTCCATGCCTTTCCTTTTCCAACACTGTGCTCCTAATCCCCACAGCCACACTGAACTGACATTGCAGCGTCACGAGCCGCCCCAGTGATACGTCAAAAGTGAAGTTTGCGTTGCACACATCAGTCCGCGTATATAAAAGCAGTTTAGAAGCTTTACGTTTTACAAACTCTTTATTTCTAGGTCACGGAGAGAAACTCGCGGCACACACCCTCCGAGGAAACCTTACACCTTTCATATTTCAGCTCCCTAACAAAAACATCGCTGTGGTTGAGAGGGGGCTCGACGGACGGCGGCGCGGCCAATCAGATCATTTAGAGAATTCGATTTTTCGCCTCCACTGCTGCGATTGGTCGGCGATCCCCGAGAGGAGTCCGCCCCCGCGCAGGCGATTGGCTGGTTTTCCCGGCTCTCTGGAAGTCATTTGAATACGCCTCGCTTTGTCGCTTGCGCTGCTGTTCAAATTTCTTCATTATCAGCAGCGCCGCCACACAATAGACCTCGCTGCCAGACGTGCACGCCACTGATCGCTTATCTCCACACGCCGTGCACTTTATCCCGGTGTAAGGATAGCCTCAAACCGGGGAAACTGAAAATACTCTGGATAGTTTATTTTTTTCCCCCCGTATAAAGAGGTTGCATTCGGATATTTAGCTGCATCACTTGAGGTAAGTTTCCTATAATCCTCAATAAAGGAGTTTTTATTATGATAACAACGTTTCATCTTAAAGCACGTTTTTAAAATCAGGTTTTATAGTCAGAAAATTATGTTTACACGGTTTAATTTCACACAAAGAGGTTGCATTTAGTTATTTAGCTGCATCACTTGAAGTAAATTGCCCATAACCCTTAATAATGGAGGTTGTTGTTCTTTAATAACAACAAACTTTAATCTTAAAGCACCTTTTCAAAATGACGTTTCATAGGCAGAAAAGTATGTTTACATGGTTTAATTCCACATAAAGTTGCATCCCGATATGTATCTGCAGAACTTGAGGTAAGTTCATCATAATATTAGATAATGTGTCTTCAAACATCTAATCCATGAAATAAACCCCTAAAATGAAGTTTCTTCACAATAAAGAGTCTTTTCAATTGCTCAGTGTGGATAATAAATACTCTTATCTTTTATAATTACTCACAGGGCAGGCTTAGTGTGAGATCTGCGACCCTATCATTTCTATAATTCCCTGTTTATTTTCACAACATTTCTGCGTGTTGTTATTGTTTACCTCCCGCATGTGTTTATAATTAGGCTGGCTGTCAGGCGCAAACATTGCTCACCAGCACCTGTGATGGGACTGCGGTTGCACAGCGTGGTTCTCACAGCAAGCTTTTACTGTGCATGAGTCAGTCAGAAGCTCGTGTGTGTGTGTGTGTGTGTGTGTGTGTGTGTGTGTGTGTGTGTGTGTGTGTGTGAGAGTGTGAGAGAGAGAGAGAGAGATTCAAGATTCAAGATTCAAGATTCAAGATTCAAGAAGTTTAATTGTCACATACACACACGAGGTGTGTAGTGAAATGCAAAGTGGCAATGCTCAGCAGAAATGTGCAAAATAACAGGTTCACACTATTTACAATAACCAGAGAGAAAGTGTGAGAGTTTGTGTGAGGTGAGAGGGAAAGAGTGTATCTGTAGGCTGTGTGTGTATTGGCAAAGGAATAATGTGTGTGTGTGTGTGTGTGTGTGTTAGAGAAAACCCTGTGGCTTAGACATGTCATACCCTTAGCAGCAGAGGGGATAACATGCCTTTATCCTTTCTATCTCTAGGTTAATACTGTACTAGCCTACTGGATCACTCATATAGGAGACAGGTGTGTGTGTGTGTGTGTGTGTGTCTGTCTGTCTGTCTGTCTGTCTGTCTGTCTGTCTGTCTGTCTGTCTGTAATGGAAACGGGTCCAGCAGTGTGTGCTGATATCTTTCCAGTCAATCTGAGTTTCTGTATGTCTGTTTCTGGCTCTGGTTGCCGGTCTATCAGATTGAAGTGGCTCTGGTGTCCCGGCTCTGGTGTGACCTCGTGTGACCCGTACATTAAGTGTTGGTTTGGTAAACAGTGGGCCGGGGACTAAAAATGGCTGCCAGTCTTGTTTCTGCCGGGTGACGCACGTAGCGGTGTGTTTTAATGACCCTGGGACGCCCGAGGAGCAAATACACTCCCATCTTGGTTTCAGACCCAGGATGGCTTCTAGGCTTGTTTGCTTTTTCCACCGCAGGAACCTGAAACCTTTTGGGTGCTTTTTTTTGAGCAGGAATCTTCTCAACAGGAACCTTTTTGCTTCCCCAAAATAGTTACAGGTTGTTTTCCCAGTGAGAGTATGTGGCGCGACACAAGTGTGAGTGTTTGGACTTCAACCTCACTTGTTATTAAGGCTCATTTCTAGAAGCCTCATGACCAGCAACCACGTTTTTGCTCACACCCGTACAGAATGTACTAGTACCAAAGTACTTACAGTACAAAGTGTAACAAAGATACAAGTGACTTGACTTGCCCTTTACTTCTCTGATAAACTGTTCACAGATTTGCTTATCAGGTGAAGATAGTCACCTGGCAGGTTGTGTTCAGGTACAAACTCTTTTCCTTACGTGACAGTTTTTCTCTTGTGCTGGGCGTACACACTCTTCTCGTCTGACGTGCTAAACTTTAACCAAAGTTTTTTTTACTTACACAAATGACCAGACGTCCATATTGATGGAGGTTTTACGGGGGAATGAGAGGGGCGTTCACATACCAACCCCACTGAATCTGATCAAATTGTCTCCTTCCTGCAAATAAATAACAACCTTTAATCTGCAGGTTTATTAGCGGTCACAGCCAGGAAGAAAGTCAAGAGACTTCAAATGAATGCTGCCTTATTCCTGTCAGAAGACACTGGGGGTTTTGTACCAACAGATCCGGTCAGTGAGGACGTCGGTGCTCACTGGGGTCAATTGGCTTTAAATAAGGACAATTAACAATAAGTGTCCTACTCAGTATAACAAACTCATAGTATGTTGTCACTGATACTCCTACTGCATGCCACGTTGCAGAGTGATAGTCCACTCTCTATTGTAGCTATCAATATCTGCTATGTCAATATGTGAGTTTTGATATGATCCTCCACCGGGGCAAGTGCTTTTTTATTATTTGTTATTGATTTATTGTGGTTTATTGTAGTAAGTAACGTCATTCTGAAACTGAGCTCTAATCCATGGACACTGTCGCTGTGGTATGAGGCAAGGAATCTAGCCAGATATGTCAGAGTGTTAATTGGAGACAAAGTGCGAAGCCAGTTTGTATTGTTTTTTTAAAGGTAAAGTTTGATTGATAAATGTGTCAATCAGCTTATTTTATTGATCGTCTTCAACCACTAACATTAACTTCACTAGAGTTTATTCTGTAGGGTAACGTTAGACAAATTAAAGAAATAAAATGTGTAACATTAATCTGACTGGCTGAACTTTGACCTTTCCCTGCGGTGGAAGAATAAGCTCTAGTGAAGTGAATGTTATTTGTTACTTCACAATAAAAGCACCCAAAACATTAGTTAGTGAACAACATAAGAAATCACTGTTGGTGTCTTTGCCAACGTGTTTGCATCCGCTACAATACAAACCGTTCTGCAGGCTTTACAGTTTGTCTCCAATTAAATTATGCATCTGATTCTCCTTCCCTGCTATGACGCACGCCATACCCATAGAGCTCTCATGTTACAGAAGCATGTAGAAACCCTCCACCTCATGATATTACATAAAATGCATTAGTGTGTGACTGCTGCTGTGTAGGTCTGATCTGCAGTGATCTGCTCTGATCTCTTCCTGGAGTCTTTGTGTGGTTGTTAATACCAGCACAGGGTAGATAATGCCTCTGTTGTTGGAGAACCCCCGACCCCCCCTGCCTCTGTTCAAACTGGCTTAAGCACAGCCGGCTACCCCTTTAAAACCACATTATGTGATTTTTTCTCCACTCGGTCTCAGATTGAATGGATTAAGATTGGGTTCTTTAATGTTTCTTGAATGAAATCTACGGGTTGCAAACTAAAGGACGACTGGAATAAAGGATAAAGAGCGAACTCTACACACATTGAACTGTTTTCTTGTGGTTTTGCTGGTGCAACCAAACTATACTTACTGTTATATACTGTTTTTTGTCTTTTGTCTACTTTTTCCGCACCGTATCAAACCTGTTTGTAAGGCTGCAATTCAAACAATGAGAGCATAAACATTGCTTTCAACATCAAATTATGCTTCGAGCTGCCAATTTAGCTGTCAGAGGTGCCTCATCAGGTCTGTCATGAAATAATGCTACCTAGAAATTAGACAGAGTACAATTTCAGTGCTGTTGGATGAAAACCACAACTCCCCAAAGGGTCAACTTTTCAGGAAATGTGTCAAAAATACATCTTATTTTAGGATTCATGTCCATGGATTTGTTTTATTTTGAAATCACAGAGTGGGTTTTAAAGGTTTTAGAGTTGTTGAACTGACCAGTTCACACAGCAAAGTGACAAAAAACCCAAACCGGAGTCAGCTGCACAAATCTACCCACGTTTTTCTGGGTTGCGGATGGTAACTTTAGGACGGTAAAGCCACGGTAATCTTTTAACGGCGTTAGAAGGAGAGCAGCAGGCGGAGATCAGAGAGTGCAGAAGACGAGCTGGCACTGGACCGGCTTAAACTGGCATGGGGCCAGGCGCTGTGGTATACCAGGGCGTGTGTGTGTGTGTGTGTCACTCAAGTCAATGTATGTCTATGTATGATGTGTGTGTGTGTGTGGCTTGGATTACACTGGCATGGGGTTAGGCGCCACAGTATGCAAGGGTATGTGTGTGTAAGATGTTGGCTCGGGCAAACAAAAGTCTATTGGATTCCTGTAGGCTTTGTTTTCTAGCAGTGTCTGTGTGTGTGTGTGTGTGTGTGTGTGTGTGTGTGTGTGTGTCGCTGTGTGTGGTATGTGTGAGCATGTTTGTGTGCGGTTGGCTTATGCCGGCATCTGGTTCCTAGACAGACAACAGTAGCAGGATAAAGTTGGCTCCAGAGTTAAAGTGCGCCTTGGTGGTGATCTGGGATCCACCTCCATCTTACACCACCTCAGATCCAGTTATGTTCATCAAAACAAAACAAAAATCAACACTGACTCAAGATCATCTGTCTGTCTGTCTGTCTGAATGAAAGATGCAAAAGAAAGAAAAAGAGAAATCTATAATCACAGTTTTGCCTCAGTCCGACAACGTGTTTACTTTTATTCTGAAACAGTTATTATTAGTTGTTATTAGTTATTAACAAATTATATCTTGGTACATGAGGGATAAAAACAGCACAACTAGTAATTTATACTCATAAACATTACAAATCCACAGTGAATTCACTCAGGTTTATTCATCCCTCTTCTTTAAAGCAGCAGTGTTTTTAAAAAGTGCTGTACGAGTAAAGTTGTTATTCTGTCTCTGCAGGTCATCATGCCTCCCACGACCCCCTATGCTGGCAAGTTCAGCCCCTGCGGTCCTTACAGCAGCAGCAACAACAACTCACAGCCTCACAGCCCGTACCGCAATGGCACCACCGCCAACTCCCCGAAGGAAAATCTCTACAGCAGCGCCTACGCTACCGCAGAAAACCCCTACGACATACCACAACCCCACAGCTCGTACCGCAACGCCGCTGCCGCTACGACCACGAAGGAGCACGTCTACAAAAACAACGCCTGCACGGCTGCAGAAAACCCCTACGCCACGCCGCAGCCTCACAGTCCACGCCACAGCGCTAGTTCCTGTACCAGCCGCTCGGGCCGCAACAGCAGCAGCAGCAGTGACCAGTGCCGTAACACCAGCGCTAGCAGTGACCAGTACCGTAACACCAGTACTACCAGTGACCAGTGCCGAAACACCAGCACTAGCAGTGACCAGTACCGTAACACCAGTACTAGCAGTGACCAGTGCCGAAACACCAGCACTAGCAGTGACCTGTGCCGAAACACCAGTACTAGCAGTGGCCAGTGCCGTAACACCAGTACTAGCAAGTGACCAGTGCCGTAACACCAGCACTAGCAGTGACCAGTGCCGAAACGCCAGTACTAGAAGTGACCAGTGCCGTAACACCAGTACTAGCAAGTGACCAGTACCGTAACACCAGTACTAGCAGTGACCAGTGCCGGAACACCAGTATTAGAAGTGACCAGTGCCGTAACACCAGTACTAGCAGTGACCAGTGCCGTAACACCAGTATTAGAAGTGACCAGTGCCGGAACACCAGTACTAGCAGTGACCAGTGCCGTAACACCAGTATTAGAAGTGACCAGTGCCGGAACACCAGTACTACCAGTGACCAGTACCGTAACTCCAGCACTAGCAGTGACCAGTCCTATCGTAACAACGTTGCTGTTGTGAAGGACCGTCTTTATGGCCACGGCGTCACCGCCAGCTACGGGGAGATGTGTTACCATGACAACAGTTTGGTTTCGGCGTCCATCGAGGCGCTGATCCAGCACCTGGTTCCCACGGTGGACTACTACCCTGATGTGAGTACCGATGATCGATCGATGAAGATGCTGTAATCAGTTCAGTTCATTTCAGTTGTATTTTTTTGACCTGGTTTCCTTCACGGGATCAGAAGAGTTAATATTGATTAGCCAAGCAGACTGATCGGTTTACAATATTGGTGTACTACACAGACGTGAGTAGTCATAATCAGTCAAATCAGCTAGCCAATTAAACGTACTTCAACATATACACAATTTTTATTTCCAATGGTCGGAAAAGTTTGCTAGATTTGTTGATAGTCGCTTTTTAGAAGTAAAGTCGCAATGGGGTTTTGAAGTCCTTAATCTAGCAACACAGTTACTACTTAGTCAGAAAAACTGTCTCTTTGGCTCCGCCCACTGAGATGTAACTCAACCAATGATTATTTCTGCCCCTGAGAAAGAAAAAACTCGATAAAAGATTCAAGCTGCCCCGTCTTTTCTCTCCCTGCTATGTCGGCCCGTTGATTTATTTTGGTCGTGACCAGATCTCGTTTTGTTTCCTCAGAGGTCGTATGTGTTCACCTTCCTGCTGAGCTCCCGTCTCTTCCTGCACCCGTACGAACTCATGACCAGGGTTTGTCATCTGTGTGTGGAGCAGCAGCGCTCTGGAGACCCTTTGCTGGATAAGGTAGGTGGAGAACACACACACACACAAAGTATTTCATCATCAGCAAAGAAATCTAGACAGACATAAGCGATGCAAAACAACACCAAAGGAAAAGTGAATCAAAAGGAAAAAGAAAAGGGAAACCAAATAAATAAAGTCATGACTTGGGTTTAGATTTCATTTCAACCCATAAATGCTTTTAAATGGAAATTAAATAAATAAATAAATACACTATCTACTATCCACCAGTACTTGTGGTGGGACAGGTTTTTACTGCTCACACAGTTTCTGCTTTTCGGCTTTGTAAATGCAGAGAACAAGACAAAGTGATCAGTAAAATGAGAATCATGCTAATATTGGCAGATCAATGAAGCACACACACACACACTTAAATACCTACTGTGTAACGGTTTCAGATCCGTATCCGTGAGGTGGCGCCTAAGCTGGTGCAGCTGCTGACCGAGTGGACGGAGACATTTCCTTACGACTTCAGGGACGAGCGGATGATGCGCTGCCTCAAAGACATGACGCACCACGTGGCCAGAGGCGACGATGTTAGTATGACGCACGCTAAAATGCAAACTGACATGCAAACATGCAGGAAACAGATGGCACAAATCGGCCACCTCTATCGGCCTCTACTGGTGACCAGTAGGAATTGCAACAACATCGACTTGCCTCACCCCTCGAGTTACGGTGGCCTGTAATTGAACCAAACACTGAAATCACAATGTAGAGGAGTAAGGTAGCCAATTAGAGCAAAGATCCAACAGAAATGTCTAGTGAAGAATATATCAAGTAATATATCACCATGCTAGATACTGGAATAATAATAATACTGCTTTTTTGGCTTCAGAACGAGGCTGGAACCTTTAGAAAACCAGAAATCTCATCACCTAGCCACGTAATTGCTAGTCATTGGTAGTGATCAATATCCCTATCAATCCTCCGCAGATATATTATGGTCATTTTGGTGTCAGTCACTTGATACATTACTTCATACTTATGGTTTGTGTTTTCCTCTGTGTGTCTCCAGTACTCGTGGCGCGCCATGCAGCAGATGACCCAGCGGCTGATCAAACGCCTGTCGGCTCTCGGCCAATACGAAGAGGCGGTGGCGGCACTCAACGCCTGTGGCGATGGAGCGGCCCGCCTCCCTGAAAAGCAAACAGACCTCGGGTCAGCGCAGCGACGTGCTGAGCGTTTGCGACGACCCCTTCGTCCTCGCCCAGCAGCTCACACATATTGAACTGGTAAGGGCGAGTCCGGCGTTGGCTGCGGTGCCTTCTGCCGTTCACGTTAAGCTAAGACCAGCGTTCAGATGTACACTTGCTGGTTGGGAGAGCGTTAGGGAGTTGATGGGATTCAAACTTAAGACGTAATCCTGCCTTAAGCCTATCAGGTTGAAGCCAGCAGGGAGCTGATTCAGGAAATCAGCTCAGGGAACCGATGAGGAGAGGATTGATTGCATTTAGGATTCAAAACATCAGTGTTGTTTTTGCTGGTCTTGGGTCAGTAACCTGATGTAGAGGCACACGCTTATGTACATAGATAGATGGAACATGGAACTTTGCACGTCGCCGTCCGTCAAATGCTCGCTGATCGGATTACTGATCGATTTACGAAAAAAGTAATGACATTACTTTTTTACCAGCCTGGGTCCGAGAGCGCGAGCAAATGTCTCCACTTTTATAGAATTGCTTTTATTTAATGTTGCCATCAAATTGCTTCTTCTTCTTCTATTTCTGTGTGTGCTGCTTTTATGTTCTCTTATTGGATTTAGTTTACTTCTATTACTGCTCGGTTTTATTGTTTTCTCTTCAAACCACTTTGTGAAGTCTGTTGCTGTATACGAGAAAGTTTATCGTTATTGACATTTTATTATTAGCTGTGTATAAAGGTGTATTGCTTTCAGTCAGATGTTTTTTTCTGACCAGATGGAAACCACCTCTCAGTTTAAGCTTATTTAATGCTTTTTATTTCTGTTTTTGTCTTCGGTGACTCCATTTGTGTCTCTGTGCTTCACAAATTAAGTTTTTCTTTGTTTTATTTTCCTTCAGCTTATTCTCCTTCATCATCTCTTTCATCATCTCCTTTTTTTCCTTCTCCATCTTCTTTTCCTTTCTCTTCCCCATATTCATCTTCTCTCCTTCAGCTTCATCTCCTTCTTCATCTTCTCCTTCAGCTTCTGCTTCTACAGCTTCATCTCCTTCTCCATCTTTTTCTCCTTTCTCTTCTCTTTCTTCATCTTCTCCTTCTTTATCTTCTTCTCCTTCATCTTCACCTCCTTCTTTATCTTCTCCTTCACCTTCATCTCCTTCATCTTCTCCTTCAGCTTCTCCTTCTACAGCTTCATCTCCTCCATCTTCTCCATATCTTCTTCTCCTTCATCTTCTCTTCATCTCTTCTCTTCATCTTTGCCATCTTCATCTTCTCCTCCTTCATTTGTTCTCCATCTTCTTCTTATTGTTGTTATTATTCTCCTGATTGTTTTCTCCTCCTGTTGTTCCTTCTCTCCAGGACAGACTGAGTTTTATCGGCCCTGAGGAGTTCATCCAGACGTTCGCCATGAAGGATCCTCTGGAAAACCACAAGGTACATCGGACTGTGACGGCTCCATTTACAGTCTGTTTGGGTCTTATTTATGGTCGGGTTGCCATATAAAACGCCACACTGACGTGGATTTGTACAGTATTCTCATGCCGCATTTGAAGAAGCATCAGACCTTGTATGAAAGAGCCCTTCTGCGTATGTCTGAGTGTGTCTCAAGGGCTCTTTCCCAGTTAAGTGGTCCTGTGAGTCAGCTGACGGGTCATTTTTAATCATCACTTGTGAGAATAAGCTTTCAGCCGATGTGCTGTTGGACTTCAGCAGCCAGTTATATAAGATCCATTTTGGATATAAAAGTGGTTGAATGAGTCAGCGTAAGGGGTCCTGAAGAGTAGCGGAGAAGTTTGGAGTGGAGTGGGCTGCCTGTGTTGTGTAAGCGTATAATAAAGCTGTGAATGCCGGCGATTACATCACCACAGTCAAGTTTATTTATAAAATTCTTTTATCAGGCAGGTTTGCCACAAAGGAAACAATGGACACAAACACAGATAGAGACGAGGTAAAAATAACGGCAGCTACGTCAGCAAGATATGGGTCCAGAGCTTGTGTGGGTGAGAGTGGGTGAGAGTGGGTGAGAGCAGGAATGGCTGACGAGAGTCGGTTTCTTCATCTTTAACAGTTGGGAGTAGCGGGGATGTTTGTTTGGCCTCGGTTTGATCTGAATACCTCCTCCAGTTTATCCGGGGGAGGGACACATTTTTACCAGAATCACCTTAATTATAAAGGTCAATAGCAACATCACATCACATCCAATTTCCTGGACCCTTTCATCCATACCACTATACCATTTAATGAGTAAATCATTTATTTATCATGGGTGAAAAGCAAACCCTCAGATAATACACGCAAATTGCTTCTTTTTTATATTGTTCATACTGTTTATTTTTTTCTTTAGTCTCCTTTTAGTCTTTAGTCTCCTTTTCCTTCTCTATCTCTGTCACAGTGTTCAGATTACGCCACCACGCATTTCACTGCACTTTTACACTGTTATAACTGTGAATGTGACAAATAAACCTTTGGATCTCGAGCAGCGGGGAAGTGTAGTGAGTGGATAAGGGTGCGATCACACCTCCCGTCTGTTTTCTTTGGTCTGAATCACAGTCGAAAGATTTACTTTGTTGTATTGTTTTATCTGGTTGGTCCAGAGGGGTGTTCCACAAAGCGAGTTTACCACTTATCCAGGCTTATTTCGCTTAGTCTGGCTCATTTTCAGGTTTATTCGGTTCCACAAAGCAAGCTCAGCATAGTTCAAGCCAAGTTGCTGTGGCAACTTATGCTTCCAAACTGCCTCGGGGCAGGCTAGATATCAGGCTGAACCACAGTTGAAGCTTAATCGGTACTCCCGTAACACTGATCCGACTGAAACGCAATGATTTTCAAACAAGGTTCCGCCATCCTAATGTTCAACACTATTACCCTAGACCCTACACTATCAGACATAAAATGTAACGTTAATAGAAAATAAAAATATAAAATGATGTAGGCTGTATCGGGGATACAGTCACGGTTCAGAGCGTTGCTAGGCAACCCCATTTAACCATGAGTGTCCAGCGCGACCTCAAGTGCCATATTGCTTTTAGAAAATGGTTACAACTTATAGAAATAATTATTTGATGACACAATATTTGATTTTCTAAATTATTTTTATTTAACAAATTCATTGAAATAATAAAGTATCTTGAATATATGTCAAGATGTTTCCACGGTTGCTAGGAGACGCATTCACTGTTTCTGTATGGGATCACTGTAGAACACGCTTTCAACCGATCAATTTCCAGGATGGAAACAACCGATTTCATAAAAATATAATAGAAGTAAGAACCAGCCCGAACAGCTCAGTCAGTAGAGCATGAGACTCTCAGTCTTAAGGTTGTGAGTTCGATCCCCATATAGGGTCCAGTATTGTACGATGATTGTAATGTAGTAAGATGAAACCTTACATACAGCCTTTACTACATCGTTTATGGCGATAGATAGTACATTTACAGTCTTGAGGTTTCATATATGGCATGGTTTCATTTATAATATTTTTAACACAGCTTTTCAGTTCTTTAATATTGTTGGAACACATGATATTAATAAGGTCTATACAATTTGTTCGTTTTTAATTCAACTTACGCATTCAATCTAGCAGCAATTCGTTGCCAATCTTTCTCTCTCCCTTTATTTATGGAAATCGTATTTCCCTTTTCATTGTAATATGGCTGAATTCTCCATAGACCTCCACTAAAAGTCGCTGTTCAGTGGCCTGAACATTGTGGCTCTGTCTTTACCGTCATTTTTCGCCATGATGAATCGATCAGATCCATGATCGACCTCTCGGGCTGCTTAAATAAACTGTGTATAAATGTGCACGCGCAATTATCTGGATTGCTTGAGCCTGGCTCGGTTTAGCCCGATCACGGTAGCTTGACTTGGGCTTTGTGGAACCGTTTTAGCCCCGATTGATTTGTTAGGTTAATTCAAACCAGGCTTGCGAGGTTAATCGCCGCTTTTCTAAGCCTGCTTTGTGGAACAGCCCCCAGGTTCACACTACAAGTGAACCAGGGCTTGTAAACAAATGTCACATGACTCCCCAGCAGCTGGTTGATTGGTTGAGTTTTGGTAACCAGTCATCCCACCAGGTTAGAGAGTCCAAACCAACCTGGCTCCAGTCTGTAACTTGATCTACCATGATGGACTTGTCTGCTCTTCTCTGGTGTTCATACCAGTTAAGAACACATGAAGAAACATCTCAACATGAGCAACAGTCCTGACTGACTGACGTTACTACCCATAATGCCTTGTGTTTTTGGGTGGTTTCCTGTAGTTGGTTGGATTCTCACTCCGAATTAACCACCACAGTTCCCTTGTTAGAGGACTGAGACATGTTCAGGCTTCTCGGTGGTTCTTTGGTGCCACCAGAGTTTGAATGGTGCATTAATCCACTGTTCAATAAAATGATTTGATCCTAGTGGAGAAGGATTTATATTTATATCGAAGCACAAAATATTTGCCTATATGTTTTTACAAAAGTATATGGAGTATCTATTCGCGATTTCAAATGTTATATAGTATACAGCATCATCATTGTACTCCGGGATGTAATGAAAACGGTAACCTTGGATCTGAGATGAAAGTTAGTTGTGGGTCCTTTTATAACTGAAATACCGACAAAGAAAAACCTGATTTAAAAAATACTGATAAAACCCTGAAGAATCCCGTCCCGCTTCCTCCGTGGACCTTCATGTGTTATGTAACATGTTCACATCTTCCTCCCTCCGTCTTTCAGGGTTTCTTCCGGAAGCGTAAGACCAGTAATCTGGAGGCTTACGTCAACTGGTTCAACAGGCTGAGTTATCTGGTGGCGACTGAGATCTGTATGGTAAGCTGCACTTTACGATCTATTCAGTAACGTGACTTTTAGCGACCTCTATTGACCATAAGTAGGAATTGCAACAACATTGACTTACGCCCCGATCACACTGATTGCGGCATTGCACCAGAAGTTCATTCATTTCCACTGGACTGCAGCGTTGTGGTGAATTTCGCATGACGTCAAATTATGGACAGGAAGAACATATGAACGCATGCTGTGCTAGGCTAGTTTTTGTTGCTAGCTGTTTGTGCCCACCAAACAGGCCGAAGAGTTCCACCGGTTGATTCGAGAGCTGCGTTTGTTGGGGGAGAAATTCAAAAGCAGTTTTCGTTTCGTTCGCAAAAATAAGAATGCAGAAAAATGGTTTAAATTTTCACAATCTAGATGATGAGCTAGCTGAGTAGAGCAGAGGACAGAGACATGTAGTGAAGAGGTGATATATCACCGTGCTAAATAGTGGGAGGACAATAATACTGCTTTGTCATTTGCTGTTTTGGCTTCGCTCGCTTGTAGCGCCGCCCTCCATCGAGGAGGAACTGGAAATGGTCTCTTCATCTCCTTCATCTTCTCCTTCATCTTCAGTTTCTTCTTCTCCTTCATCTTCAGTTTCTTCCCCTTCTTCATCATCTTCTCTGTCTTTATCTTCTCCCTCCCTCCCTCCCACGGGGTGGAAATTTAGTTTTTAAAAGCAGAAATCTTCACCTGGTGAAGTGATCGTTGAGTCATTGGGATCGATCACCGCCCCCCTCAACCCCCACAGAGACATTATGGTCATTATGTTCTGTGGAAAAAAAACAGTCTGTCTTCCTACCTACCTGTCTAACCACCCCCTCTCTGGCTTTCTTGGTCTGACCTGTCTCTGTACCTCACACACACACACACACACACACACACACTCTCTTGCTCTCTCTAACTCACTTCCTGTTGTGTTCTGTCATCACAGCCAGTGAAGAAGAAACACAGAGCGCGGGCCATCGAGTTCTTCATCGACGTGGCCCAGGAGTGCTTCAACATCGGCAACTTCAACTCCCTCATGGCCATCATCAGTACGTTCTGCCACACGCCTCCATCTGTACAACACATATACACATCGTCCATCATCAGTTAGAGCTCATGTTGAAATACTGCATGCATGTTGTGGAACACTGTTAAAGGGGAACTCCGGTATTTTTAAACCTGGGCTCTATTTGTACAAATTCGTCATTTATACCGCAAAACGGGTACAAAACGTTTGGGAATTGCTCCGGTAGATCGCCTCAGTCGGCAGTCACGAAACGGGCTGCAATGGCTGCAAGTGTCTGACAACATTACAGAAAGGATCCTACAGAGATAGACCTTTGTTTAACCAGAAACCTGTTTAACCTCTTCATGCAACAACTCACCTCATCTTTCAGATTTCAGAGCGAGACTTCTCCTTGAGCGAGACTTCTGTTTCTGGTTAAACAAAGGTCTATCTCTGTAGCGATCCTTTCTGTAATCGCCTTGCCCCTGCGGATTACATTGCAGCCATAGCAGCCCGTTTCGCGACTGCCGACTGAGGTGATCTACCGGAGCAATTCCAAAACTTTTTGTACCTATTTTTTACGGTATACATGACGAATTTGTACAAATAGAGCCCAGGTTTAAAAATACCGGAATTCCCCTTTAAAGCAATCTAAATAAAAGTCTCTGTCTGACTGATACAACACAATAGTGCTTCAACTTGTCGCCAGTTCATGAAAGCTTCTGCAGGAAGATATTTTACATTCTGGTTTGTTTGGAATAAATAGAAGAAGAAGTGGGTAGTTGGCATGAGCAGCGATAGAAACACCACCGAGATGAGCACTTAGCACCAAAGGTAATGGGGGGGAAATGAGAAAAACAACAATCTTGTGACTTACTGATTTAAACTGTATAAAAAGATGCTGTCAGTCAAGATGAATCAGCATTTTTTTTTCAGCGGCAACCTAAAAACAAAACACAAAACCTGTGGGAAACACTCTCATACACTCACTGTTATCCAGACCTCAGTGGTTCCCATCATTTCCTGATAGAGAATTCAATAATGTAATGAAATACAGCCAATAAATACAAAGACAGACATTAAGCTAGAGGTTTGGCGAACGCTGCTGAACAACTAAAGTCAGTTCCAGGAAGTATAAAGTGAATTACTGGATGCATGCAGTGACCCAGACCAGCACAAAGACCACCCAATCACCTCCTTTTGTTTTGCTTTTTCTTTTCTTTTGTTTTCTTTCCTTTCCTTTCTCTCTCTCAGCTGGGATGAACATGAGTCCCGTCGCCAGGCTGAAGAAGACGTGGAATAAAGTCAACACGGACAAGTTTGAAATTCTGGAGGTGAGGAAACCTTCAGTGTGTGTGAACAGTATTTATTTAACAGATGAAAACCTTGTATCTCCAAAACGTCAGCTTGGTTTCGGTCTGACCAGGAAGTATTGTTGAGTTTATTCACTGGGGTTTAGAAACCTTTCATAATTTTTTTAAAGCATCTTCGCTGTACTTTTTTTTTTTTTTTTTTTTTTTTACATGCCTAAGACTTTTGCACAGTGTGTGTGTGTGTGTGTGTGTGTGTGTGTGTGTACCATTGCACACATGTGTGTTTTCCGCCATGCGTCTGATGACCACCTCGTCTGTCTTTCAGCACCAGATGGACCCGTCCAGTAACTTCAGTAACTACCGCACGGCGCTGCGCGGCGCCACCCAGAGGTCTGAGACCGCACACAGCAGCCAGGAGAGGGTGAGAGAGCACAGAAACGTGCACACACTCACGTGGCCGTGCACACACACACATGAACAGCATCCTACCGCTACCCTGCGGACTCGTAGTTGGAGAGTCTGCATAACCCAAAGGCGTAGATTTCAGGGGGGACAGGAAGTCATGTCCACCTCAGTATTAGGAGGAAGTGTCATGAATGAATTACATGAATGAAAGTCATTTTTGACAACAAATTTCATATTTTGATTAGTTTTCTCTTCAGATGAGGGTTTAGCAACGTCTTCCTGTATTTCACATTGACCGATAATGCTCCTCACTCTCTCTCATACCGGGAAACTTTTCTCATGTAAACTTTTATCTTTAGTTTCAACCTTGCTGATGGAAACAGAGTTGAATCTAGGCTACAACCACACCCGTAGTATGTCAGAGTGGTCTGCTGCCCTCAGTTTGATCCTGAGTGTTTCCTCCCTGAAGTTGACATGAAACACACTCACCTTTTGCACTGAATCCCTGCCTGGTCTGGATAGGAACATCGGCTAAATGTCCTAAAACTTGTTGTTTTCTCTCCCCCAGATTGTGATTCCCTTCTTCAGTCTCCTCATAAAAGACATCTACTTCCTGAATGAAGGATGTGCCAGCAGGCTGACCAACGGACACATCAACTTTGAGGTCAGTGACACCGACTCTTACAAAATGGCTGATAGCACCAAATTCACACAAATTACAGACCATACATATACAGTATATAGAGGAAGATATTGAGCAATGAACTAGAGGTCATGATTCCCCCCTTAAAGGTTATATAGCCTTTTATATTGACCATCATGTAGGTCAGTCTCACTTCACTGTCCCTCAGATTTGACTGGTCATTATTAAGAGATATAAATAAAATGTTAAATATGAAAAATTTGACCGTCCAGTACCAAGTCAGTAGTTATTATTACTAATAGATGGTAATGTAGATTCATTTGGAAACAATAAATTCCTTTTGAAGAGTTTTGCTTACATGTAACGTAACAGCGCCCCCATGTGGTTCAAAACGAGTAAGCCCTTCTCCTTAACCACCACTAGTTTTTAATAGTTTCTTTTGAATGAGATGTTTTTATTATCCCATTTGAGTTTCTGTTTTATCTCACCTGCACAGTCTGTACTGTATTCTCCTATTTGACTTCTAAATGTTAAACTTTAGGATTAACAGTAAGAAACACTCATCAACATTTGTCTTCTACCAGGAAGTGTGGGCGCTGACCGAACGTCTTCGTTAAAATGTGCATCAACATTAATAAATCTGTTTCTGTTCCTCAACAGAAACTGTGGGAGCTGGCCAAGCAGGTGAGCGAGTTCCTGGTTTGGCGTCAGGTGATTTGTCCCTTCGACCGAGACCGGCGGATCCTCCAGCACCTCGTCACCTCGCCGGTCTTCAACGAGGACGGTCAGTACTCATTCATATCCATTGGATCTGTTATTTTTATTTATCTATTTTTCTACCATTCTATTATTAAATCTGTCCTACAAGCAACTAAAGGATCAGCAACATTTTCTTTTCGTTTAATTTATTTTTAAACATTTTTGGTCTATCTACGCAGTTTTCCATGAATTAGGATTACTTTAATAGTAAAGTACAGTAAATATACAGGACGTTGACACATACAGTGCAAAGGCATAACAAGAGATACGTTTGACAGTATCTCTTGACTATACATATATCTCTTCATACACCCATACATCATGTACATATATATGTTATAGCTGTGTGTGTTCCAGCAGCGTTGTACCATTAAAATGCTGTAGGAAACACATCAGACTCAAGCTCTCTCTCCTCCATGCAGAGCTGCATCTGGCCTCCTATGAGAGTGAAGGACCGGAGAATAACATGGAGAAAGACAGTCGAAGGTCTCTCAGGTGGGCACACACACACACACACATACACACATACACACACACACACAACCAAAACCACCCCACATAACATATATATTTTCTATATTAATGCTGGTTGTCTATGTTGTGTTTTCCAGATCCTCCCTTCTGCATCGAGAGAATCGGTCGTAAGAGGAAGTGACTCTTCTTCTGCTCCACATAGTGAATGGAAACCTCCAGACCGGGGGTATTATATGGGCTGGGGCAGCTAGAGGGGCATAAAGGGTTTATGGATCAAATTAAAGCCCTTGATGAAATTCATCCAGTGCCAAAAGCACCCCACTGAAATGATGACACCCTTCTGAACTGAAATCCGTTTGGCCATTTGATCCTAATTCATGGATCATCGGCTCTCTTCTCTATGGACACTGGTTCTATCCTAAGCACTTACAGGATATAAGACAACCTAGTCAAAGGTATATGGATTATTCCTCTCTTCCTGGGGCCCGTAGAGTCTTACCAGCTAAACCACCATCGACTTACACTGGAGAGATCACAACTAAATGATCTTGCCTGGCTAGTCTTCTTAACTGACAAAGACTAATTAAGTCTGCCTGCACTACCAGGCTAACTGGCTAGCCTCCCGTGAAGACAACAGCAATGGGACAATCCAGTTGTGATTTCAGCAAAACCATTCAGTTTTGCAACCAGAAGTGCAACCATGGCTGCTCTCAGCCTCCATAGGATCTAGGGTTCACAGGATACCTGCCTTCTCAGCAGTGTATAGAGCTGAACACCACCCTCTGGCGGCCACATTGGAGGTCCTCAGCTCTGTCAACAGCTGGTTGTGTTTCTAAACGTCTCAACAGAATTGAATAGATGGTTAATTTCTGTTTCTACTGAACTGATCATTTTATCACTGATACATCTGATTGATTTAGTGTTTAGATCATGTAGCTTGTTAGCTAGCTAACCATAGTATCTGGTCAGCTAACCATCACTGTCTTGTTGGTAACTCATCTGATTAGCACACTAGCTAACGTATCTAGCAGAAGCAGTGGCTAGTAGTCCCATGTTAACAGTAACTAAACTAGTCTGCTGGCTAGTTAGCTAGCTACCAGTTTGTTCAGGTGAACTGAGCTGACTCTTCTCCAGCTCCAACGCAGAGTGTTTTGGAGTAGAGACTAGGGCTAAAGACAAGACAGTTTACTGAGTCACAGTAACCTACATTTGGAGACTGGCTGTTACTGGATGGACCTACAGACACACCACAACAACCTGGTTCAGCTAGCTCCCTTCTTCTAGCCTGGTTCTTCTATATGTAGACATTAACTAACCGATGATTCTCCAACGGACTCCATTATGGCACCATGTGGTTTATAGGACAACCGCCGGTTATCCACTACCCACAATACAGGAGAGAGGAAGGGATGGTTATCATGGACTTGTATTATAAATAACGGGCTACCAGCTGCTACTGAAGTGGTTTTGCTGCATCGTTGTCTCGTGGAGTGCTTGATTCATAAAGCCATACCTTGAACCTTTGGGACGTTTGAGGCCGTTTTGCTGCGGTCGTTTAAAGCTTTAACAGTGAAAGGCGGCCACATATTTCTAAACACATTTTGGAGACACTCTTTCTATTGTATCATATTAACCATTACATCATCAACATCTTATTTCTTGCATTTCTTCGTTTTTCTGAAAGACAGGGTTAACAAAACATAAACAATTGGTGTTGATCAAATTTGCGCTAATAATATAATTCCTTTTCAAGAAGTGACAGGTAAAAAGTTTCTAATTGAATATCCAGGATTTCTCCAGCTACGGCGAGCGTCTCCAACTTCTGTGTCATATTTAGACACATGTATCACGCTAATCATGTAAGGTAAATTAAACGCACTTCAAGTACATCAGTGAGGTCTTGTGTATTGCATTATAGGATCACGTGACGCCTGTTTACGGTGTCTCTCTATACAGTATTAAGTTGTATTTTGTATCAGAAGGTAAAAATGTGTGTTTATATTTTCCTTATGTACTCTCTGAGGTTTCACCATGAGCTTGTTGCTGGTTGGCTTGCTCTGTGTTGGTAAAATGTAAGCTAAGTTGTTTGTTGTATGGAGTGTTTCGGTTCTGTATGAAGCACTACCTGAAATAGATGTGCTGACTTATCTTCAATACGAAACAAGAACCTCAAGCTCCTCTTCATCTCATCTGTGATGATTTGAATGTGACATAACTGCCTTTAAAATCAGTATAAAAGAACTACTAAATGTTATTTTTTTATGTTTTGAGTTCATGTGTTTTCGTTTTTCAAAACTTTTGTTATGGTGTATACTTTTTTAAGCTTTTTTTTGTGTATCATTCGTGTCACCTGTCAGGGTACTTGTACTAGAGGTCTTTGTGAAAATAGAAATATATTTTTTCTTTCAAATAAACAGAATAACAGAATGGAGTGTGTCTTTAATTATGTGTTATTTAGTATAACTGGCACACCGATACAAATAATAACACAAAAGGAGATTGAATCCTAAGGGAATGATGAAAATACTGAAACAAAAATTTTAAAAGTTAAAAAAAAATCAAAATAACAAAAACGTTTTTGTATGTGAATGATTTGTGCTCTGGTAGTGGAGCTTTAGCCGTCTGAGGAGAACTGACCCGAAACAATGATGTTAACAGTTCACAATACATCTCACAATACATTTAACAGTAGGAGAAGGAAACTGATCAGGTTACTGCCACTAATAGTTTTCCCATGGTTGGAATTGAACAGCCAAAATCAGAGCCCTAATTTTGAGTTAGTTTTGAGTTCATTTTTGTTTATTTCTAAAGCCCGTTGTCATGAACGAGCCTCACAGGACATTACAGGCCTCAACTACGTCAGCTGAAAATCAATCAATTATGATAAATAAGGTGTTAAAACTGAGTAACAAAGGACTGATAGGATTTAACAGCGAGGAGGACATAGTGAACCTACACAATCTGCCTAAAGTAGTTTAACCTGGCCTATGAAGACAAAGAAAAACTCCCAGAAAAACCCTATGGGAGAAAGAAATGGGAGAAACCTTGGGCGGGGCAATTCAAAGAGGCTCCTCCCACAAGAAGCAGAATAGGAAACAAATAGTGAAATGAAACTGCAACACACTTGAGATGGAGAGGGTCTTCTGCATCGTGCATCTGAGTAGATGAAACGTCTGGCCAGGTGGCGGCGATGTCTGCACATTTCTCTGCAGACTGAAGGTCAGTGCCTCTCCTAACCTCTGGGATCTCTCTGGGCCGGGCTTCAATACTGTAGGACAAGACAGTGACAATGACAATGATGGTGATGAGGAGCAGGAGGATGATGGTGACAATAATAACAAAGATAAGGATGATGATGATGATCAGCGATCTAAAACATCATTCACATTGTTTTAGTTTCCTAATTCGGATGATATTGACCACGAGCTGACAGGTTTACAGCGTGCTGCAGTAAACAGCCTGTGTGTAATTGTTTCCCAAGCCGGACGTGGTGCCCCGCCTGAAAGAATTTCATTTATTTTGCCTTTGGAGGGATGGAGGGATTTATTGCGGTCAGATGTTGCACCAGAGGCTTTCCCACTTCAGGGGAAACACTGTCTTTGTTTTTTTGTCCAGTGAGGCAGAGCAGCTCGGCGGGCCATATCCTCCGGCTGCCTTACGGTCCTTGTAACTCGGTGCAGCCCTCTGTTCTTACCAAAGGCCTCTTCTGAGCTCTGGGCATGAGGGCCAAAAAGTGACGCTGACCAATTCAGACAAATCAAAGCTCCTGGAATGTATTGAACACCACAGGCTGATGATATATAACAGTGTAAGAGAAAGGGGGATTTTTCCTTTAAGAATTTTCTTTTTTGGAGATACAACGATTTTTTTGGACCTGGTGACATAATAGTACAACTCTATTAACTTAGACACTATGGGGCTTTTCTGTCCATAAACATGCTAAAATGTATTTGCTGGAGTATGAAATTTAGAGATCTAATGTTTTGTCAGGAAAACAGTTTCAAATAACTAGGTCTCCGTTTTGTAAAAAGGTAAAAATGTCCCTGTCTCCCCCCAAATCTACGCCCGTATTAATTGTTCCTTACAGAAAAATGTTCTTTAGTAAATATATTTAATGAAAAAATAAGATCATCTGAAACCTGTCTCATTTCTTTCTTTCTGTTTATTTGTTTGTTTGTTTGTTTGTTTGTTTGTTTGTTTCTTTCTTTCTTTCTTTCTCTCTTTCTTTCTTACTTCAGTCAGTTTCAAGGTGCGAGTCTTTGCAGTCGACTGCTTTGCGCAGGCTCCATGTACATCCATGGTAACAGTTGCTGCGTCAAGCCGGAAGTTAGATGACTCTGCATTTCAGAATAAAAGGATGCAGTAAAATAAAATTAAATAAACGTTTCAGCGTTTGCATCAAAATAAAGGACAACAAAAATGGTACTTTTGGAAAAACTTTTGTTTTTTCCATTTATTAGAGATGCTTTCTTAAAAATATTAAATATTATGAATAGCTAGCACATCCACACACTTGCTTCTGCTTCAACATGTAAATCTGACAATGCAGACACTATGTAGACTTGCTGTAATATTTTCACCATGTTTTGGCTGTTGTAATTACATGTTGTATTATTGTCATCGTTTGTAACAAATGTAAATAATTTTGTATTACTTATTTTAAAATCCTAGTTGCATCCTAGTTTCATCATCTTATCTTATTATTATTTATTTTTATTCATTTTGCTCTTTACAAAGTAAAGTATTTTGTAGACTATGATTGAAACTCTAGAAGTGACATAGAACTAAAGATTATTATTATTATTATTATTATTATTAGTAGTAGTAGTAGTAGTAGTAGTAGTATTAGTATACATATGTTACTGAATAAGATTTTAATTTAGAAAATATCGACCGGAAGTGCTATTTGTTTCCATTCCAGCTGTCTTGACGCTGGTTGTAACAGCTGTGTGCCCTGCCCCGTTTATTTTATTATCAGCCCACTATGTGAGTTTCTCTCTCAGGACCCTGCAAGTGCTTCACCACCACGCACCCTTTTACAATGTGCGTCAACAGGAAGGAATCCTAAGCGGCTGTTGCATTCAAAGACCTGGGTGACTTCTATGTGAATAAGGCGACAGTAGCTGTTGACATTTGATTCTCATGTGTGAATACATGGATTATGGATCGGATATGGAGAAAAATACTTTTCCTAAGTGTGGTTGTGAATTCATCGGTGTGCGAAGGAGAGGACGCTTCGTGCGATGGAGCGTTTGATATTTATTTTGTGTTAGACAGGTGAGTTATGAGACTCTGTGTGTGTGTGTGTGTGTGTGTGTGTGAGAGAGAGAGAGAGAGAGAGAGAGAGAGAGTTATTCATTCTTAAAATAAAACCTTCATATTTATTTACCTCTGTTGAGAGGGAGCAAGTCTTTGGTCCTCTCCATTTATGGCTGTGTTTAGTTTCCCTTGTTCCCCTGCTGCTGATGCAGGTTTGACAGGGCTTAGTATGAAGTATGTGAAGTACTATTCCAAGCCTTTATCTAATCTTCTGCCCAGTCCCTCCTCTGGTTATTCTGCTGTTGTCAATCATGCAAAAGAAAAAAAAAACTAACACACTTAAGAAAAACAGAATAAACTGGATGGATTGATTGTATATAATTGTGTTTTGCTTTTGCAGACTCCTGATCGGAGGACTGCAGGGAATTCTGGGGTATCTGGAAAAAGTTTTCTTTTGGGGGGGGGGGGGTGATATTTTATCGTTTCTGTATCGCCTAAATATTTAGACAATTTATTCTTTTTCTTCTGTTTATTTATCTTTATTGTGTTGTACTGTGTAATTGATTGACGCCTTTGGGATTGGGTGTGCTTGTTTTAGTGTTCTGTTGTGTTGGGAGTTTGGGTGTGTGTGATTCACCACCCTGGCGCTCCCTGTGTCTGCAGGTCAGGCAGCGTGTGGCAGCACTGGGGGGAGATCTATGGGTTTGTGGAGCAGCTCACCAACAGGTTTGTCAGGTAAACTGCTGCCTCCGTTTTGTCCTGATGAACTTTGTTTATTCCTCTCCTTGTTTCCTCTCCTCTCCTCTCCTCTAATCTCTTCTCCTCTAATTGTTTCCTTCTCCTCTCATGTCATTTCCTCTCCTCTCCTAAGTTGTCCTATCTATTGTATTCCACTCTATTGTACTGAATCATCATCACATCAATCATCATGAATTATTCTTATTCTTATTATTACTATTGTTATTATTATTATTATTATTATTATTATTTAGTGAGGCGTCAGTATTGGTCTTTTAACTACAATACAAATAAAAGTATGACAGTATCGACTTCCAGCAGCACCAGCTGCTCAACATGCCTCTGACATGAGGAGAGTCATATTTCTAGTCTTAATAGCGGGGTGCTAAATATAAACCAGGAACACCCAGCCCAGATGTTGGTGGTGGTGAGCAAGGCACTGACACTGCCAGGGTTAGGGGTTCGATTCCATAGAGCAAGGCACTGACACTGCCAGGGTTAAGGGTTTGATTCCTTGGAGCAAGGCACTGACACTGACAGGGTTAGGGGTTTGATCAGGTCATGTTATGACAGTAAAATCACCTCGCAGGCGTTTTAAAGTTGTACTCGTCTTTAAAGGTTATTGGCCTCGATACTAAAGCAGCAACTCTCCTGCAGAGACAAAGATCATCCAATAACTGAATAAAGAGTGAATCTGAGAAGCTTTAACTTCTGTCCCAACAAAAGTAAAGTACATCGTTTGGGAGCACTTATGGGAATATTGTTTCACTCTCCCTGTGTGTGTGTGTGTGTGTGTGTGTGTGTGTGTGTGTGTGTGTGTTTGGTCCAGTCCGAGGATGAGGGTGTCCTACGTTGTCTTTTCATCCAGAGCAGCTGTAATTCTGCCACTAACTGGAGACAGGTAGAGTTTTCCAAGTGTTTCTCTCTTTTGACCTCCGTTCGTTTCTATCTTTCTTTATTTCTCTCTCTCTCTCTCTCTCTCCCTCTCTCTCTCTCTCTCTATCGTCCCCCTCCTCCTCACCCAAAACCAACATTGTTCCCTGTTAACCCAGAAACTCTCTTATCTCCTGTTTCAGTGTTTGTTTAAACTGTGTTATTCATGTTCTATTCAGGTCTGAGATTGACCAAGGTTTGAAGCAGCTGAGCCAAATCAAACCTGCAGGTGAAACTTACATGCATGAAGGAATGAAAGCGGTAGGCTGCTCTTTTATCAGCGTAATAACATTGTGATTGCTCACCAGAAACCATATTGCTGTGAACGCAGGAAGTCACATATCATTCATGTTTTCTTGACTTCAACAGTCACTAAATCAACAATACATTTAATTTGATCTTGAACAAAAAAGACACGTAAAAGGAAAATCCACCTTAAAAGACTTTTATTTTGTTAATGTACGTTACATTTCTGGCTTGTTTGGTGTATTTTTCTTATTCCTGTGGACAACTGGACAAACATAGACAATGTATATATGATGGATATCACATCAGAGGAAGCTCATGAGGAGGTTGGGGTTATGTGTCTATAGCATGTGATTGTTATATTGATTTTATTGATGGCTAGATATAATAGACGGAATAATGTATGCCAAAATAATCAATATTTTAGATCACAGTAAGTTGGAGATGTATTGATTTTCTCCCGTCGTTCACCAGGTGTCAGAGCAGATGAAGACTCAGACCTCGAGGTCCTCCAGCATCATCATCGCTCTGACTGACGGAAAACTGGAGGTCTACCCCTATGAACTGACTGTACAGGAGGTAACACACACACACACACACACACACACTATTGGTGATAATACTAATGATACAAATAGTGGCGATAATGATGAAGATGATGAGGAGGATGAAGATGATAATGATGATGAGGATGAAGATGATAATGATGATGAGGATGAAAATGATGATGAAGATGATGATAATGATAAAGTTGAGTAAAATGTATTACTGACTCCGCCCCCACCATCCTGGAACATTGATTTGAACATGACACTGACCATTCTATCAATTAAAGTTCAATTAGAGGAGCTGGTGTTGTCGGCCAATCAGGACACAGTATTGTGACAAATTAGTTAAATTCATTCAATTTAACTAATAAAAACTCAACTTTTAACTAAACTACATTTATTTGCAAAACATCGTGAGGAGCATTATACTCATCTGGAGCCGCAGTACATTTGAAAAACAAAACTGAAATGGTACTGAAAATAATATGGGCTCAATATGTCGGCTGAGTGAAAACATCCAGGACACTGAACGCACCCTGTGCTCTGCAGGCCGACAGAGCCAGAGGGTACGGCGCCAGGGTGTACTGTGTGGGGGTCATGGATTTTGACCACAAACAGGTAGGAGGCCTGTTTCATCTAGTTTCTTTACTTTCACTTATTTGCTTCTGACTTTTTTTTCTATGCTTGAACTAACATCATATCGTCATGGACTCTGCCTTACTTTGCTTTACTCGCATTATAACTGCATTTTTGAAGTGTAAACGTGGCCACCGACATTGTTTGGGCCTGAGCATCACCAAACATAAACCTTCGTAGTGGACAGATGTAAGGGATCCCCCTGCCCCCGTGATCGACCAATACTATCCTCTGGTCTGAGATGGAAGTAATTACATCATCATGCTCTAATTGGATAGCGCCGGACGAGCTTCCTGTTCTGCTGTCAGTGAAGTAGGAGATGAAAGGTCTGAGCAGCTGCCAGAATAAAAACCCTCCTAGAAACAGCCTCTTCCTCTCCGACGCCGAAGCACAAAATGAACACAGAAAGAAACTGAGACATCGAGCCAGAAAGCACTTTAGCTTTAAAAAAAATATCCTTGCTTTGTTTATTTCTTCAGTTTGATTCATCACTTGCTATTGTTTTGGCTTTAAGAAACCAGGATTTTGCAGTATGTTATTTCATCACTGTATTTTATCGCTGTTTTTACATTTTATCACTACATTTTACGCTGTGCAACTAAAGTAAACTGTTCTCTAGAGACAGGGCTTTGTGGTTCTTATTTCAGCCTGTTAGTGAAGTATTTTTTCCTCTTTTTTTTTTAGATTATATTCAAGCTATTTCTGCTTTATTGCATGGTCGACAATGGGCAGTGACAGGAAAGACAGGAAGGGACGTGGAGAGGGATGAATCAAACCTTCATGAACGTTAGCTGAGGCCAGGCCAGTCCAAAGCGTTGCTGTTCCAGTGTGCAGCCTGTTGTCAGAGTGTTGTTGTTGTTGTTGTTGTCAAAATGTTTTTATTGGTTGTTTTTTGTGGCAGCTTGCTGAAATAGCAGACAGCACAGACCAAGTCTTCCCAGTGCTGTCCGGGTTCCACGCTCTCAAAGATATTGTTGACTCGGTGAGGTTAGATCACGTCGTACAACCATGTACAAAGAACTTAATGTACACGCGGTATCAGAGTACAAGTACACAGTATTACTTCATAGGCTGTTGTCTGTCTGTATTTCCGCGCAGATCCTGAAGCAAACGTGCACGGAAATATTTAGAATAGAGCCGTCGAGTGTTTGTGTGAATGGTGAGTTGGTTTCATTTCATCCATTATATGTGAATATAATAATACAACAAGAAACAACTGTGTGACGATACTTTATACCCTGATAAGAATAATTTGCAGTTGCACCCATCATAAATAATAAATAATAAATAATAAATAATAAATAATCATATCTGATGTTGGATGTGTGTAGTTGCTATTGGAATTGAAAGACATTCTGCTGATGAAAACGTAATCTCTCTCTCTCTCTATAACGTCGATGTGCCCCAGAGTCGTTCAATGTCGTGATGAGGGGGAGTGGCTTCAGCGGCGCCCGGAGTACCGACGGCGTGCTCTGCTCGCTCACCGTGGATCAGAAGACGTACAGTCAGTAGAACGTCTATGAAACACAATTATACATGATACATACATGACACGTGTGACATGTTGTCCATTAGGGTTCGACCGATATGGGTTTTGGAAGGCCGATACTGATATATTTGTATTGAAGCTAGCCGATAGACAATATTTTGTTTAAATTTGACCTTTTCCATGCCAAAAAAATATTGTAAAAAAAGTATTCGGTATTTCACCAGGATTTTATTTGACTCAGTGATAGTGAAACCCATACTGCCTTTTTAAATTAAGAATTAATTTACAATGAGACAAAATTAATTTACAAATTTACAATGAAAAAAATGAATTAAATTACATTTTCATTGCAGGTTTTTATGTAGCTGCTTTATGTAGACCAATACATGGGTACTGTGAGTGCATGCATGTGAAAGGTTGCATGTGCATCTCTGCAGCCCTCTGGAAAGTCAGAGTCCTGCTAGCCCGGGAGGCAGTCCGTAGCCCTCCAGTCCAACAGTGGTTGCTTTTTATTGCCTCCAGTCGGAGAACAGAGGCGACATTATGTGGCTGAGCGGAGCAGGGAGATGGTTTCTGTCTCGTTAGTCTATTAACGGATCAATGAGGAGGAGGAGGGGTGGGGGGGTGGGGGGGGCGGGGCATGAAGAGATAACACATGACTCTATCATCCCTTCTGTTGACGCTCTATAACGTCTTCCTCCTCTGTTCTCTCTCTCCTACCCTGTTTATCTCTTAGCCTTTCCATGTTTTTATTTTATTTACTGGTACAAAACACAGAAGGAAACATGATATCACCCCGATTATAGCATCTTGTTCCACAATCCAGATTAAATACAGGAGGTGATCGGTTCTTCACCCAGATTAACTAACTTTAGGAAGCTTTAGGAGGAAACTGTTTCTGGGTCATCGCCCTTTATTTCTCTCTCCCTTTCTCTCTCCCTTTCTCTCTCTCCTCTCCCTCCCTCTCCTCCCTCCCTCCCTCTCTCTCTGTTTCTCTCTCTTCCAGACCAGAAGCCAACAGTGGTTAAGGACGGCTATCTTATATGTCCAGCCCCTGTCCTGCACGAGGTTGGACAGTAAGTGCACAGACACACACACACACACACACACACACACACACACACGCATACACACACACGCGCACGCACGCACGCACACACACACACAGCATCCGCCTTTTTGTCATCCATGGCCACAAGAATTTAAATATACAACAAAGACACCACATCATGGTTGTAACACAAAAACCACAATATAAAGTCTTAATAACTGATGGTCACTATGTTAAGCTGTTTTTTTTTTTCAATCTGGTTTCTTCGTTGTACAATAACATTATTGTTTCTAAAATGTATTGTCACCAGAGGCTATGAGCATAGAGGAATACCTTCTAGATGCTAGAGGTGTGGGCTGGTCTGGGCTCTGGTGGCCTTTTCAACAAGCCAATAATGGACCTCCATTTACCATTAATAAAAGTTTGTTTTTGGAGTGTGATTTATTTTCTGTACACTCAATTTCTATCTTCCTCCTGTCATGAAAATGTGAAAATAGTCTAGAAGGTTTTGAGTGCATTTTCGGTGCAAACAGGAAGTCACAAACTGTAAAATCTTGACCTGATATGATTTTATCTGAGGACTCGTGATTTCAGGAACATGTATTATCCCAAAGTGTGTGTGTGTGAAAGAAACAAAGAAGAAGAAGAATGTTTATAGTGAATCTATTCATAAGCAAGCCAAGCCAGTCTAACCAGAAGTCTCGGTTCGTCCCGTGTGCTCTGGCAGCGAGCCCTGGCATTTCAACAGCGAGACAACACTTAAATTAAGCTTCACCCACTTCACCAAACTGAGCTCTCTCTCTCTCTCTCTCTCTCTCTCTCTCTCTCTCTCTCTCTCTCTCTCTCTCTCGATCCCTCTTATCGCCCGTCTATTCCTCTATTTCCCAAACACAAACACACACACACACACAGATTAGAGTTTTAGTTTGACAAATGTCAACTTCTAAGAGGCAGTGCTGCTCTGCTCATGATGATTTGGAACTTGGAAAGTCAGCAGGCTAGCTAACTAGTGTACCTAGCTAGCTATAGGGCTAGTACGGATAGTTTGATCTTGCAAGGTCAGCAGGCTAGCTAACCTAGATAGCTTTAGGGCTAGTACTGATAGTTTGATCTTGGAAGGTCAGCAGGCTAGCTAACTAGCCAACATAGATAGCTATAGGGCTAGTACCTGATAGTTTGTTCTTGGAAGGTCAGCAGGCTAGTTAACTAGCTAACCTAGATAGCTTTAGGTCTAGTACTGATAGTTTGATCTTGGAAAGTCAGCAGGCTAGCTAACTAGCTAACCTAGATAGCTATAGGGCTAGTATGGCTAGTTTGATCTTGGAAGGTCAGCTAGGCTAACTAGCTAACCTAGACAACTTCAGTAAGTAGCAGAGCGCTAGGCTTCATAATACCAGCTAGCTCCTCTCTTACTGTTGTTTTTTGGCCCCGCCCACTGATGTTTTTACTCAACCAATGAGATTGTTCTGCCTCCGGAGCAGCTCTGTGAGAGATGTTTCTATACATTATTGCAAACTTGGTGACTTTGTTGCTATATTTAACAACTTTTCAGACCCCCTGGTGACTTTATTTCTCAAAAGCGACTAGTGACAAATATGGCAACTTATTCCAACTATGGGGAACAACGCTAATGTGTTGATTCACAAAGTATCTGTCACCAATTCGGTACGACTGATGCCGATTCATGTATATTTTCTACTTGCTTGTTTAATCTAAAGATGTCTGATGATCACTGCACGTCCCATAACGAAGAGTGGGGACTGCAGCAAAAATATTGATCTGCAAATTAACGTATGACATCATTTGACGACTACTAGCAACTTTTTGAGCAGCCAATAGCTTCTTTCCTTGGAAAACTGTACACCGAATCTTGATGACAAACATGGACAGTAGTTGTGTGGAAGCTTTCTCTCCTCTTGATGGTGTTTTCAGTTTTACCAGTCCGATAATTGCAGATCAATCGATGTGCTGATCAGCCTAAACAATGGAGAGTCCTACATGTCCAGTCCCATCACCATCTATGCCACAACCTGTGTGAGTAACCGATGTGATAACATTAGAAAACTCCATCTAGATTCATTTTTGACATTTTGAATTAAAGAGGAAACCCATCCTACACATGTACAGGTGTATGGTATGTTGTGTGTTACTGATTATGTGTGTGTGTGTGTGTGTGTGTGTGTGTGTTCCAGTCAGATGGGACCTGGGTTCTCTGGTTGCTGTTGGCCCTGTTACTGTTACTGGCTCTGGCTCTACTCTGGTGGTTCTGGCCTCTCTGTTGCACTGTGGTGAGTCTGCAGTTGTGTGTGTGTGTGTGTGTGTGTGTGTGTGTTCTTCTATTATTGTACTATTACTTCTTCATATTGTGTCTTACAGGTGATCAGAGACCCACCTCCCTCTCGACCCCCTCCTCCCCCTCCTCCTGTCCTTGTGAGTAGACTCATTTAAAACTGTTTCTCAGAGCAGTAACTGTGATGAAATGTCATTAAATAACCCTGAAACTGAGTTTTAGTGTTTCATGGTCTAAATGATGTTTCAGAGGCACCCTGACAATTGTGGAGAAAACACCTACTGATGGTAATTCTTGAATATCGGCACAAAATATTGTTGTTATTGTATTGAAGGAGCTGGATGAAGAGTCTTTGCCCAAACACAGATGGCCTACAGTGGACGCTTCTTACTATGGAGGCAGGGGACCTGGAGGAATCAAACGCATGGAGGTAAATGAAAATACAGTAGAAATACAGTAGAAATGTGATAGACTGTTGATGGATACTGTTTAATGTGCCTGTCTAACCTCCATGTAGGTGCGTTGGGGGGAGAAGGGGTCCACAGAGGAGGGGGCGCGGCTAGAGAAGGCCAAAAACGCAGTGGTAACCATGCCGGAGGAAGTGGAAGAGCCCATTATACCCCGACCCCCACCCAGACCGGCTCCAGTCTACGCCCCCCCACAACAGTCCAAATGGTACGCTCCTATAAAGGTGAGCCACTGTCCTCAATGCTTTCCCTCAATTAGTGGGGGTGATTTAGACTCATAAGACCGGTGGATCTTTGGACGTAAAATTCTTGCCTCATGCAGCTTTAAAGGGATTTTAAGTGGATTTCATTTCTGTTGATTTCAGTGGAGAGTTTCAAGAAACAGTGTATGAAAGCAGTTTGGAAAGTCAGAATGAACTGAATTTGATGTGTAACTGTGACAAATGCAAATACAGTAACAACAAATGTCTTTATATTAGGCCCATTAGAAGTAATTGGTTAACCAAAACAAGTTTCAATCATTCTTCAAACAATCTTTCTCGTTGTTTGGTCTCCTTTTAGTAGTTTCATATACATTCACAAACAAACAGTTCCCCAGAGCAGGTGGATATGGGGAGTAAAGTAAATGGACGTCTTGAAAGAGGTTTTAACTTTAATCAACGATATTAATCTGTTTTTGACCCATAGTTCGACCTCTCTGATTGTTGTCACCGCTGTCCCTTCTTAGACAATAAATATAAATATAAATAAATTGATTTTCTTTGACTTTACTTGACTTTCAGGGGCGTTTTGATGCGTTGCTGGCTTTGCTGAGGAGGCAGTACGACAGAGTGGCTATCATGAGGCCTACAGGGCAGGACAAGGTGAGAGACGTCAACCAAGACCCTGATGTGAAATGTTTATTACACGACTAACCCTAACCCTAACCCTCAACCCTGCACCGTGCTGTCAAAATAATTCCCACAGTATGTCATGTGAATCGGTTAGGAATTGTTTTCATTTCCATCAACAGATCCTTTTATATTGAGGTCTTCGTTTCGAGGGCTGTTCCTTCCGTTCAATGACAAATGATGAAGTAGTTCACTTACTGAGATAAATGGGACTCAAAATGAACAGATAACCACATTCATCCATGGTTTGCTCTTGCTGTCTTTTGTCTTGTTGCCCAGGGCCGCTGCATCAACTTCACCAGAGTTCAGAGGCATTAGACGTCAAACATGGAGACATGGCGAGCGAGAGAGTGAAAGAGAGAAAGCGAGAGAGAGAGAGCGAGAGAGAGAGAGGCGCCCATCAGGACTCAACACTAGCCTGAATATCTCTGAGGGTGATGGCACTAGAGAACATGGTGCATTGAAATAACACAGGTTGAGAAATTGTGTGTTGGCCCAGGGCACACACAAAACAGCCCTGAACAATGTGTGTTAAATGTACACATGCTTCAATTAACACGTCTTTATCACACGTGACATGTGAGGTAGGTCGTTCTACACAAGATGACTGGTTTTATTTCAACACACTACTCTTTCTTTTACTATCAGGGCCGTGCAAGGTGAAACTTCCTTTGTGCCTTTGACCTTTTTACAACAATAGGAATATTCTTAAAGTTTACAGACGGGCTTCTATAAAAGCTGTTTCTGGATAATCCGCTGATCCATCTAGGACTTTCTAACTAGTCCTCAGCGGAGGATAAACCACTGTGTCAGGCAGTTATTCAGGTCCACATTTATCCAATGTGCAAAAAAAAAAGGCAAAAGTAGTCCTGAAATAAGGAAAACGTCAGTGTCAGTGTCCTTGAATATATCCATTATCCTAGAGGCATACATTAGCCTAAGCATCATGTTGAATACGTTGGACAGGTGAATTATGTAAACCTAATTCTGAGGCAAACTAGGCAAACATTCATCCGTTTCCACAGCTTTATTCCTGTTTTTGGACAAAGAATGACTGACAAGTGCACACAGAGATGAATGTTTGAATTCATTGTGGCAGTATTGTAAATAAACATTTTACTTATATTCTGGTGTGGTTATTGCATTCTTAAAGAGGACAGAAAACACGCAGAAACATGTGAAAACAAAAGAAACACATAGTATTTGGATAGCAGAAATTATTTATTTTCTGTTAAATGGCGTAAAATGTGGATGTCGTTGCCATTAACAACTTACATGTTAGTACCTCCAAATCTACTCTCTTGGCTTTTGACGTTGTTCAGCAATATTGTACCAAAAGCTTGTGTTTTTAACATGGTAGAACCCCAAGAAAACAGTGAAAAAACTGAAAAGATGAGATACTATTGTATTGAGAAAGAAAAAATATAATACTGTAAAATATAATAAAAAAACATTGACAAGCATCTATAATAAATCAGCTATAATAAAGGACTTGCAATGCTGGGTGCTTGTTCAGCAGATATAATACTATCACAAAAATACATATTATCCACAGCCATGTAATTCCACTCATCAGTTCAGTAACTATATTAGAAAATTACCAAAAAGAGGCGAAGAAGGCAAAATAATTTAGCCTTTCTACTGTAAAGCTTTAGAAAAATAAACAGGAAGTAACCAGGAAATTACGGAAGCGGGGTACAAAATCGCAGGTTTGCATCTAAATCACAGTACATTTAGAGTGCCGATAAAGCAAAAATAAACATGTGTTTTCTATTTTTTTAAGCTTTGTCATGAATTAAGTCATATTTAATTCTACGTGTTTGGTCGTCCCCGCTATAAACCTAAAATAAAATGGCGACAATTAAAGATAACTGTAACGTCGACAGGCATTAAAGGAGGCTGGAAACGTCGCTAGCAAATCAGTTAGCTGTACCCCGCAAGTACCCGGATGTTTCTTTGTAGCTGGTCATTTTGTTTGGATCCGGATACCCGTTATCCAACTGCCACGGATATGTTTGTGGTTCATTTTATTCACCTTGTAATTTTTTAGTAGCTTGATACCTATCCGGATATGGGTGAATTGTCCAAACGAAGACGTCGATAGCCGGGCTGCAACAAATGGTAGGTTTCAAACCCATTTTTTGTGGTGTCGTCGCTATCTAGCTAATGTACCGTCTGTTAACGTTAGCATTAGCTACAGTCTAGCCTTGACAGGAATATGTGACTCCAATGTCGCTCTGCTGCACAGATGCCAGTGAAGTCTATTTACGGCTGCTTGCTATTATTAACTTTATCTAAAACGAGACCGATAACAGCCTCTGCACCCGAGGCGTCGCGTGCTGTGGTTTCAGTGGCGCAATGCAGCAGTAAACCAAATTGACTGTATGATGAAATACTCTGTAGTAGCCTCAGATCTCATACAGTTACACCATCCTACCATTAAAGATTTATTTAAACGTTTGAATAGAGCCTTATCAACACCGGTCACCCTATCAGATATCGAATAGGTGTTTTTCCATAATGTTTGTTGCCATTTTCAATTTTGAAAAGATAACTTCATGGTACATTTATACCACTACATTCTCTGGTGGTTTAAGACCAGTCTCACCATGCCAGTAGAGCACTATGAATTGAATTGACCTGAGTGGAAATAGTATTATTGCCTACTGACAGTGTTTCCTTTACCAACGCAGCCTTAACCTCTTGGCTTGCCTTGCGCATGAGCCGTGAGCGGAGGGTAAGATGCTGCTGAAGATGCCCCAGAAGCTGTTGAAGACTGCCCACTACATCGAGCTGGGCAGCTACCAACACTGGCCGGTGCTGATACCCCAGAGGATACGACTGTACACCTACGAACAGATCCCTCTCTTCCTGAAGGAGAACCCCTACATCACGGATGGATACAGGGCCCATCTGCCCTCCAAACTCTGCCTGAGGAGGTTTTTAATGTTTTTTATTTTTTTCAAAATCTCAATCGTTTTGAACACAACATTCCCATTCATTTCCCATGGGAATTCCCCTTCTTCCACTTTCCTCCCCGGCTTTAATCTGCTTTTTAGCATTATCCTGGTTGCATTCCAGTGTCTCGCTGCCCAACCCCCTTGTTTTCTCAGATGTTGTAATCCATAATCTCTGTGGATTAATGATACATTCTGCTCACAGTTTGGTTTGATATACGATACTGGGTTCACAATTTGATATTATTATGTTTTGAGCAAAATCTGAATGAAGACAAATGGGTGAAAAATCCAATCCAACCATTTTTATTTCTGAGGGAAAACAAAAGTGCACATGTGACCAAATAGTGACCAGAAACCATATTTAACACTCAAATGCAACTCCTACACTCAAATGCTCTCCTACAATGCTCTTCATCAATAGTCTTCATCTTGTCAGTTGTCTTGTTGCTGTTTACTTATTTACCTGGAAACTCAAAATGCTGCCACACAGCAGACTTAAAATGTGATGGGTCATCCTCAGTTTCAGTTTCAGTCCAGAGTCCATCTCGTGTCCTATAGCGAGTTCATCTGGGCTCATAACTAAATGACGACTGAACCTAAAAACTTGCTATCTTGCACCCTCTAGTGTTTAAACCATGCAAAAGAGAAAAGACTATTCTGAATGTCAGCTGAAATCGCTAAAAACATTTATTTTCTTCCTCTTTTCCTCCACCGCCTCTTCCTTTCCTCCACCTCCTCCTTCCTTTCCTCCACCTCCTCCTTCCTTTCCTCCACTAGCTCCTCTTTGGCTCAATGCATTATTAATGTGTGTGTGTGTGTGTGTGTGTGTGTGTGTGTGTGTGTGTGTCTTTCCCCCCCTCTGCAGCATCTTCATTCTGTCCAATGAGACGGTGAATATCTGGAGCCACCTGCTGGGCTTCCTGCTCTTCTTCTCTCTGGGAGTCAACGACATCTCCTCAGTCCTGCCAGCCTCCGGGGCTCACAGAGAGGACTATGTCATCTACGTTGTAGGGCTGTTCTGCTTCCAGGTAGAGTTAGAGGGAGTGATAGAGGGTGTGTGTGTGTGTGTGTGTGTGTGTGTGTGTGTGTGTGTGTGTGTGTGTGTGTGTGTGTGTGTGTGTGTGTGTTACTGTATGCAGTGTCCTGTATCCACTTGGTGTGGCTGAACTGATGACCTCATGTAGGTTTACATTTCCTACACAGACCCAATAGACCGTCTGCACGCTGTACATACTCCCAAGATGTGTATATTTCTGAACACCGTTACGTAGGTGACGCTTCAAGCTTGCTGCTCTTCACCAGACTACTGACAAGGGCTTACAGCATCATTAAGTATTAAACAATCACGGTTAAAACTAAATCATCTGACTTTCCACCTAAGACCGCTACTTTATGGTGCAGTAAACCCTTGTCATTTGTCTGATGAGGAGCAAAACGTCACCTATATAACAGTCTGGAGAAACTGACACACCTCGGGCGCATTGTTTGTTTTTCTCTGCACAGATGCATTGCCAATACGTCTCTACCTGCCCAGGTTTGTAAGCTGTGTGTAGGCGTAGCTCTTGTAATGATGGGATGTCCTGTGTTATAAAGAGCTAAAATAAAAATGGTAGCGCAGCCCAGTTTCATCTCAGTTTGTTACGTGTGTGTGTGTGTGTGTGTGTGTGTGTGTGTGTGTGTGTGTGTGTGTGTGTGTGTGTGTGTATGGTTTGTGTAGTAGGATGTGTAGCAACCGATAATGTAATAGCCACATAAAGTAATAACTTGTAGATGTAATTAAATGTCGTTCTATTTGGGTCTAACATGTAATAAACCAGTTAATGTAATAAATCACACTCAAAGGGAGTCTAACATATTTAACAACAACATGAGGCACAAACAGCTTCTGATAAGAGAAACCGCATCACATCCTAGTGTATTTTCCCCACTCATCGTATCAGTTGCTTCACTTTGTCATGTGAGGTGGAGAGTTGTTATTACAAAGTTATTCCTCCACATAATTTCATGTATTACACTTATTTGTGTTGACTCAAAAATCGTAAAAAAGCAAAGGCCTGCATTAAAAACGTTAATGATAATATAAAAAAACATAACATAATAAACTTTTAATTTGTATTTGACATTGTGAACACACAACATGAGTCTCACCCTTCAGTGTGTAACGGGAGTGTTTGTGTTCGTCCTAGGTGTGCATGTTGTGTTCGGTGGGGTATCACCTGTTCTCCTGCCACCGGTCAGAGAAGACTTGCCGTCGCTGGTTGTCTCTGGACTACGCGGGCATCTCGGTCGGCATCCTGGGCTGCTATGTGCCCGGGCTCTTCTATGCCTTCTACTGTAATGCTGTAAGTGTGGCTTTCTGCGGCGCTAATACCCGAGAGGCCGTTCTTTACTGCGCTTATGGGTGTGATGGTGAGGAGATGGATGTGTCTGCAGCACTGAAGTACCTGTACTCCGTTTAGATCGCCCTTAAGGGTTTTATAGAGAAGTGTGCAGCATATGAAAATGTTTCTTCAAAGTTGTGTGCATGCATAAGATGGGAACAGAAGAAAACAAGAGATCGCTAAATAGTTCCTTGGTCACCACAAGAGTTGGCTTTATGGGAATTAGCAGCATGGTTTCAACCAATCAGATTGCTTGGTTGAAACAATCTATTGATCTATTTTTTTATTGTCTTATTTATCCAGTTCATTCATGTTTTAATGTGACCTAAGGAGGCAGCATGCCAACATGATCCACTATCATGAAACTTTAATGAATGACAGCAATACAGTGAATGCTTACAAAAGGTTTAAAAAAAAACACATCAATCATTCAAACCTGCACTAGGCAACTTTCAAGTTGGCAGCCCCTAGTGGCAGTGAGAGGTAACTGTTTGTAAACTTCACTATCCAGAAATCCTGTAAGGTGACGTCCACACACACCTATGTTCTAAGATAAGATGAAACTTTATTGATCTCTGTGGGGAAATTAGGTAATTTCTGATTGGCAACTGAAATGAGAATGAAAACAATTGTAGGTCAAACTTCATAATCACGTAGTTCAAAAGGTTTTAAAAAGTCCTAAAATTAACTTGGTAAACTTGCGAAAACATTATATAGATACAGATTTGTAGGTACAGTTGTGCTTTTACAGTATGATATCACTTAAAAGCCCCATTGTATTTTTAATGTATTGATTTCTTTTTTTGAAGTTGCGGTTTCTCTTTCTTCTTTCCCACCTCTCTCAATCTGTATCCAATCTCCATTTGTCTCTTCCCCCTCTCCTAGTTCTGGCGGCAGGTCTACCTGGTGACGGTGCTGTCTCTGATCCTGGTGGTCTTCTGCGCTCAGGTCCACCCTCGTTACCTCAGCAACGATTGGCGCCGGCTGCGGACGGCGATCTTCTGCTCTGTGGCCGGCTGCAGTGTGATCCCTGCCTGCCACTGGATCTGGCTCAACGGGGGATTCACCTCTGATGCCGTACAGGTCAGGAGACGATCCAGCAGGGCTCGCTGATGTGGCGTTTCGCTGCCAGAATCAGGCCTAGTGTCTTAATGCTACAGTATGCAACTTTTCTCCTTGAGGCAGGAAGTGTATTGTTAGTCCCGCCTCCTCCCCCTCAGTTGGTCAAGTTTCTGCCCCAACAGTTGTCACTCATCTTGCTGAGCGGTCTACCTTGAAACAGGCGTTGAAGATTAAAAAAAAAAATGCTTTCCTCCTCCTCTCTCCTTGTTGCTGTGACTTCCTGCTCTATCTTGATAGCCACAACCAGCTCACCACTGGCCACGCCCACAGTAAATGGTACATGCCCCCAAAATCTCCTGAACATTAAAAAGTACATTTCAGGAAAATGGGGGGAAAATTAGGTATGAACACACAGGATCATGTATATTGTATTGATGTGTAATGTGTAGTCAAACCTTGGTGTGTGCGTCTGTGCGTGTGCGTGTGTAGCTGTTCCTGCCTCGTGTGATGGTGATGTACCTGATCGCTGGATCTGCCTTCCTGTTCTACGCCACCAAGGTCCCTGAACGCTACTTCCCTGGTGAGTCTCCACACCTGATCCCTGCTGGATGCTGGGATGTAAAACCTCCTGAAACACTTTGTCGTCTGATGCAAAAACTATGTTATGAGTAAACACAAGCCTTGCATGTACTCGGGGTTAGGGTTAATCTCCATGCTGTCCTGTAGCTGACCCTGACCTCTGACCCCAGTGTATCATAAAAAATATTGGTCAAATAGGTTATGGATCATGTTGAAATCACTGAGGTTTTTCTCAGGGTCCTAAATGGAAATCCTAATGCAGGCAGTGCAGCACTGCTTTTAGGTAATATCAAAAAAGAAAAGCACAGTTATCTACTCACCCTGTTCAGTATTAATCTATCTGCTTTACCAAACACAACTGGACGTCCTTTACCAATTAAATTCCTGTTGTCCTTTTTCTTATTGTGTCCATTTATAGTTTCAGACTTTTCATTAGCAATGTTCATTCAGAAGATTTCTTTCTTTTTTTCTTCTTTTTTTTAAAATTGACTTTGTGAAATTGCAGCCACCCTGAAACAAGCAGTGTTATTAATTGGATATGAATGTTAACAGTAAAAGTGAATTTCCTTTCTTCCCTCCTAGGCCAGCTGAACTACGTGGGCGCCAGCCATCAGGTTTGGCATGTACTGGTGGTTTTAATGTTCTATTGGTGGCACCAGACCGCTGTGTACTTCATGCACTTCAGGCACAGCCAGCCCTGCCCGGCCCGGCCCAGCAGCGGCTAGCACAAACACAAAGGCTAATATCTAGCTAACTGATTAGCAGCTAATGGTCAGTAGACATCAACTCACCACACTAGTTAATGCCGGGGTCAGACTACACGATATCAGCCCGATTATAGCCCGATTCGGCAGAGGTAGGGTGTCGCGTCGGGTCGGGTCGTGTCGCGTCGGGTCGGGTCGTGTCGCGTCGGGTCGGGTCGTGTCGCGTCGGGTCGGGTCGTGTCGCGTCGGGTCGGGTCGCGTCGGGTCGTGTCGGGAACGACAGGGTGGCGCGACAATAGATTGTTTTATCTTGTGTAGTGTGACATAGTGGACGACAACCGATGCTGCATCTGGGACGCCTTGCGACGTCCCGAGAGAAAGACTAGTACGTTAGAATTTTTTTTTGCCGTCCACGACATGTTTCGTCACGTCCATGACGTTGACCAATAGGAACACGGAGCGCTATAAACAAACATGGCGAAGCGAAAGAGGAATGAAGTTGTTGGTGCCGCTAGGTGGAACTATGAAACAGAGGAAAGGTTTGTCGAGCTCTGGCAACAACACCCCTGTGGAGGCTAGTTAGCCAGCTACATTTACGTTTCACATTCGTTATTTTTGCCTCAAGTTCTCTTTGAAGGATTGACAACCCATACTGTTCTCTTCATGCGACCCAAGAACGGGTCCACAGTCGTTTTTTTCTTTCTTTCTTAGGCTTTTCGGAACACAAGACAGCCAGTATACATACCGCTTCGGATGCCATTGTTTATTTACATTCTTGTTGCCTAGCACCTGCTTTCCGATGCCATCACGCACGTCGGCAAGCGTATTGTCTCTCGGCCAAGTCACGGCACGATTTTATCACTCTATAATCCTAATCTGACACAGTGACCATCGTAACAGACAAAAATATTGTGTAGTCTAACCCCAGCATAAGTTGCCTTGCAGTTGATGGCTAGCGTTCAAAGGCTTCTTACCAATTAGCTACTAGTTAGAAGTTGCTCCCTAACTGCAAGGCAACTAGTAACGCCCAGAGACTCTTGACTATTAGCTGCCAAGGTGTCAGGGGTAATGACAGCCATTGATCTGACCGTATTGGCTAGCTATTAGTTACCATCCAGCCATCGGTTACTGTAGAGCTGCCAGTAGCCTGGCCAGCTGTTAAGGCCCAGTATGCCTGGTTGGTCTCTCAACCAGTAGATGATGACTGGTAGTAGATGATAATAGTGGCTGGGAGCTAAAATGGTTAATTGCTATGACTAGCAGACCAGTGCTTCCACTGGCTACCACACCGACCCTCCCAATGGGCAGTCATGGAGAAACAGATTTTCTTCGTTTTCAGTGTAATGTTAGCTCATGGCTAACTGAGGGGATTTGAGGCCAGCTGACTTTTAGATTTTCAGGCATATGCATCTCACCGTTATGTTGAAATTATGAAATTACCGCTGATATTTTCTTTTTGTTATGTTCCTGAACACATCCCTGCTCTGCATTCAGCCACAGGGTGATCTTTGTGTAGAGGTATGGAAGCAAATCAATAGCCTGTGTGAACAATTGTTTTTTGTCTCAGTATTGATGTTTTATCCCGCACAAGGCCAGAAGGTATGAGGTGGCCGGCTCCAGAAAGGAAAACACAAAATACATTTAGAAAGAAAACGACTGGGAATGCTCCACCACCAAACTGTGAACTGCCCAGGAGAAAGATGTACGCCTCTACGTATTGGTGTATTGGTGTTAGTAACCAATAGCAATGAGTGCCCAATCTGCAAAATCTACTAAAGTGCAGAATTTAAAAAAAATATATATATATGTTGGAGCCCTATTTAGCCCACAGTGTATTCTGTTCTCTACAATACTTGAAATGTTTTATGCTCTCTGGAACAAACTTACTGACAATTATGGAAAAAGGTACTTTGATAACACTTTACAGTGGCCTTACCCAGCGCATCAAAGCTGCACTAGGCAGAATGTCCCGTCTTATCGGCCTAAATCACAAAGTGGGGCTGCAGCAAATTATTATTATTAGTAGTAGTAGTAGTAGTATTATTGGTATTATTGTTATTATTATTGCTGGACCCACTAATGACTGCAGAACCTTTTCACCACCTCCAACACACTGATAAGAAGAGTGTGCATGCATGCTTTAACATGGTGAAGTATAAAAACTTAATGCAATGAAACTGTAATACAGTGTTGGCCGATAGGCACTAACTTGGTATTATTGTATACTTGACATGGGCACTTATGTTAACATGGGTTCATACACAGGTTAGTATTGATAATAAGGTCTTGGTAAAGTGTTTCCAGTACCTTTTTTAACAGTTTTTTTTTTTCTGGGCTCGTTCAGTTACATATTATAACACGTCTTTTATACATCATGTCTGTACTTCCATTTGCCTTATTTGTTTTTTGTCTGAGCGAGTACACTGCCGGTCAAAGGTTGTAGAACACCCCCATCTTTCCAGTTTTTATTGAAATTTAAGCAATTCAAGTCCAGTGAATAACCTGAAATGGTACAAAGGTAAGCGGTAAACTGCTAGAGGTTTAAAAAAAAAAGGTTTAGGTCAGCAAAAACTGAAAAATAGTGTAAATTTCAGTGCCAAGGTGTCAGTGAGTTCAGTTTCCTACACCATCAAAAGGCACTTGGAAACTGGAGGAAACACTGACAGGAAGAGGTGTGGCAGACCCAAAGCCACAACAGAATCAGAAGACAAGTTTCTGAGAGTCAACAGCTTCAAGCACAGCTCAACACTGGTCGAAGTAAGCAAGTCTCAGTCTCAACTGTGAAGAGAAGACTTGGAGCTGCAGGTCTGGTCGAGTGGCAGGAAGGAAGCCATTGCTAAGATGGCAAAATAGGAAAAAGAGGCTTGCCTGGGCCATGAAACACCGCCAGTGGACTACTGAAGACTGGAAGAAGGTCTTATGGACCGATGAGTCAAAATTGGGGTGTTCTAAAACTTTTGACCGGTAGTGTACAAAAATATATTACAATCAGTTTTTACCCGCTGTAATTGGGGAATGAAATGTCTGACAGAAACCTTTCAGGATGAAACGGCCGCGCTCAGTCTCGTTGCAAGCTGTCGTCCTCGCTGTTACGCCACAAGGCCAGTATGGGTAATTTTATTTGTGGTTTAATATTTGTGAGAGCCGAACTGGCAAATGCACTGGACTCGTACTCAGAACTGTATTTATTTTTGCCTTTGAGTGTTACTTTTGGTTTTTGAACAAGGCCTTTTGACGACCATGCAGTGGTTTGGGTTTCAGTAATGACCTTTCATGATCGCTCTGTCCTGTTTGCGTCTTGCCTTTCATATCGTTTGTATGGTGAAGTTGTTGTTGAATGCCGGCACTGACTTACAAGGTGTATTATATATATGTATATTCATTTCAGTGCCTCTGTAAAAATATATTTTTAAACATTTTGAATGAATAAAGAATGCTGTAAAAGAAACCATGTTATGGAGCTGTTGGGTTTGATAACACAAAAGTACTTTTCTGATTCTTTGTTTGTATTTTTTAATTTTCTTTTTAAAAAGGCCGGAAAGGCATCTTACCATTCAAAGCTCAGTGAGAAACATCTGACTTCAAGGGAATTTGACATAAATGGAAATTAATGTAATTATGAAATGGAAAATGTGTAGCAACCCATCATGATAATAATCAACCTGAAGTTAGTGTGGGTGTGTGTGTGTGTGTGTGTGTGTGTGAGAGATCAGAAAGCCAGTTAGGGCGCCATGTACTTGACAGTGTAGTGGTAAATATTACATAATGCCACTAACTCAAATACAAACCTGTAACAATCCTCTTACATCACATAAGGAGCAGAACCTGTTTGTGTTGGCCCAAATTGCTGTCGTCCTGTAGTTAATGTTTCTGTTCTACCCGCTGTAACAATGATTACTCAGCTAAGACAAAATACTTTACTGATTGCAACCAGCGTGGGAAAATAAAGTTATTTTTTCCCTGAAACCCTGATTGTAGATGCAGCAGCGCTCTCTCTCTCTCTCTCTCTCTCACATGTTGCCAAAGCAGTTGACAGAATATTCAGATAAAAGAAATGTGGCGAGCTGAGGTTAGTTCACTCAAAGATGACACTGGAATCAGCTTCAATACTAACAGCAACCTTTAATAGCAGCATGTATCAGTTGCAACATCAACATTACAGTGAAATGGCAGTAGACCCACACTTGGGCCCCTTGGGAAACACGGTGAGCCAGCGGAGTGGAGCCTACAGCACCAACACAGAGTGGAAAGTGGAAAATCGAGCACGGAGCGGAGCCAGACACAAGTAACCCCACATCTGGGCAGCGGTTGTCGTGTGCTCCAACGCTTGGGAATAGCTATACAGCTATTGCCAGTGGATCATCACTGAGTGAAAACAGCTTTGTTTAGCACATTGATGTCAAGAGCGGAGCACGGAGCGGTGCCCGACACGCCTCTCTTGTGTTGGGCAGTAGACCCACACTTGGGCCCCGGGCGGTGGGTGTCGTGAGCTCCTTTCTGGCGGCCACTTGAGTTTGTCTGCGCCTGGCGTGCGAGGTCGTGTGCCACCTGGAGACGGTAGCGCAGCTGCTGTGGGTACTCCATGTCAGGCTGTCCACTGATCTCAGGCTCTGGTGGTGGGCCAAACACCATGTCCACTGGTGTCCTCAGTTCACACGCAAACATGAGCGCTGCTGGCGTGCACTTAGTGGAGTCTTGTACCGACATCCGGTACACCCACAGGACCAGGGGAAGGTGACGGTCCCTGTCTCTCTGTTGCCGGCTCACGAGGATGGCAAGCTGGGTGGCTAGAGTTTTGTTGAAGCGGTCCATCAGTCCATCACTCTATGGGTGTAGTGGGGTGTTCCCTGTCTTTTTGATGCCCAACTGTGGCAGACCTCACCGAAGATTCATGGCGCCTCAAAGTACTGATTCAAGATTCAAGATTCAAGATTCAAGAGTTTAATTGTCACATACACACACGAGATGTGTAGTGAAATGCAAAGTGGCAATGCTCAGCAGAAATGTGCAAAATAACAGGTACACACTATTTACAATAAACCAACACAATATTTACAATGTCAAAGAAACAACACAATATTTACAATAAGAGCACTTTATAAAAAAATATAGTAAAAAAAGGGAAAATTGTATGTGTAATATAAATTATAAATTATGTGTAGTCTTTACCTAAGTGTGTGTGTGTGCATAGAGGGGCAGTGTGTGTGTCTTGGTGGGGGCCCTGGTGAGGTCGGAGTTCACAGTCCTGATGGCCTGATGGAAGAAACTCCGTCTCAGTCTCTCTGTTTTTGCAGCGTGACTACGGAGGCTCTTGCCTGACCGCAGCAGCTGAAACAGTCCGTTGTTGGGGTGGTGAGGATCCTTCATGATCCTGCAGGCTCTGGTTCTGCACCTCCTGGTGTACAAGTCCTGCAGGGTGGGGAGTGTAATTCCAATAGTGCGCTCGGCCGAACGCACTACTCTCTGCAGAGCCTTCCTGTCCTGAGCGGAGCTGTTGCCAAACCAGGCAGTGATGCTTCCTGTCAGGATACTCTCCACAGCTCCAGAGTAGAAGGACTGAAGGATCCTCCGGGAGACTTTGAATTTCCTCAGTTGCCTGAGGTGGTAAAGGCGCTGCCTCGCCTTTCTCACCAGGGTGTCAGTGTGTGTGGACCATGTCAGATCTTCGGTGATGTTGACTCCCAGGTATTTATACCTGCTCACCCTCTCCACAGTAGTCCCATTAATCCCCAGTGGTGAGTACGTCCTCTGTTGTGTCCTCCTAAAGTCCACAATCAGCTCCTTAGTTTTGGTGACATTCAGGAGGAGGCTGTTGTCCTGGCACCAGAGTGACAGATCAGCAACTTCTTCCAGGTAGGCCTTCTCGTCGTTGTTGGAGATCAGGCCCACCACCACTGTGTCATCCGCAAACTTAATGATGGTGTTGGAGCTGAACCTGGCCACACAGTCATGTGTGTACAGGGAGTACAGTAGGGGGCTGAGGACGCAACCCTGGGGGGATCCTGTGTTCAGGGTGAGGGGGTTGGAGGTGTGTCTACCCACCCTGACCACCTGGGGCCTGGCGGTCAGGAAGTCCAGGATCCAGGCACACAGGGGGGTGTTCAGTCCCAGCTCCATCAACTTGCCAGCCAGTCTGGTGGGGACTATGGTATTGAAAGCTGAACTATAGTCAATGAACAGCAGTCTCACATAGCCCCCCTTCCGGCTGTCCAGATGAGAGAGTGTGGTGTGCAGTACCTGGGAGACAGCATCATCCGTGGATCTGTTGGGACGATAAGCAAACTGCAGCGGGTCCATGGAGCAAGGGAGGAAGGCGCAGATGTAGTCCTTAATCAGCCTCTCGAAGCATTTCATGACCACCGAGGTGAGGGCCACCGGTCGGTAGTCATTCAAGCATGCTGGAGAAGCATTCTTGGGCACAGGGACAATAGTGGATCTCTTGAAGCAGGCGGGGACCACAGACTCAGCCAGGGAGATGTTGAATATAGTGGTGAACACTGGAGCTAGCTGATTAGCACAGGTCTTCAGTACTCGTCCAGATATGCCATCTGGACCAGCAGCTTTCCTGGTGTTCACCCTCGTCAGAGCCCTCCTCACACTGTGCTCGGTCACAGAGAGTGTGTGTTCATCCCCAGCGGTAGAACTCACTCCGGTTGCGCTAACGGTGATGTTGTTAGCCGGCGAGCTAGCGCTGTTGTTGCTAGCCTCAAACCGTGCATAGAATGAATTCAGGTCCTCCGCTAGGGATGCGTCGGCACTCACAATTGCGGGGGGTCTGCCCTGGTAGTCCGTTATAGTCCGCAGCCCCTGCCATAGGCGTCTGGTGTCGCGCTGCTCCATCTGCGACTCCACTCTGTCCCTATACCTCCTCTTGGCCTCCTTCACCGCCCTTCTCAGTCCATAGGACGCTGCCTTGTGCTCGTCCATGTTGCCGGATACAAGACCGGAGTTATAGGCAGCAGTGCGGGCGTTCAAAGCGTCGCGGATGGATTTATCAACCCACGGTTTTTGGTTAGGAAAGGACCTAACTTTCACCGTAGGGAAAGTTAGGTCCTTTCCTAACCCTGGTCACTGGGCAGTTCTTCCGGCGCGACAAAACGGAAGAACATCTCTCCCACCAAGTTCTCAGCAGTGGTGTTGGCAATCTGGTTGGGAACCGTGTACGCCTCGGGCCACTTCGTGTCCATAGCCACAAGGACGTAGTGATTACCAGCATCTGTAATGGGAAACTGCCCCAACACATCCCCCCCCCCCCCCAACACACACACACACACACAAGCTCCATGGGGGCCCCAACCTGGTACCGCTGCATTGACATGGCATTTGAGCAATGTGTAGGACCTTTTTGGGCGGTGCAGGCATCACAGCAGTGGACATGGAGTTCAATGTCCTGCCTGCACCCAACCTAGACCTGCTGCAGCTGTTGGTTCCTCAGACTCTGCCCCCAAGTCATGCAGATGGTCCATGGCTCAGTGGGGGCCCTACTTCGGAACCGCCAAGACGCTTCACTGGCTCCGATCCTGTAGTCCGGCTACTACTGGACTACTTCACAAAGTGGCCCGAGGCGTACACGTACACGGTGCCAACACCACTGCTGAGAACTTGGTGGAAGAGATGTTCTTCCGTTTTGTCGCGCCGGAAGAACTGCCCAGTGACCAGGGTCAGTACTTTGAGGCACCATGAATCTTCGGTGAGGTCTGCCACAGTTGGGCATCAAAAAGACAGGGAACACCCCACTACACCCATAGAGTGATGGACTGATGGACCGCTTCAACAAAACTCTAGCCACCCAGCTTGCCATCCTCGTGAGCCGGCACCAGAGAGACAGGGACCGTCACCTTCCCCTGGTCCTGTGGGCGTACCGGATGTCGGTACAAGACTCCACTAAGTGCACGCCAGCAGCGCTCATGTTTGCGTGTGAACTGAGGACACCAGTGGACATGGTGTTTGGCCCACCACCAGAGCCTGAGATCAGTGGACAGCCTGACATGGAGTACCCACAGCAGCTGCGCTACCGTCTCCAGGTGGCACACGACCTCGCACGCCAGGCGCAGACAAACTCAAGTGGCCGCCAGAAAGGAGCTCACGACACCCACCGCCCGGGCCCAAGTGTGGGTCTACTGCCCAACACAAGAGAGGCGTGTTGGGCACCGCTCCGTGCTCCGCTCCTGACATCAATGTGCTAAACAAAGCTGTTTTCACTCGATGATGACCCACTGGCAATAGCTGTATAGCTATTCCCAAGCGTTGGAGCACACGACAACCGCTGCCCAGATGTGGGGCTACTTGTGTCTGGCTCCTCTCCGTGCTCGATTTTCCACTTTCCACTCTGTGTTGGTGCTGTAGGCTCCACACCGCTGACTCTCCGTGTTTCCACTCTGTGTTGATGAAGCAGAGTCCACTCCGCTGACTCTCCGTGTTTCCACTCTGTGTTGATGCTGCAGAGTCGATGGCTCTCCGTGTTTCACTGTGTTGGTGCTGCAGGCTCTGCTCCGCTGGCTCTCCGTGTTTCCACGCTTGTGTTGATGAAGCAGAGTCCACTCCGCTGACTCTCCGTGTTTCCACTCTGTGTTGATGAAGCAGAGTCCACTCCGCTGGCTGTCCGTGTTTCTGCTGCAGGCTCCGCTCCGATGGCTCTCCGTCGCCGTCGCCGCCGCTTCCTCCAACAAAATCAGTGTGAAATGGTAGGTAGTCACTTCTTTCACTATGAACCACACGTATGGTACCAACTATTGCTAACTTATGACTTTACAACTAAAGTAAATCAACACAAACAATTAAATCCCCGTAATCAACCAATGTCGGTGAAATACCCCTAACTGGCCAACCGTGCATAAACAACAAGAAAAACAACAGATAATGGCTAAGTTAACAGTATCTCAAAGCATGCTGGGAAGTCTAAGGCGGGGCATCCCTGGGACGCTACAATATATTTAAAACATCATTTCCCCCCTCTCTCTGCCAGTGTTTTTAAGGATCTTTGAAAAAAAGCAAAGTGCCTAACCCTATACACCCAAATTGTATAGCACGAAAACTACTAAAACTACAGAACAGAACAGAACAGAACAGCAAACACGTTTCCTGTTTTATCATGGTGATTCAATCTCACATCAGGCCAATACAACCAATCGGTCAGAAAATATTTGCTGCCTTGGCTGATTTCTACTTTATTTCGGTGTTCGTGATGTTCACGGTGCGGACAGCGTGCATGCCAGTTCGTGTTTCTTGTGGATAAAAGAATACATGTTCTGTCACCATAGCAACGAACAGTTGCAGATAGCGCGCTAAAATCCTATAGAGCTCAACAGTGAGGTTGCGGAAGTGAAAATGCCATTCATATTCTGAATCGGGATTTTGATTATTAGCCATAATGTCTTAACCATCCAATGTAGACTCACCACAAGCTAGTAGGTTGTGAAACGATAGTGTATGCTCCAGTAGAAGCAACAAGTCTGTATGATATCAACCTTGTTTTGAGAAAACATGTTTTATTCGCGATGTCATGGAGAAGTACTACACTACCCACAATCCTAAAGTGTAACAGCGACGTCTCTGATTGGTGGAGCTCGCTGTTACCATGGAAATGTTTACCGCACCGTGTTTACCGTACCGCACAATTATATATCTCTAGTATAACAGGTTGTGAACTAAAGTAGGCTGGTCTAAGGCATCAAACTCCCGGGCTGAAAATGAGTCCCACTCCGCCATGTACCAAAGCATGTTAGAAACAGAAAAATCTAATCGGCTATCTTCATTTTATGGCGCGTTTCCTCACTGGCGGCAGTGATGTCATCCAGAATGGACTCAAATTGTAAATTAAATAATAACAACCCATCGAATCATCCATTCCTTTATTAGGTTGATTTATCAATAAAACTATATAACACAATCATCTCTAAAATGCTGTGAAAACAGTTACAAAAACACTGGTCCCTTTACCAAAAACAAGACAAGGCAGGACAAAAGTAACATACAGTAAGATTCAAAGTGGATCATAACAACCATGACAGGTAAATCAGTAGCGTGACTTTGTTAGCTACCAAAGTCTCACATAGAAAATAGTCTTGAATAGATGGTGAGTTTATTATTTGATGTTTATGTCTCATTATTCTGTGATAATTCATTCAAATGAATGACACAGATGTTTATCGGGTCTGTAAAGGACCATCTAGTTCATTACTGAAGGAAATAATAATCATCAGGAAGTGTTAATTAATGATGTGCTACTTGCCCCGGGGCAAAATACATGTAACATTTATAGTTAATAGATATTCCCTTCAGAGGATAATCATCAAAGTTCATCATTCAACAAAAAACTATTCAAGTTTGATGCTCATTCATTTAAGAATCAGCGTTAAGGCGGTGTTTCGACGTAATGTGTGTCAACATTATGCCACAAATGAAAATATTTACTCATCCTCTGTTAATCACTATCATGATACCAATTCATCAATACACAGGACAAGATGTTACTATTCTTATGGCACAAACCCAATTCAGATTAAAAAACAAAGCAAACAAGTGATACAACCTCCACCAGATGAAACACCATAGCAGACATCAGGCTACACCGTCATGGATCTACAGAGTCATTCCTCAGATGGCACCATTCTCCAGTTACCTCCCCTAGCCAACAGCGGCACGTCACGGGTTATCAAGTGGGCACCTTCCTTCACCGATGTTTCGTTGAGTTGGGCCCACGACATCTCAAGAAGGCTCAACGGTGTATTCCATCGTCATGGAAACACCCCCCCCCCTCTATCCCACCACCTCACAACTTTACCCTCGCCATCTAATGCCTGCCATCAACCTAGCATTACCCTAGCTTTGGTTAGCCTTGAACCTAGCCTTGACCTAGCTATATCAGTACAAGCCTGTCTAACTGATACAACACAACTAGACTAGACAACGCAGCTAACCAGTGTGTGTGAGTGCAAAGGGAGGGGAGGATTCGAACCCTGCGTAGGGTAAGGGGTGGGGGTTTGGGTGGGTTAACCCCGGTTGGGTACTATTCCCGGGTTAGGGAAAGGGGTGGTCGTCCCTGGTTTGGGTACGAGGAGTGTGTGTGTGTGTGTGTGTGTATGTGCCACCATGCCTATACTAATATGTAAATTAATATATAGAAATAAAATACTACAAATCAGATGATAATCCCTCAACAGTCACACAGAAAAATGACTTCAATTTATTACAACGCCACCTCACCAGGAATGTTTTGACATGAACATGCATTCAAGTGAAAATAAAAAAGCTATAATTCATGAATGATTACCCAGATCAAATGTTAGCCTACTTCTGGACTTGAAAGTATTATTCTTTCAATGCAGATTACTCACTTGGCAGGACGAAACTCGAAAGGAAAGCACAGTGACTTAACGAAGAGGGAGTTTGAGAGCACCAAAACAACGAGTGGACTTTCCTTCTTTTGTATGTCGACTTGTTTTTGTCTAGCACCTGAGAAGAGACATGGGATCTGTGTACAAGCTTTCGTAAGTCTGGTCGTGTTGTTAGTGTGTTTTCATAACTTCCTACGCCACATTTGAGACCCAGACTGAAAAAGCTCTGAAGTTACTGGCATGTAATCTAAGTGTAGTTCAGGAAACGGTTAAATGGCCGCTAAAAACTGATCTGAGGTCAAATCGCTCCACTAAAGGTTGAGGTCAGAGTTCAGGAAATACAGGTGATACTGGCTGCCAGGGGTGAAACCATACGGCTGAATCCCATCCAAACTCGCAGACTGAAACCCTCACACACTTTGGGTGGTGTCACCCATGTGTCGCGGCGTGGGATTATGATTACGGGCTTGAAATGGTATCAAAAGGAGGAACGGGACAGGCTTGATGACATCACACGTTGGATACAGCGACGCTACTGTGTCACGTGGAAAGCCCAGATGTACGTGACCAACCGTCTTCACCGCTCTGACCTTTTTCCCCCAACTTCTTTTTAAGCCTCTACACCAGAGAGTCATCTGTCGTGCGCTCCACTGCTGCGCCCGCCCTGCTGGTGGCATGGAGAACTGCAGCGTGAACCGAATAAAACAGCAGGCTGCCCATGTCTCTGTCGTTCTGCCCAAAGACGGCCCCTCTCCTCAGGGTGTCGATGACCGGGGTGTTGCAGCTAGCGAGGAGCACGTTCACGCCCACCTCTTTATAGTCCTTGATCAGCCCTTTAAATGTGGCCATGCCTGTCGAGTCTATGAAGGGAATGGCGGAGCAGTCCAGGACTATGGTGTGGAAATCCAGGTCTCTTTGGACTAGTCCTACGGTGACTTCACCGTTGGTTTTATCGGCTCCGGCCATGGCCTGTTTCGCGGCGATCACTTTGGCCCTCTTCTTCTCGGCCTTTCTCCTCCGGGTCAGCTCCAGGAAAGGCTCCACCCCGACGGCTTTGTACAGGGACTTGAGGAAGGAGTCCTTGTTGCTGTAATACAGAGGAGACTGGAAGCGGAAGACCTGAACTCGAGGCGGTGGCTTGAGGTTCTTGTACTCCTCCATGTCTTCATAAAGGTCCGTATCGTTGGCCCGCCCCAGGAGAGAGACCTGACATGAGATTAGATGAGACTACGGTTAGACAAGATATCGGTTTGCGGATATATCGGGCAGATATTCAATATCGGATATCGACCAGGCAGTGTAGTCTGCTGCTGATAAGATGGAGGTTCATCCCTGACTCTAAAACCTGCAATGAAATTAGATTTTCTTTCCAAATTTTCTTTCTTCATTTAATATATAATTAATTTAATATATAATTTATATAATTTATTATATAATTTAATATTTAATATAGTTATATTTTTTTGTAAATGAATTCTGAATTTAAAGGCCTAATGTATCCCAGAGTTTCCCAACCATTGAGGTTGGATGGGTGGGATGTCACCCTGAAACCCTGCTGCTAAACCTAAAGCTGCTAAAATAAATCCATTAGTCTGTCCCATGATGCTCTAAATGCTGTTTCAGATGCTTTTCCATCCTGACAAGAATATCATTCTGGGGCAAACACTGAATACTTTTTCTGGCATGAAAAGATATTGAATATTGACAAAACAGGGACTTTTAGTGGCTTCAGTATCAAAATATCAGCCTTCAAAAATTCAAAAACTATTAGTGGAACCCTGGTTGGGATAGCAGTTTGAAATCTATTTACACTTAATGCTTTAAAATCCCTTCAATCCAACTTAAATCAATCTTAGTTTTCGTCACCTTTGGGTTCTGGGTCTGAAAGATGACACAGCACATGGAAAAGGTGACTCCAATCAGGAGGCCCAACTCCACACTGATCAGAGCCTGTGGCTGCCATGGCAACCAGCCAAACTAGGCCGTCGGTCCGGCTGGCACGCCACTTAGCCGGAACGTCCCGGAACTTCCTCAGCGCCCCCCGGAGGCTGACGATGATGATACAAGCAAGGACACACTTCTGGAGGGAGTGGAAGAAAGGTGCGAAGAACAGGAGGACGAGGAGGACGACTAGAGCGCTGACCAGACTGGATACCTGATGGAGACGTAGAGAAACAGAGAGAAAGAGGACAAGAATTTAAAAAAATTATCCAACAAAGGTGTGATGAAGAGATAAACTACACTGTGGAACACACTGTTAAGAAATTTTTAGTTGATGCAGCAGCATGTCACCTGTGTCTGGCAGCCTGTGGAGTCCTTCACCATGGTTTTCGCCAGCGCTGCACTGGTGGTGAAACAGTGGAAGAACGAAGGGATGATGTTACAGAAACCGATGGCCAGCATCTCCTGGTTGGGGCGCACTGTGTAGCCGTTCTTCTTAGCAAACATCTCCGATAGCGACACTGTGAAGGCAAAACTGAAGATAAAACACATCTTTATTGTCCAACCAAGGCTGTGATATAATCGTTGACCTCTCACACATAATGTAAATTTGTCATACGATACCTAATGACAGCCAGAGGGATGGCATCCAGTGCCACTTGTGGCATCAGCCCAAAACTGGGCACCTTGGGGGGAATGAACCCTGTGGGGATGTGACCGGAAACACTGGAACCATAATGGACGTTCAGGTCCCCAAAATGGCTGGCCAGGGTAGCTCCTGCCACGACTACCAGCTCAGTCGGCAGGGGGATCTTTAAACGATGCTTGTAGCGCTCCTGCAGCTCCTTCCCTGCCACTAAAAATCAAAACTGAAGATGTTATTCCCAATCAGAAAACTGTTAGGGATTTGTCATCAGGCATCAAAACTACTTTCAAGATGTGTACAGTACACAAGAGCGGCAGTTTCAGAATTAATTTTAAGTATTAAATATTAAATATAATGCAGTTGATTATATTGAATAATACAATTTGATTATTATATTTTGTATTTTATATATTTTATATTATTTATTTATTATCAATTAGTAATAATATATATATTTTTTAATTATGAACAGTCTCCTAGACATAAAATCCCCGGGAATTTTTTTTATTTGTTCATTCATTCATGCATTCATTCATTTATTAGAAGTAGAAGAGGAAGAGATACCCACTGACAGAAGCCTCAATAGACCAGAATGCAATGGAGTAGCCTCAATAGTCCTGGCTCTCACTTTTTCTTGACTGGAAAAACATGCTTTCTTGCTCTTATCGTTATCGCTATCGTTATCGCTATCGTTATCGTCATTGTTGTCGTCATTGTTATCGTCATTGTTATCGTTATCGTTATCGTTATCATTATCGTTATCTACCTAGGACGGAGATACAGATGGCGCTGGTGATGAGGTCACACAGGTTGGTTTTATGAATGTTGGAGAGGATGTTGATCCAGGTGATGCCGACTGTACCGTAGCCCTGGTACCGGGGAATCTTTAGACCCAGAAGGTATTTGGCCTGCACGGTCAGGATGGTGACAGACGCTCCAGTGGCAAAACCGTCCAGCATGGGAGCCGAAAGGTAGACGGAGACGAAACCAAGCCTGAAAACCGCCATCAGGACCTGGTGGCGGTTATCAGGAGGTAGAAGAGGGAGGAAGGGTAGGAAGAAGGGAAGAAGTGGAAGAAGTAAAGGTAAAAAAGACAGGCAGGGGAAATGAGAATAAAGTGGTATAAAGGGATGAAAAAGAAAGACAGGATTAGTTTATTATTATTATTTTATTATTTTACATCAATTCCAGGTCTCAGTTTTGACATTTCTCTCTCTTTTCTGTTCATTGCTTTATACTGTATTATAATTCATAATTGGTTATGTTTCATACTTTTAAAGGACTTGTTATCCCTTTGTATTAATGTGTATTTATTTATTTATTTATTTATTCTATTTTATTTCTACTATCTTCTGTAACTAAGATTGTTCTTACTAATGTGTAGTTGTAATTTGTCTGTGAAACAGCTTTGGTCTCAGTTTGACTCCCTGTCAAAATATATTATGATCACTTTGTGTTATGGGTCAGTTCAAGTATTCCTTATTGCCTCTTTAATGTAAGTACACCAACGTATTTGCAGTGTCACATGAGTGTTCATCTCAAACAGCTTTGTGACAATAGAGGTGGCACATCATTAATACGTTACCTGGTAGACGCCAACGAGGAATGTGAGGGCGGCGGCTACGCTGATGGCGTAACACTCCTTGTTACACGCCAGGCCCATGATCTCCACGCTGCCCAGGTCTGACAGGTTGGTGCCCTCTGTACCATTAAAGATACCAGGACCGGATCCTTCGGTGCCGGAATCATCATTTAGGTCAAAACCTGCCAGATACACCTGCCTGTCCACGACCTGGAGCCAATTACAAATCCACAGTCGACAAGTCTAACTACGGAGCACCTTTTAAATGGTTTTAATGGTTGATACTGTGAAAAACTTATTTTTATATTATGTTCATTTTTGTATCCCTTAAAAGGAGCATTACGTAATCTATGACCGTTATCGCCCTCTGTTGGTGAACAGTAGGAAACAGGTTAAACATTGCGAGGGTGTTGAAACGCCAATGTTTGGGGACTTTTTGTTCCGAAATGAGTTTTAAATCCAGAAATCTCAGCAACTGGCCAAGTAATCATTGAGTCATTGGTATTAATCAACAACCTGATCAACTCTTTGATCCTTATTGACCTTCTATTTAAAAAAATGAAAAAAAGTTTTAGTCCAGAAGGGGACTGCAGGCTAAACAAAGTGGTGTGGGAGTACATTTGCCAGAGAATTTCAACATCCATCCACAATGTCCATAAAGGTTGAATCATATTCAACATAACTATGCTCCTCCCCCACCGATCAATTACCTGGCCGACCATGAGGCTCATGAGGCTGAAGATTCCTACAGAAACATGTTTGGACGTCCCCATGAAGAAGTAGATGATGTTGGCGAAAAATGAAGTGTATAAGCCGTAGATGGGCTCCACTCCAGCCAGCAAGCAGTAGGCTATGGCCTGGGGTACCAAGATGATCCCCACGATCAGCCCAGACATCACGTCGCCCCACACGTACTCCCGCAGCTTGTATTTGGGCAGCCAGCGCACCACGGGGAAGAACCCGGTGAAGGTGGCTCGGGCCCTGGGCACGGAGCAAGTCACCCCCTGCTTCACCTTGGACTTCAGGGTGGAAATCGGAGGCTGGCGCTGCCGGACACGCCGCTCCAGAGGGGGCGGCGGGGTTTCTGCCACCTTGATGGCCTCCTCCATTGCCTTGAGCGAGAGGACGAAGGTGGGCTGGAGGATGAGGTGGTCAGCTGTTCTCCTGACAGACGGACAGATGAAAAGACAGACAAGGGACACAGACACAGTGAACGTCAGTAGTGGTGATGAGACTCTGCAGATATAGTATCTTCCTCTTTGATTTGATTCCTCTTAGATCTTTGACCAGGTGGACGGTGAGATGTCCTGTACAGTCACCATTTGTTTGTACATCACTCTTTTAACATCTGAATTATTCCCTGAGTTTAGTCCAACATTAGACAGCATCATCACAGTGCTCACTACCATGACAGTGAAAGCAGTTACAGCAAGGACAAGAGGGAGGAAGACCTTCAGTCAACAACAAATGTTCCTCATGGGTTCATAGTCCCAGAAAAAGCCATTGTAATTTATTGTCATAAACATTGTCATAAACGCTGATAACGGTCATTAAACACTGAACCACCAGAACATGTTGTCCAGACCTGGAACATCCTCCCTGAGCTTGTTGCAAATAACATGACAGACTGTGCCGATATATATTTATATATATATCTATATATTCATATATTTATTGAAATTTGACCATTTTCGTGCCAGAATTTTATTCTCGTCAGGGTGGAAACGTCAGTTATGCCACCATGGGACACTAAAACGCTTCATTGAGACCCAGACTAATGAATTGGATGGTTAATTGTGGCTCAGAGTCAGAGGAGTGATGGGATTTGAGGAGGATGTTCATTTGCCCGTTTAAACAATAAGAGTTTGAATGGAGAGTTTTAGTGCCTGATGGTCTAGATGCTGTTTCAGAGGCTTTTCCACCCTGACCAGAAAACATTTCTGATAGAAACACTGAACACTATGAATATTTTTGTTGTGACAATAGTCAAATTAAATCAGAATCAGAATCAGTTTTATTTCCAAATATGTTTTCACATACAAGGAATTTGACTTGGTGTTCGGTGCATAAGAATAAACATAGCAAGAGAAGAATAAAAACAAAACAAGAATAAAAGCAAGTACTGTAAAAGGCAAAGGTCAAGAATACAATATAAAATAGAGAAATTCACACTAAAATATATGAAAATATATTATAAGAAATAAGAAAATAATAATAACAATAGGATAAAAAGAATATGTGCCATATATATGTGCAAGGGTATGTGCAGATTTGTGCAAAGTGAGATATAACGTAAGTAATATAACATGTAGAGGAAAAGATTTCTTTTAACAATAAACAGCATATGATGTGCCACACTGCAGGAATACAGAAATATCAGTATCTGGGGACATAATCCAATAATATATATATCCAATGTTACTCAAAGAGACCCAGGTGGTTTCTAAACCAGGATTGGCCTCAAACAACACTGAGTGTATTTAAACCCTCGCTTGTTGAAGTGAAGGCAGGGGTGGCCAGGGAAGAGGGAGTTGGCGGTCGGCAGAGTCCCAGCAGAGATAACCGTGAGATAACCATAAAACCATAAAACACTCTCTGATAACCTCCAAGACTGTCTGACGTTTCATCAGCGTCTGCCACCGTAACGGCAGGCTTCCTGTGGCGTCCAGCGCTGTCAGCGTGCACCGACTGGCTGACACAGCAGGAGGCAGAGAGAGTAACCACTTTACTACTTATTGTGTTGTATGGTGTAGAAACATGAATTGGTGTTTTTTTTTGCAATGATGTATGGTTATTGCACCGTGTTGACCTGTCCACCTCCTCTCTGGTTTCATCATTTGACACTTTGATACTTTTTTGGTGGTAGATTTTTGTTGTGCTTTTTTTAATCCCTAAAGTTTTCCTTGCAGGATAATAAATGGTCAAATTTAATTGAACTGAATTAAATATATCACACATGTCTTCTAAACCTTTATGTTCTAGGTATATAAGACACCGGGCATGAATTACTATTTCTATATGGACCTGCAAAAATCCTACTTCTCAAATAAAGGTCATAGCTATAGTTATGAATTTTTTTTCAAATGTAACCATGACCAAAACCTTATTGTTTTAGTTGAGTAAACCTCACAAATGGCTGCATTTATATAGCACTTTACAATCTATGCCTCTCATTCACACTCACACACCGATGGCAGTGAGCTACCATGCAAGGTGCTGGCCTGACCATCAAGAGCAATTTGGGGTTCAGTGTCTTCGACATGTGGACAGGAGGAGCTGGGAATCGAACCACCAACCTTGTGATCAGTGGACAACCAGCTCTACCACTGAGCCACAGCCGCCCCAGCTTTTACTTGCCTGAACCAAAGTAGTTTCATTTGATTTTGGAGCATGTGTATTGATAGATTATGCAGCTGATCATACATACTGTAGATATCGTACGAATCAACTTTTCGGAGACAGGACAGTGAAAACCCTGAAACGCAGGAAAAAAGAAACTGTGTGGTTTTAGACAAAAGGTCTGTTTGTCTCACATCCACGGCAGGATTCACATCCAAGACCTTTTAAAACAACACAATGCAGCTGAAGAACTGCAAGAACACTTCAGAGAAAAACTGTCCACCTAAACAGTTTCCTTTGAAGTGGAAAGAAACACTGAAACTCCTGATGAACTACCGAACGCAGCGGCGTGCACGTCACAGAACATATATCTTCCACCGTCTGCAGCACCGTGACAACCGATGAAAGCTGTTTCTGTGACCGTTTCTAATCAATGTCCTCTACTGTTCATCATCTGATATAAAGGCACCCCAGCGCTGCTTAGAAATGAGATCAATGCTTCCTTTAAATGCCATGAACAGATTCTCAGTAGTGGCGCTGGGCTCATCTAGCCTTTTACAGCTCTACAGGGCAGCGATGGACTCGATGGTACCCATACATCTTGCAGGGCCTATTTTTGTGGTGTATTTAAACTGGGTGTAGCTGTTCATGCAGAATTCCCAATGTAAAACACACCAATAAAGATACGCCATGACTTAACCACAGAAGCAATCACAGCTCGTCAGCACAATCATCATGGGAAACCAAAGAAAAACCCATCAAACTCAAGACTCGACATACTTCACAAATTGTGGCTGATATTCATTTTTGGGAACAAAATGTTTGGAAAAGATTCAAACATTTTTTTTACGAGTTTACCTGGAACTGCACAGCAAATATACAAGCCCCAATATAACAGAATAACATAAAAGGAGATGTAATAATTGATAATTAGTGATCTACAGTCTGTGCAAAAGTCTCAACAGAGATGTTTTAATATGAATTTGGTCTCAGATTTTCTGCATCAGTGTTTTACATCACTGCTCTTTATGGATATTGTTTTGATATTTAGAAACTTTTCATTTCATCATTTTTGAAAGCATCTTCGCTTTTTTTTTTTTTTTACATGTGCCTCAGACTTTTGCACACTTCTGTATTTTTCACCCTAAATACCAAATACCAACCAAATACCAACAAAAACACAATGCACTCACCCACAGAGTCAACGCCACAGGACTGATCAGGAGTCAGTTACAAAGAGTCTGAGGGGTCTTAATTATATCGCGCCTCTCTCTCTCTCTCTCTCTCTCTCTCTCTCTCTCTCTCTCTCTCTCTGATGTCATCTGAGCAGTCAGCCAGCAGGAGAGATCCAAGTCAATACGCTTCCCACTGTCTGAGTCACCAGGAGTGGGCCGAGCTTGTTGTCACCTTTAGGGTTAACATGTGTGTGTGTTTTTGCAGTCTAGCACCGACAGGGGCAAGAGGGTAAACCAAGTCAATCTTTTACTGCCTCACAAGGATTATCTGCTGTGTCAGAGTGTTACTCTTGAAGCCTCTACCCGTGATCCTGTTTGAAAAGTGAAACTGATCACAGTCACACTGTTTTAATACAGTGGCCCAGATAGCAACGAGTAGATAAGCCTTATATCAGGTTCAATAAGCAAAGATGAGCCACGGTTATCGATCTGTGAGCGTATACTACTATACTGACGTCACTATAGAGAGGTCAGCGATGTGGTAAGGGTTTCGTTTGTCTTTGTAATAGAAATACAGAAATCAATCATTTAAGGGTTTCACCCGTTTAAGGGTTTCAACCATTTAAGGGGAGTGTACTTGTATGTAAACAGAGTCCATTGGCTATTGTTTTGTAACATAAAATCCCCGCAGCATCGAACACGAACCACAGCAGTACTCTATACTAAATAATCATATCTTTGTTTGTTTACCTGTAACTATTGTGTAACAAACTATTGAGTCTGAAACTTGAACACACCGTTTAGTTCAGTTCCCCTAGTTTGTAGACCGCTCTGCTATTACGGTTTTACTGATTTGGCAAAATGCTCAGAAATAGCTGACACAGTCTCTAAAGTGTTGTGATTAAAGTATAAAACACTTTAGTAGGAGAGGAAATAGGACTATTATTTGTTGTGAGTTTGCAACAAAACTGTGTGTGTGTGTGTGTGTGTGTGTGTGTGTAGCAGTATGAATGGCAGTGAATGGCATCATTGTTAATGTTGGTATGAAGATGTGGCAGTTAGCTGTTCTCTCTTCCCCTAATACACAGTTTACACTCGAGTAGCATTCTAACACTACACACACGTGGCAAGGGAGGGGGGCTGCTCTATGGTATATGTGTGTGTTTGTTTGTGTGTGTTTGTGTGTGTGTGTGTGTGTGTGTGACACGACAACATCCAGCACAATAGCCTTAACATCTCTCCACCCACTCGCACATGACAGAGCCCTTCAACAGACGGTATTCTCTCTCTCCCGCTGACAAAAAGCGAAACAAAACCAAAACAGCACTTCTGTCATCTCTGCTGATCTCTTACTGTAAAAGGAAGACCATTCAACCTGCCACTGCACTGCCCCTTTAAATCCACCAGTACCATCCATCTGTCTGCCTATGTCGTTTTTTGGGGATGTAGTTCGTTTGTCTGGTTCATTTAAAGAGACGAACCCACCAGAAATGAGGCCACTCACCCGGGGGGAAGGAGCAGCATGAATGCGACCCAGAGGCAGCATCAGCCATGCCTCACCGACTGACACCTCCACATCCAGCATCTATCGAATTTCTCTACCGGCGTGCACTTTGCCGCCCCACTGCTGCTCGCTCGCTGACTGCCTGGCTTACTTCCTGCTTCCTGACGCAAGGCATGATGGGAGCAGCTGCCTCCGTCTCATCCTGGCACGCGTTTCAGTGCCCAACAATTGGGAGTGAGCAAAGGGGGAGGGGAGAGAGGAGAGGAGAGAGGAGAGGGAGGGAGGGAATGGTGGCTGTGGATGATGGTTACCATGGTGACTAATGCCCTCCACTGTGTGTGTGTGCGTGTGTGTGTGTGTGCGTGTGTGTGTGTCTATCTGTATGTGTGTGTGTGTGTGTGTGTGTGTGTGTGATGATTATAACAGCTCTTTTGGGGAGAATTCACAAAGCAAATCATCTGAAATATTTACTCTACTATATTATTGATATATTATTGATTACATTACTTGACATTTACTGTAATACTGTAATTACTGTATACTGTATTACTGTAATAATCTGTAGCATTTTCATATAAACTATTGTCTGTTTTTGTCCTCTTTATGTGGCTGGGGTGGAAAGGATCCTTAAGGATCTTGCTGGCCTTCTTCCTGCTACGCTGGTGATAGAGGACCTCCATGGAGGGCAGCTCCGACCGCATCACCAGGTCCTTAAGGATCCTTTCCACCCCAGCCACAAGCTGTTCTGCCTGCTGCCCTCAGGCAGACGGTTTCGTAGCATCCGGACTCGCACCTACAGATTCAAAGACAGTTTGTTCCCACAGGCCATCAGGCTCCTGAACAAACACACTTTTTTTGTGGATGTTTGTGCATATGATAATAAAAACCTTGAACCTTGAACTATCTTTTACTTTTTTTTATGTTTCTGGTTTGTTTGGAATAAACAGAAGAAGAACTGTGTAGTTAGCATGAGCAGTGATAGCCACCGTGGCTGAACAGACAGAGAAAAGAGCGCCACCTACAGGAACTCAAACTCCATCAACAGAAAAGCCAAGGAGAAAGACGTCACAGTACTGGACACACTGTTTGATTGACAGGTGATCTCTGGGAAGAGCAGTGAGGAACATCACAGTGAAGGACACCACAGTGAGGAACACCACAGTGAGGAACACCACAGTGAAGGACACCACAGTGAAGGACACCACAGTGAGGAACACCACAGTGAGGAACATCACAATGAGGAACATCACAGTGAGGAACACCACAGTGAAGGACACCACAGTGAAGGACACCACAGTGAGGAACATCACAATGAGGAACACCACAGTGAAGGACACCACAGTGAGGATGTCGCGGCAATTTAAGTCAATTGCACTTTCAATTGCACTTTGTCTAGTCTAGTTTCAAGCAGAGCTGAAACCACACACACCTGGATGTATGCAGAATGAGCTCTTGAATTCAGTTCCTCAGATACATTTATAAACAGGACTGACTAGTTCTACAGACACAGAGTAAAAGGCTAATGAATGAAGATATGTAAGGCCATTCCCCATCACCCGGCCGTAAAGGGGTTATCTCCCCTACAATAAAAGTTCTGGTCCAACTCTTTACCACTTGACCTTCCTTGATCCCAGGTGAAGTATGGTCCCAGTATGGTCCCAGTATGGTCTCAGTATGGTCCCATTATGTGAGATCAATTGTTATTTGCAGTGAAAAAGGGAAGGTGACAGGTTTTTGCAATAAGCAGGAACAACTCATATAATATGATATATTGTATTGTAGCATTTAGGCCAAACCTGAGTTTCGTCAACGTCTCTGCTCTGCTCTCCTGCTGTAGTGTGTCCAGATCGTTTTCTCATTGATTCAGTCCTTTGCGTGGCATCAATCCAGGTCAAAATCCAGTGAAGATAAACTGCTAAGATGAAAATGCTGTCAAAAGTGCTACAGTTGAGAAAAGGTTAAAGATGCCAAGGAAGGAAGAAGGAACGTTTGGAGGTAAAAGTGGAACACAGGGCGGCTCTTCCATATACACATATTGTCTGTTGATAGCCCTGGGCAACATTTCTTGTTCGGTGAGTTAATAAATATTTGCATTTAGTTTCACCTGAACAGACAAAGAAAAGAGCCTACACAAACATCATCAACAGAAAATCTAAGGAAAATGTTGCAATGTAGACTGGTGTTGCAACTGTCTTGGGCACACTGCTTGTGACAGAGAAGCAGAGAAAAATATTCTCCATGTATATGCTGGTGTAACCCACATGAAATATAGGGCTACTAAACCTGTATATGTTGTTTAAAAGGTGTAGTTGCATGTTGCCCCAGGGGAGGGCGCACACGTGATCTGAAGTAGCATCTCATGCTACGAGCGGGCTTACGGTCTTTTCCACACGAGACCTCGTCCTGGAAACACGCTGTGAAACCGACGAAACAACTCCCGGTATGAAACGCCACAAAACAGTCGTAAAACCTTAATTCCATACATCAATCGCTAATAAGGTGTTCTTTTATCAGAATCCTGACTGTGAACGTGAGGGGCCAGCGTCTGTCAAGTTAGCTGCCCTATTATTATTGAACTCCGATTGGTTTTTGGTTTTGAACTAGAACCAGATAGAAGGATTCTGTGATGGCGAGCCAAGCCCAGTGAGACTGTGGACGGTCATGGATGCGGTGTGGCCAACCGTAGGACCTGTCCTCAGAATACATCTGACCAGCTCGACTCATTCATTCATTCTGATCCAGATAAGAACACGTGCACACTATTAGCTCTACCCGGGTGGTAGTAGTAGTCAATACACACACGCACAAGGACAAGGAACTGAACTCTTTGGATCTCGGAAAGCTTCTTGAAGGAGCTTTCAACTTGGAGCATTTGGATCAAAAGGGACTATTTCTGTTGTTGTATCTATTGTTTTTCAAGGAGCTCCATTTGTAATTTAATTTCTTTATATATAAAGTACTAGTACATATTTTCTCCTTCTGTGAGGCAATAAAGCTGCCAACTGTTCAACTTAATATTAACTCTTCTCCCGTGAGTTATTCTAGGCATACCACTCTCCGAACCTAGGTAGATGTGAGTGTCTTTATTATCATTGAAAAAGACTAAGGGCGCTACATAAAACTTGGCGAGCCAGCCAGGAGTGGTTTTGAGCTCCTTATGTGAAGTTTGAACAGTTTGGCATTTTTATTGCACTTCATCTGTGAGCACTGATACCACCTAACAAGGTAAAACATGGATACAATTCAGTCCGAGGGTATTAAAGTACCTAATTCTCTCATAGTAGGCGGTGTAACTGGTGATGAGGTAGACGATGAAGTTCTGGAGTACTTGGAGCAGTTTGGTTCCGTCGGAAGGGTAATTAAAGTAACCAGTACTGAAGCTAAGTTCAAAGACACAGCCATAGTTGAATTCAAAACAGGCGAACCCATTAAGTTTCTTCAGGATAACTTGCCATGCAAAAGACTCAGCAGTGACCCAAATGTTACCCATCACATTCAGCTTCTGTCTGAGCTGTATACGGCTGAGAGAAGTTCCAGCTTAACCCAGTCTTACTTAACTGAACTGAAGGATATTGCTAAACTAAGTGGGGCAGACTTTCAGAAGGTTCTGCTAGATGAAATGGCTAAAATTCAGGAGTCTACCAAAAGTCATCACACAACCGAACAAGATGCATCAAAAGCTAACCAGGAAACTCAGCCCGCTAGCAACACAGCCCTAGCTGAGCCAGCAGCTAATGAAAGTCCTATGAAAATATGTACTGATCTGACCCACTCCCATGAACGTGACTCATTCCCACTCAATGTAGGTGAAGAGGCATCACCCTCACCTAGGAAACAAACCCTCTACTTACCTTCTGAACAGCTCACCACTCCTGAGGTGCAAAAAGTAGTGGTTGAGCATGTCATCAAGAACAGTGACATGTCTTCCCAGTATCATGGCCATGTCAGGCTCAGACCCTTCTCAGGGAAAATCCCTTGTCCATATTCAGAGTCTGATTATGACACATGGCGCAGCAATGTTGAGTTATACCTAACAGATGCCGCCGGGTCTGACAAACATACCACCAGAAAAATAGTTGAGAGCCTTCTTCCGCCCGCCGCCCACATTGTAAAGCATCTTGGGCCTAACTCTACTCCCCATGACTATCTTAACCTACTTGACTCCGCATATGGCACTGTCGATGACGGAGATGAACTCTTTGCAAAATTCCTAAACACGGACCAGAACTCTGGAGAAAAGCCTTCTGGCTATTTGCAACGCTTGCAGACAGCCCTGAGTAATGTAGTCAAAAGAGGCGGCATTGCTGCTAGTGATTCAGAACGCCAGCTGCTTAAGCAATTCTGCAGAGGTTGCTGGGATAATGGCTTAATTACAAGTCTACAACTTGAGCAAAAGAGAAATAACCCACCCTCGTTTTCCGGGCTACTTCTCTTGCTACGTACCGAGGAGGACCGTCAAGCTGCTAAGTCCAGCCGAATGAAACAGCACTTGGGGGTTCCCAAAGCCAAAGCCCAGTTAAACTCCCTTACAATAGGAGAGTATGCCACTGATATGGACACAGCAACAGCTGCAGATAGGGCGTCCCCCATCAATACACATAAGTTAGAAAAGCAACTTGCAAAGTTACAAGTCCAATTAGCTTCCCTGACAGCATCCTTGAGTAATGGCTCAAGCCAGACTTCTGCTAAGCCAAGTAAGAAATCAACGGCTAAAGCCAAGGCCTCCACTGAGGAAAAACCCTCATACTCAGCCGAGTCAAAACTCACAAAGAAGCCCCGCCCATGGTATTGTTTCAAATGTGGCGAAGACGGCCATATTGTGCCTGCCTGCAGTAATGAACCAAACCCTGAGCTAGTTGAGATGAAGCGCAAAGAGTTTAAACAAAAACAACTGGCCTGGGAGGAACAAAACAAACATGATTTAAACTGAACTCAGTTCCTGTGAAGGGACTACCAGGAACTGAAATGGAGTATAAACGTCCCAAAGCAAAATCTCAGACTAAAGCATCCATTCGTTCTCACAAGGTAGAAGACCAATTCAAACTACCTAAAGGACTTGTAGGACCGAAATATACAGCTAATATCACTGTGTCAGGAGTCAACTGTAATTGTCTCCTTGACTCCGGGTCTGAAGTGACCACAGTATCTGCTTCTTTCTACAACAGCCATCTGTCAGAGCACCCCATTCAACCCCTCAAGGGTCTGGACGTTGAAGGTGCTAATGGCCAGAATGTTCCATACTTGGGCTATGTACCCATCAGCCTTAAGTTTCCAAAAGAATTCATTGAAACTGAGCCTGAAGTGTCTACTTTAGCCTTAGTCACTCCAGACTTCCGCAGTAACTGTGACTTACTTGTATTGATTGGAACAAATTCACTTGATGTCTTGTACGACGAACACTGTCATGAAAAAAACCCAAACGACTTGTCTTCTGTCTATGGCTATAGACAAATTCTTCGTACGCTTAAGCTCAGGAATGAGGTGAGCTCCACAGGGAACATGGGCTTCATGACTCTCAAAGACAAAGTGCAGCAAGTGATACCTGCTCAAGGGAGAGTCTGTCTTGAGGGCTATGTCAGAGCTAATACCACCGGCGAATGCGCAATTGTCGAACAGCCAACAACATCTGCCTTGCCTGGTGGAATCTTTGTAGAGTGCTGTCTTGTCATTTTGCCTAAACAGCATCCTCACAAATTACCTGTGTGGGTTAGGAATGAAACTGAGCATGATGTAGCGCTCCCCTCAAGCTGCGTCATTGCCGAGCTTCATACTCCTGAAGAGATCTATGATGGTTTACCAGCTTCAAGCAAAGATGCTGACACTGTGAAATGTTGCAATATCATTTCTCAACCAGTCAATGAGCCTGCCAAGTCAGATCTGACATTTGACTTTGGTGATTCGCCTCTCCCAAAAGAGTGGAAGGATAGGGTAACCCAGAGTCTAAATGATTATGCTGATGTTTTCGCCCAGCATGACCTGGATTTTGGATGTGCATCTAAAGTGAAACACCATATAAACCTAAAAGACGAAACACCGTTCAAGCAAAAGTCCCGACCAATCCACCCAAACGACTATGAAGCTGTGAGGAAACATCTGCAAACACTCCTTGATGCAGGAGTGATTCGCGAATCAGAGTCCCCTTACTCTTCACCAATTGTGGTGGTTAGGAAAAAAAATGGAGAAGTCCGTCTTTGCATCGATTATCGCAAACTGAACGCGCTAACAATACGAGACGCATACGCACTTCCCAACCTTGAAGAGGCTTTTTCTTCCCTTGCCGGATCCAAATGGTTTTCGGTAATGGATCTCAAATCCGGATATTACCAAATTGAGATGGAGGAACGTGACAAGCCTAAGACCGCTTTCGTGTGTCCCTTGGGGTTTTACGAATTCAATCGCATGCCCCAGGGCATCACCAACGCCCCCAGTACTTTCCAACGATTAATGGAGAGATGTATGGGCAGCCTTAATCTGAAGGAAGTACTGGTGTTCTTGGATGACATTATTGTGTTTTCACGTACATTAGAGGAACACGAAAATAGGCTCTTGTATGTCCTCCAGCAGTTGAAGAAAATGGCTTGAAACTCTCCCCAACAAAATGTTGCTTCCTCCAAAGCTCAGTGCGCTATTTAGGGCACATTGTCTCCAGCAAAGGGGTAGAGACCGACCCTGAGAAGGTCAGTGCTCTCCGCACCTGGCCAAGACCTCAAACTCTCAGAGACCTCAAGTCTTTCCTAGGCTTTGCGGGGTATTACCGCCGGTTCGTAAGGAACTATTCCAAAATAGTCAAACCCTTGAATGACCTTACCGGAGGCTACCCACCTTACAGGAAGGGTCAGAAAACGACATACTGCCCTGGAGGATACTTCAATCCCAAAGAACCCTTTAACGACCGGTGGACATCTGCATGCCAAGAAGCTTTTGAGGCAATCATAGAAAAGCTCACTTCGTCACCAGTACTCGGATTTGCCAATCCAAAAATACCATATGTCCTCCACACAGACGCGAGCACTTCTGGTTTAGGGGCCGCCCTGTACCAAGAACAGGATGGCGGAATGCGAGTTATCGCCTATGCTAGCAGGGGGCTTTCATCCAGTGAAAAGCGGTATCCAGCCCATAAGCTGGAATTCCTAGCTTTGAAATGGTCCATTGTGGAGAAATTTCAAGACTACCTCTACGGAAACACCTTCACGGTTGTAACGGATAACAATCCATTGACGTACGTTCTGAAGTCAGCAAAGCTTGATGCAGCCAGTTATCGCTGGCTGGCTTCCCTTTCCACCTTCGACTTTAACATTAAGTATCGTGCTGGAAAAAACAATCAAGACACAGATGGCCTTTCCCGACGGCCTCATGACACTCTGGCCGATGACCATGCTTCTCTTGAGGAAAGAGAACGAATGAAACAATTTGCTTCTCACCATCTGTCCTCATCTCCCGACCAACAAGACCTACCAGCTGACACAGTCACTGTCTTGTGTCACCACCATCTCTTAGCTGAAGCTGACGACAACCTGCCTTCTATCACCTTGGTGGAATCCCTTGCTCTCCATGCTGATGCGGTACCAGACATCTACGGAGATGAGGAGGCATTAGGTTGTTCTACCATACCTACCTACAGTCAGGCAGAACTCCAACATCATCAGAGGTCTGACCCAGTCATTGGACATGTTGTCAACATGTTGAAGGCTGGAGATGAAGCTAACCCCGACCTCAGTACCGATCCTTTGGAGCTCAAGCTAATGCTCAAGGAATGGAAACGGTTGGAATTGAGAGATGGTGTTCTCTACAGAACCCGTCGATCAGAAGAGGATGTCACTTACCAGTTTGTGGTCCCCAAGTCTCTAAGATCCACCATTCTCACATGCCTCCACGAGGATATGGGGCACCTGGGTTTGGAAAGAACCCTCGACTTAGTCAGGTCAAGATTTTATTGGCCTAAAATGGCTGCTGATGTGGATAAAAAAATCAAGTCATGTGGACGTTGTGTTAGAAGGAAAAGACCACCTGAAAAATCAGCACCTCTTGTGAATATCCAAACAACTCGTCCCATGGAACTGGTATGCATGGATTATCTATCCTTGGAGCCCGACAGTCACAATACCAAAGACATCTTGGTTATAACAGATCATTTTACCAAGTACGCTGTTGCGATACCAACAAAAGATCAGAAGGCCAGGTTGCAAAGAGTCTTTGGGAGCAGTTCTTGGTGCATTACGGTTTTCCAGAGCGTCTGCTTAGTGATCAGGGCAGGGATTTCGAGTCTCAACTCATCAAAGAGCTCTGCACCCTTGCTGGTATCACCAAAGTGCGCACAAGTCCCTATCACCCAAGAGGAAACCCGGTGGAGAGGTTTAATCGAACCCTGCTTGGCATGTTAGGAACCTTAAAAGAAAAGGAGAAAAATCACTGGCGTGACTATGTAAAACCACTAACCCATGCCTATAATTGCACCAAGAACGAGGTCACTGGATTCAGCCCGTATGAGTTGATGTTTGGGCGCCAGGCTAGGCTACCAGTTGATATTGTGTTCTGCTTGCCTGTTAGAGATGGTGCTCCCAGATCTCACTCCCAGTATGTGAGAAATCTGAAGGCACGTCTTGAAGAGAGTTATCAGATCGCCACCAGGAATTCCCAAAAGGTTGCTGACCGAAACAAACACCGCTTTGACAAAGCAGTACGAGACTCTACACTAAAGGAAGGGGATCAAGTGTTAGTAAGAAACTTGCGGCTGCGGAACAAACACAAGCTTGCGGATAAGTGGGAGTCACCAATGTACAAAGTTCTGAAAAGGATGGGAGACCTACCTGTGTACACAGTACAGCCCATGAATGGACATAGGGATCACTTACTCCCTTGTGGTGACCTATCCGAAGAGGAGGAAATTGAACAGGCCGAGCCAAAGGTCCACCGGCCAAGAACCAGACGCAGTGAACCTCAGCTCCTTGAGGAGCACTCGGAGTCTGAGGATGACTCACCTTTCTATCCTACCCAGTTGCCTATCGTTCCTGAGGAAAGGTTCGTTCGAGTGTGTGAAATTCCAAGGAGACAGCAACCCAATGCAACTCCAGCCATGCCAATGACCTCCTTGACCTCGCAGCCTCGTGGGCAATTCTCCTCTGTTGCCTGCAGAACCTGTCGGAACATTACCTGAGATGGTTGAAGGAGAGGAGTCAGAGATTATGGCTGAGCAACTCCCTACTGGAGAGGATGTTACTTCATTGGACATGACAAATGAAATTCCAGCTGTTGCTGATGACGACAATGATGTATCTTCTATTAATATGAAGGATTCCAAAGATGGACAAACTGTTGATGAAGTCCAACAAAATACTGAACTGAACAATGCAACGACCTCTGAGACAACTGATAAAGAAAAGGAAAGTGAAAATGTTACAGATGGAGAAAGAAATTACTCTGCACGTAATTCAGAGAGATCACGGTGACCACCTGATCACTTTCACTACATTCAGTTGGGGAAACCATTAGTCACCTTTGCACAGAGTCTCTTACAAAGCTTTAATCAAGCAATCGACACCATTGCTGACTATGATATGGATTGTCCTATGGACAATAGACCAGTGCATGAAGGGACTCATGCAGATTCAAAGGGGGAGGGTGTAATCCACATGAAATATAGGGCTACTAAACCTGTATATGTTGTTTAAAAGGTGTAGTTGCATGTTGCCCCAGGGGAGGGCGCACACGTGATCTGAAGTAGCATCTCATGCTACGAGCGGGCTTACGGTCTTTTCCACACGAGACCTCGTCCTGGAAACACGCTGTGAAACTGACGAAACAACTCCCGGTATGAAACGCCACAAAACAGTCGTAAAATCTTAATTCCATACATCAATCGCTAATAAGGTGTTCTTTTATCAGAATCCTGACTGTGAACGTGAGGGGCCAGCGTCTGTCAAGTTAGCTGCCCTATTATTATTGAACTCCGATTGGTTTTTGGTTTTGAACTAGAACCAGATAGAAGGATTCTGTGATGGCGAGCCAAGCCCAGTGAGACTGTGGACGGTCGTGGATGCGGTGTGGCCAACCGTAGGACCTGTCCTCAGAATACATCTGACCAGCTCGACTCATTCATTCATTCTGATCCAGATAAGAACACGTGCACACTATTAGCTCTACCCGGGTGGTAGTAGTAGTCAATACACACACGCACAAGGACAAGGAACTGAACTCTTTGGATCTCGGAAAGCTTCTTGAAGGAGCTTTCAACTTGGAGCATTTGGATCAAAAGGGACTATTTCTGTTGTTGTATCTATTGTTTTTCAAGGAGCTCCATTTGTAATTTAATTTCTTTATATATAAAGTACTAGTACATATTTTCTCCTTCTGTGAGGCAATAAAGCTGCCAACTGTTCAACTTAATATTAACTCTTCTCCCGTGAGTTATTCTAGGCATACCACTCTCCGAACCTAGGTAGATGTGAGTGTCTTTATTATCATTGAAAAAGACTAAGGGCGCTACACTACCACTTGGTAAAATCATCTGTAAATTTGGCATTAGTTTTCATTGCTACGCTGACGATACTCAACTTTACTCACTCCCAATTCCAGAATTTAGGGGCATGCCTATCCAAAGTCAAACGCTGGATGTTGCTAAACTTTCTGCTTCTCAATGCACCAAAAAATTAGATGTTAGCTAGATATAGGCAGCTGTTTAAGAATACTACTCTAAATTTTGATATCTGTGTGATCTCCTAGAATCCATCCAGCAAAAATCTTGCCGTTACATTTGACCATACCACCTTGCAATATTGCAAGCTTCAACCCATTGTAACAACAGCAAATGCAGAAATCATAGTACACACTGTCCTCGCTACACTGGCTCCCAATTCATGCCAGATGTGACTTTAAGGTGCTTCTACTAACATACAAATTTGACTTGACTTCATGGCACTGATAAACACTGTGTTAGACACCCCATGCTACACAAACACTCATTAGGCCATGACGTTGCATCCAGTCATGTTATTTGCTCAAATAATTATCATACTCTTAGAGCCACTTGTGTCTAGTTTCTAGGGCGTAGGCCTAAAAGGAAAGGAAAAACATTGCATCATAAATAAATATGATCATAGCATCCAAATTCCCAATTCACCTCACACAGTAAGAAGCAAGGCAGAAGTCTTGATTAGAGTTAAACATTGTGTTTCTGGACGTAACCAGAGGAATGACAAGACAACACATTTCCCAACCCTCACGATTTTCCTGGGAGATTTTCATGTTTTTTCTGTGGCGTCTCCTGATGATTTTCTCCTACAATACAGAAATACAGCTGTAAGTTTCAGTCATTGCAGAAGGATAACATTTTAAAAGAAATGAAAAGATGCAGATGCAGATTTTGCACAATGTTTGTTTTGTCATTTTATGCATAAAAAGTCACCATAATGCAGGAAATAAGGTCTGAAGGTGGATCCTAAATACTTCTGGAGAAGGACCCCCAGGCTGCCTGCTTTGGTTTTGAAAATTTCTAGACTCAAGGTTGATCACATACTTGATCACAAGTATGGATCACACTCCATTGACCACCATAACGTAATTTTGAAACTGTTGAAACTTGATCCAAAATCTGTCTGTTGCAACATATTATGTCATGCAGCAATTACTTTACAACACATAATACAAGTTGCAATGAGTCATGTCTTACTTACAGTGATGTAGTTGATCTCACTTTACTGTAAGCGGTATGATGACACTTACAGCTCCTAGTGCCTTAAATGTAAATGCACATTGTTAGTTGTGACTCTCTTATAATAGAGAGGTCTCTTTAGTTAAGATAATATGTTCATGTATTATGTATGAGACATTGTAGCACACTAAAAAGCATTTCCTTGCAACATTATATTTATCTGTATGTATGTACAGTGCCTTGCAAAAGTAAGTCCAGGTCTTGAAGTATAAAATAAAATCTAAATCATCCATTTACAATAATCTTTGTTGAAAATACAGAAGGCACTTGGTCTCAGCTTTGTTAGCAAGAAAAAATGTTTGAAAGGAAACCCATGTTCATGTTGTGAAATGTAAATATAGGATATATAGCAAATATTTGAATTCACAGCATGTTGTGCAAATGTGCATCAATGACACATTCACATTAGCATGTGTGCAGAAAGTGTTGTGTTGTGTAAAAATGACAATTATTGTTTGTTTGTTTAGTTGTAAGTGTATTGGAAATGGAAACATGCATACAGTCTATTTGTCAGATGTTTGTCATGAACAGCCAGGCCACACCACTATATATTATGAGCTGTAATATCATATTGTGTTGATTGATAACAGATGTGTAGGACTAATTTATGATGTGACATGTGTGTTATTTTATTCCACAGTACTGTATGATTAGGGTGACAATATGTAAACCTATTTAATCTCGCTAGAATAAAAAAGACCTTTAGACTTAATAGGCTGCTGGTTTAACGTGGTGCACTAAAGACATAAAAACTCCAAATAAAATCTCTTTAGTTAGCGTTTTTTACTTGAGACATACATGAAACTTGCATCAAATACTGTTGCATTGCAGTTTTTTTAAAGGGAACATCATCTACTTATTAACTCCTTGTGTTGTGACTAAGCTGTTTCTCTGGTTAGTTATAAGAAAGGAAGAGTGGTGCCCACGACACGCCCGCTCACGTTAACCGCTTCACGGACATTGAAAGGCTTCGAGTAAGTGTTTGAATAAGGTTAGCCATAAGACATAAGTCCCACGCTTGTTAAGCACATTGACATGAGGCCTCCTGTTGACTCAGCAGGCTAAGTTACGTATCATGTTCTCACATGAGATTCATGGGTTTGTGTTTGATCGTTGACCTTTGTTGCTTTTCATGTCATGTCTTAACTTTTCACTGTTGAATGAAGCCAAAACCCAGTAGTAGTAGATTCCCTTTGGGAATCTTTTGTCGTAGCTTAGCAGCCTACTAGTTTTTAAATATTTCTATATTTCTATATCTAAAATTATTATATTTCACGAGCATGAGTGGTCAAAGTATGGTCCCAGTATGGTCCCATTATGATCCCAGTATGGTCCCAGTATGGTCCCATTATGGGGTGAGATCAACTGTTATTTGCAGTGAAAAAGGAAAAGAGACAAGTTTTTGCAATAAGCAGGAACAACTCATATAATCTGATATATTGTATTGTAGCATTTAGGCCTGATGATTTTCTCCCACATTTCAAAATCTGCTCATTTACTATATTTGTTAACAATAGTAACATCTAGGCCCTACACTAGCACTGCTGTTTCTGAACATTTAACAAAATACATTACACCAAAACTGTAACACACATATACCGCAAAAACAAAATGGAGATTTCGAAGACAAAGAAATACAGCTGCAAGTTTCAAAAGAAATTAAAAGATGTAGATGCAGATTTTGCACAATATTTGTTATTTTATGACCAAGCAATAAATACATTATTACATATTTAAACAATGCATAAACGTCTGTAAATATCAGAAATGTGCACCAGACGTCCATATGTACAAGATAACGCTTTAATGGTTGTAGACGTCTACTCAACTTTCACAACCGCTAATGCAACATTGGTCAGTGGGATGTTAATCCAGTGAAAGAGAGGATGTGGGTGTGCAGACATCCTGAGCTGTATTATTAAAAGTCTTTACACTCACCATCTAATAGAAATGACACATACATCAGTTTATTCACACACCGTATATCTACAGTGGAAAAATTGGCTCCACAATATGATCGAGTCATTTGCTAAAAACCTTATTTTTGGGGACAGATGTAAAAAGCCAACTTCAGTTCCCAATGTTGTAGCGACCTCTAGTGGTAGGAAGCAGATAAGCACAAATTATAGTACAGCTAATGTTAAAACCACTGTAAACACTTAGACAATTAGATTGTGTAATTTATTAGCATTGTTGTTGCTGTTGTTGAAATTTTTGCTGTTGTTGTAATTGTTGCTGTTGTTGCTTTTGTTGATGCTGTCGTTGTTGTTGATATAGTTGTGGTCAAATTGCCATGTTTTCATTGCAAGGATATTGCATTAAAAACATTTTTCACTGAATGAGATCCACTTATCACTAAATGCTTAACTAAATGTCTCACAAATTCTCTTAATTTGGAGAGTTACTTCTCATTTTCCTAAGCACAAAAACACACTCACAATAACCTGACAATACCAGTAGATGATGCTGTTGCAGTGATGGTGCTTTGAGACAGATAGTGTGTACAATAAAACATGCACAGATGCACAGGAAAGACAGACAATGTATTTACAACGGTGCTTTCCTGTATTTTAAAAATTGTTCACATAACATAAAACATAGTAAATTGACATCTATCTATCTATCTATCTATTGATCGATCTGTCAATCTATCTATCTACAGATAGATACAGAAAAAACAAGTGGCCACCAATAAACAAAGTCCTGATGTTTCATGAGTGTGATGCTGATCCAATTACATCTGAAGGTCAAGTTGTAAATGACTCAAAGCTGCACATCGGCTCCTCAACACAGTCGATGATGTTCATTTAATACAGTGAGATCCAAAGAGCTCCGTCCACAGCATGATTCATCGGCATATACAGCAGGACGGATCTGCTGTGCAATCACTAACAGACGTTGATGCTGTTGTTGACGTTGTTGTTGATCGGCATCATCAACATCACATCTATCTATCTAGCTACATCAGTTCTCATGTAGCTTGCGTGACACAAAAAGGTTGAGGCGATAATAACGATCATTTGCTTCATTTGAGGTTCCAGGTTCCAGGTTAAGGGGAAATAAGTATTTCCTTCACAATAAACTATAAAACTAATGCCATATTTCACTTGGATGACGTCTGTCAGAGTTGATGAACAGTCACCCACCAATAGAGGGCACTCTGGGGACCCACAGCCACCACCCCTCTCTCTCTAGTCTTGAGGCTCAGACTGGACGATGTCAGGGCTGGTTTGGCACAGATAAGGCAAAGGATGACAAATACTCCCATTCATGCTTAAATGTCTCCTGTCAGCGTGTTTATCATCCATAGATGCACTGTGTGATGATCTGCATCCATCTAGACACCATGATGAAATAATGGAAAACTAAAATTCTAGCAATGCCAGATATTTTAGCATCGGTCCACAACTTTGAATGATATAACTATTGAGGGACATTTCCTTTTATGACCATGTGAGAAATATGTAGTTTTTGATCAGCTGTTATTATGTATTGAGTCAAGACAGGAAAGTACCCCCACATGTCATTCAGTCCTTTAAGATTTCTGAAAAACAGTCTAAGGATGCCTGAACAAATACAAACAAGATGCAAACCTAGATCATGTTATTTCATTCTGTGTTTTAATTTATAAGTGATTTTACCCATTTGCAATTATTGATATAGAGAGCTGGGGTAAAAAAAACTCATGTTGAAGGTCAACTGAACTCCAGTGGAAAAAAGTGAGTGATCTACTCAAGTGATCTATTGTTTTTAAAAAGGGAGATACATCTTTATAACCATCCGTGTTTCAGAACCAGCCAGCAACAGACATCACATTTTCAATGGAGTTGATTGGTTCAGGAGCGTGGTCACTACCAGAGGTGACCAGACTACCGTAGGAGCAAGACAGACACATGAGCCAAGGCCTAGAAAGTCTATATCCCTATTCACACAGGACTAGTATCAGTGTGGACCTCATGTTATTGATGAACAACCTCCCACCCTTTGCCTTTTTGAAATGCATTCGCACAAGATGATGAAATTCACCGAAATCACCACTTCCCTGGATACAACTGTATAATGTCACTTCCTTATTTAGCAAAGCAAAATTGTACGTTTTTAAGCAAAACATTCAAGTCTTCCTCTGTAGATTCCACTAAAGCCTCCATCTTTCATGACAGGAGGAAGAGAGAAATCATGTGTCTAGAAGAAGAACAACAAGCAGAAAGAAAAAAATGTGCACCAAAGAAAAAGTAATTTGTGCTGGAATTTTTTCTTTACAAACTAGAAAGCACTCAGAGAGAGAGAACACCTCCGCCAAGGATGACCACAACTTGCTGTTCCACCCATAGACAAAGTCATTCCTATCACTTAAAGGACAACAGACTTTTGGGGAAATTGGCTCGTTGGTCAACTTCCCTTTTCCATGTTATGACAGGAGAACCACCAACATCATCCCTTGTGTCTCTGGTAGATTCCTCTGTCCTGTGAACATGCTAACATGCTAGCATACAGTATGTTAATTTACCCGTAGGCAGCTAGCATTATCCAACAGAAGAAGTGATCCAGAGTTGGTGTTGGTTTCTTCTGCCAATCCTCTCGTCACATAAAGGGGAAGTTGACCAACGGGACAATTTCTTTACTTTTATTATTTCCTGTTAAGCACTTTGAAACAATGTTTTTATTATTATTATTATTATTATTATTATTATTAATAATAATAATAATAATAATAATAATAATAAATTGTTTTCTTGACCCTCCAAGGAAATTTGGAATTAATTAATTGATAAGCTTGATAACCCCAAGTGTCCTTGAGCAAGGCACCGCATCCCTATAAACTCCAGGGATGCTGTTGTGTAGCTGAACCTCTGACCTCCCTGTGGAGGGGGGGCAGGCAGAAGTGGGATTAACCGAATATCACACATTTTTAGCCCTAGAGTAAATTCCTGTATTCAGTGGCGATCTCAGTTTGAAAAGCAGATTAGATTCATAAAGGAACAAAACACTTTGGTGACTCATACGAGCCATACAAGGAAAAAACATCAGACCTGTGTCACGTGTAGTTAAAAGAAATTATTTTCTATTTTCTCTTCCTGTGTAAACCTGAGATTATTTTAGTGCCAAGATGCTTTAGCGAAACCAATCCCAGCTCTGGCACCGCTGCACTATGAGATCTCAGTACCTTAGACAGGATATAAACCCGGAGAGATTGTAGTGGAGTCGGTGAGTTTCGAGAGAGCTCAGAGAATAATGAATTCCTCCTCTGGCCTTCCCCTGATTGGTTAATGGCCGGCGGCCTCGGGGTCAGTGCCAACCCACCCAGCAAATCAGTGCAAAGGTTGTTTTCAGCGGCGTAGGGTATGATTGGGGATAATCATGTTTGCCGTGGCCAAATAAGCTTCCTAACGAGGGGCTTTGTGTGAAATTGCTGAGCGCCCCCTCCAACAATAATAAAGGCTTGTTTAAAATGTGTTTCAGGCCCACACAGAATGCATAACATTAGAGACAGGAGCATCACACAGCTAAGCCTGTTGTGTTGTGTAATAATGTATGAGACATAAAATACTAACTATCTACCTAATATGGGGAAAATAACTTATTAATAATAATAATAATAATAATAATAATAATCATAATCATAAATAATAATAAATAATAATAACAACATCAACAATAATAAAAATATAATAATAAAGAATAATAATAACATCAACAATAATAATAATAATAATAATATTATTTGTATAGCACTTCAGCGACAAAGTGCTTCACAACAATAAAAATGAAATGATACAGACAGGATCAAACAATAAAACATGAAAAAAAAATCAACAATAAGAAGAAAATAATTAAAAAGGATTAAAAGAGCAGCAGAGAGCAGAAGGAGCCAATCGACTACCTAAAAGTCAGTTTAAATAAGTGTTTAAGTTTTTATGTTGCTTAAACAACTCGCCACATTTGACAGGCCTGAAATGTTTTTTTACTGGCTGGAAAAAAAATATCGTTTACTCCCAAAAGTTGTTAAATGGTATGTTTATTTATCATCTTCACCACACACAACAAACATGAAATACACGGCACAGTGGACTATAAAATGTTGTCACATAGTAACAAGACATTCATTTAGCTTGTCGTCTTTGAAGCTGGACGCTGAGGTTGTGCATTGAAATAAATGAAATACAATGAATAAACATCGGTGTCATACTGCTGTTTTTTTTTTGTTTCATTATAACATGAGGCAGGGATGCACAAAGCAGAGCATAACGACAACTGATGGACAATGTGAAACGCAGGCGTCAGTGTGATAAAAAAAGACAGAAAAGTAGGCTGCCGAGTTGGTTTCACACCCCAGTATGAAACCGATATTGGCCTTGGCTTGCACACACTGATTTCTCCAAAATTGTTGCAGTGGTGAGAGAGAGCGAGAGAGAGAGAGAGAGAGAGAGAGTCCTGATATGCAAACTGAACATCAAACATGTTGAGAGTTAAACCACCAGCAGACCATGAAGCCTCTCAAACCCGACATCAGGTGTTTTTTTTTCTTTCCTTCAAAAGTATTTTGTACTCTTGCTCCTTTCGATGCCAACCAAGAGTACATGTGCTGCAAAAACGTGTGCATGTGTGAGTGCAAAAATCAACATGTTTTTATCATTTTATGAAATGAGCAAAAACTGGATACAAATAATGTGACGATCACGTTCCTCCACCATGAAAGGATTATGTAACAATAGTGCGAATTGGAAATGCCCTTTTCTTGTCTTCACGCGAAAAGCCTATCAGGTAAAACACCTTCAGGTTTGGTTTAATCAACTAAAACTAACATTTTGGTCATGGTTAAATAATAAAATGAACACTTCTCTCCCAGTAGAAAACTTGTTGTTATGAGTTGGGAATTGAAGGAGTTGAAGGTAAATGACTCCGCCCCCCCCCTGACCGCCACACCCTTTACTTTTGAAATGACTTCCTGTTTCTAGCCGTGTCTCCTCCATCCTTTCATGGTGAAGAAACGTTTCTCTCACTTCTTGTGCACGGAGAACGTTTTTTTGCAGAAACCTCATGAGACCAGGCTGTTTTTGTGTAAATTCCTGAAAGTTTACTTTTTGAGATATTAGGTTTTTGCAGGACACTTTAAAAGCGTCTACTCAAATGTCACACATGTATTTATACCTTCAGTGCTTTTGCATCATCTCGATAATGTACATAACAGTATGGCAAAGGTCCATGTAATTCTGTACAAAAGTCAACGTCGCTCAATCACGTTATGAAAACTGAAATTTGTGACAAACCACACGTATCTGTGCAGCACTGCATCCTAATTCAGCATCAGCATCCTTATTCTTTGGCTTGGCTTCCACTTGTTTGTTTGCAACTGTTTCAAAATCGATTTTAAAATTAAGGATAGAAAAATACTTCCTATTTTGAAGTTGCATCCAGCAGTTTGAGAGTGCTGTCTCTCTGTTGAACCATCAGGTAATACACAACTTAAGCTGTTAAAGTTAATATTAAACTACTGTAGAAACGAGACCTGTCTATGACAGTAGGTGCTGTATTAGCGTCCTTCCTCTGGACGTTATGAACTTCTTAATATCAGATCAAGCGGTGCTCATGCCAACACTGAGATCTCATGGAATGTCATCAAAGAGTTAAAGAGTTAAAAAGATGAAGAGACCTCACTCTGGCCCCATCTTGCTCGCCAGAGTCTTGCTTGTAGTCTGTTGTAGTTCACTGAGTGTTCAACTGTAGGTGTGCCCAGCCCACCCAGTCACATTCAAAACAATAGGCAGAGTTGGAAAAAGCAGAACTGGTAACTTCCTGTGAGCCATAAGTCAGACTGAGAGTAGCAGAATTTCACTGGATTTTAGGTGAGCAGGCCTGGAAATGTATTGACAGTGTGTAAGCAGACCAACAGTTCACTGGCCAGGTGACACAAGTCTGCAACACCCACCTGCCTCCATGTGTCTGATGGAAACAACTATAACACCAAGGTCCTAAGACATGTCCTCAAAAACATCTTAGGAAAGTCTTAGGAAGTCCAGAAGAGTCCGGTTTGACTTCCTGCCTCTGGCCTCTGGCTTGTACATGACAGCATCACCGTGTGAAAAAATGTCATATCCAGGTAAGGTAACATGAACATTCAGGTCAGATAACAGTAGAGTCGTGGCCGTAGAGGTCAAAGCAACTCCAAACCAGCATCCTTTCGTGCTGATGTAATCATAGCCAATGGTATCCTAGATGTGCCCTGGTAAAGATGACATCATCGTGATGCTGCCATCGTAATAATGATGTCATCATATGCAAAGACAATGTCACCATATTGCGGCTTTTGCATCATCCTCGTAGTGGTCCCGGGGGGTCCTAGGACTCCTGCTCATTGGCCAGTATCCTGGCTCCGTTGTCACTGTAGCTCCGGTTTGGCAGGAAGGACAATCTGAGAGAGGAGAGAGAGAGAGAGAGAGAGAGAGAGAGAGAGAGAGAGAGAGAGAGATTTTTCCATTAGTATAGCCTTCTTGGTCTGTTTCAAGTGCACTAGGCCCAATGAACACTATAAGCATACACTTAGACTTTCAGACCGGTACAGTTTATCCCAGACCACTACAGACCACTACAAGACAGAGAGTATTGTCAATTATGTTTCTAAACACTCTGAGACTCAGGCAGCAACAGTAAGAGAGGCAGGGGTTGTAAGGGAGGACATAGAAACTTAATATACACCGGCCTGAAGCTGCACTAGGCGAGATTATGATGTATAAATACACCTCTCAAATCATCTCCTCTAATTGAGACGCTGGAAATTCACCCTTTGTCCAAACTTAATTCTTAAGTATGGACTGAAGAGTGAAGTGGTCAGACTACCAGGCTGCTCACATCTCGTTAACGTTGAGGAAAGTTCAGACTAAACGACTCGTCTTGGGTAAATGTTCGACGTCCCGTCAGAAAGCTGTTCACTCCATTTTCCCATACAGTGCATTACTATTTATTATTATTATTAGTATCATTATTAATATATTATTATTATTATTATTAGTAGTAGTAGTAGTAGTATTGTTATTATTATTATTATTATTAATATTATCATTATTATTATTGTTCTATTGTGTGTGTTTCATCACTAGTCACACGTGTTGAGAGGAGTAAGGAAAGGGCAGGAAAATTAAATGGCTAGAGACAGGCCGGCCTACTATTACACACACACACACACACACACACACACACACACACTCACAAGCAAACACACACCTGAATGGAAGTGCGGGGAGATTCCTCCTGGTAAGTCCACATACTTAGTTGCTGTCATGACCACAAACACACACACACACACACACACACACTCCCATGTGGAAGCACATCCAGGGTGAGGAGGTGACGGAGGAAGATAAACAGAAATGTTCTGTAGCTTCTGCTCCTCTGTGTTGTCTGTTTACTGTCCAAACAGAACCAACTCTGTACTGGAGTCTGTCACAGCCCGGACTCCCGACCGCCACCAGGGACGGATCAGGACAACACATGGCAGCAGGAAACAATGAGGAGAAAGTACAGGGATCTTCAGTAGAAACGAGTTGGAAACGTGAGTCTAGGAACACTAAACTTAAATCACATCAAGTACAAAGATGAACTAAGATATTGACTTGCCCTTTTTAGCCTCCAACACTATGGAGTCAATGTGGAGATAGGAACGCTCTTCTCTCTCCGATAAGACAGGTGTATTTTTACATTAAAGTGATGCCTTGCTTGCTTTAATTACATCTCCCCAACTAGTTGTGCATTTTTTAAAGCTCTTTTTTTTAACATTTTACTCTTTATTCGACAGGTGAAACCAGCAAGACGCATGAAAGTTTGGGTGAAGGAGAGGACCCAGGACAGTTACATGGTATGCTCCTTAGTGAACAGAGCCACCAGGGCATACTAATATCGTTCCCCTCATTTAACTGGACCAGTTGACCGAGGACACTTGGGTGGCCTGAGGGCGACACATGGGAGCTGCCCAGCCCAACCACAGCAGGTCTCCTGGAGCAGCTGCCTTGCTCAACAGAAGGTTTCCAGGCAGCTGCTGTTGAAGGAGGGAGGCCCGTCATCTTTTTCTCACCCGGACTGGGAATTCAAAGCAGCGACCTTTCCATCACAAGGTTGCTTCTTTAAAACCGTTAGCCCCCCTGCGACGGTCAACATGTTAGGCTTGGACACACTGACTGCTGTATCTTTGTTTGGGGAAAACCGGCTACACTTACATGCACACAATAATGCGACTAGTGCCAATACTGTGAGTAAGGATGTAGTCTGATTAAGATGTTACATGGTTTAATATGCCAACTCCTCATAATAATCTACTTGAATAACTTGTATGAGTGTTTATTTGGATTATTCCAGAGAGAATTGTGGGAATTGAAGGTTTCCTTGCTAAAAAAAACAACTTTTTTTGTCTAAAATTTCATGAAGGAAGTTGAAGTGAGGAGAGTTTTTTAGCCTGCAGCCTTCTATGCTTTCCAACAGGAACTTGTTCAGTTGTTCTGATGCTACAAATGTGACTTTGGCCCTACGGCGTCAGAAAAAAACCCATGATGACTTTTTAGCTTTGGAGGAAACAGAGGCACGGATTGTGAAAATTCAATAACACACGCAACTATCACACCGCGCTGACCGAGGCTCATGATCAAACCTACATCACGCTCAGATGCATGCAGCGTTTTATCAGCGGCTCATGACCCAACCTCAACCCGACTGTGTGAACCTGTGACTGCTTCAGCAACACAGTACCTCCTAACACCGTGTTTCCCGCGCTTAATTCGATCCCTGCTTCTGAAAGCTTCCCACTTTTAGGAGATGCTATTTATTCCAAGGTCGACAACAAATTTCCGCTGGCATCGCGCTGCCCTACCGCCTCGAGGAAGATTAGGAGTTTATTGAATTTGTTCTAATTGAATTGTCATGCAGGAGTCCTTAAATAGATCCTTCCAACAACAGGGGTACTTTAGACTGTTGTTGCCCTTTTTGAGGCAAAGTTAAACACTGTAATCCCGTCATCATGTGAAATCTACGGGATGCAGATCTGAACCAGATTAAATCAATCACAAACAGAGTCATGTTTTCATATAATATCATGAGTTCTTTCCTAAACATCTGGAGGCTGTTTGGATCCAGCGCCATCCTGCAGCACTCTCTGAAGACCGACTCACATGTACGTTTCTTTACTTACGATCAGACGCAAGAAAGAATAAATCCAAGTCTTATCATCACAAATTAGTTTATCCTCAGTTGAGACACAGGCCACCTTTCAGGACGTACATATATGGTATCGTTCACCAAAGCATTGGTGATGAAGATGTTGTCCTCACATTGTAGCCGAGGGGCAAAGGAGATGTTTTGACTGTACCAAATGATGTATAACATTTAAACACATAAACACTGGAGCTATTTGTAATACTCGGATGGATCGGCCCTCGGCCATTCGCTGCAGCTGCTTTAAACCACCGGCAGCGTGGCTTCAATTTGGCGAGTCATATTTGCAGTATTAAAAAAGAAACAGCTGTTTTTTTTCCCTCCATATTAGAAAATTCCCCAAGTTAAAAACAAAATGGGTTGGGTTGAAACTTCCCCACGTTAAATCAAATTTTTTGACATCCGTTTCATGCACAAACACATTTTTTTTGTGTCCAGAGATGGTTTGGCAGCTAACTGCCCACCTCTGGAGCCTCGGGGCGAATCCCGCCATCTTTGTCCATAAATAAATAAATAAATAAATAAATAAATAAATAAATAAATAAATAAAATAAAATAAAATAAAATAAAATAAAATAAAATAAAATAAAATAAAATAAAATAAAATAAAATAAAATAAAATAAAAAAATAAAAAATAAATAAAATAAATCAAGTGCCCACTGACATTTAAAAAAAAAAAAGTACTTTGCAAAAATAAAATAAAAAAGGTTTTCCCGCTGATGCCAATGCTTTTTGGGGATTTCCACTCATTTGGCTTCGTTTGAGTGAAACATTTTATGCAAGCAGGAGAAACTTCCAGCTGCCAGCTACACTAAAAATAAGACCTAGTAGAGAACATCCCGGCTTATCGAATGGTCAGGCAGGTCACCAAGGACTATCTCCTATGGTATGTTGCTCACTTCAACATGGGAATGCTCAAATATGGGGAAAAGGTCTATTTCTGTTCTGATGCCACGAGCATTACTGGTCAGACTGGATACACACTCCGCCGGCCGGGGCTGGAATGAACTGAACACACAACTACGTCTGCAGGCTGCTGGCTTTGATGTTTGTCAGTTCATTTCACCTATGGCTAAACAGTCTGACAAATAACACAGAACACAACTGTGCATTGAAACATACCTGCAAAAGCTCTGTTGTGAGAAGAAACCAGGGTTAGAAATGTTTCAAACTGCATTGTTTTGCCTCCTTGATCTGATATTTAGGGGGATTTTGGTCCTTTATGAGTTCTGAAATACATTTGCATTGCATATTGGCAAATAAAAACTAATTTTGTATCATTAATATTTGTTTTAGCTCCTTTCCCATGACTGGAAATTGCCGGTGGGCCTTAAAGAAGAGGATGGAGCCGTTTTCTTCATCACCATATTGGTTTATTATTATTTTTTGTGTCGGATCACTTGCGGTGCCAACCTTTGCTTCAGGCTGTGTACTCGGTTGTTTTCTAATCCAAAACCGATCCATTTTTCTCACCCAGAATGCACTGGAACGAATTGCTTGTTCACAGGTTCCCATGATCAGCTACGGTGGCCCGCAGGGGACAGTAGTCGCATTCACACATGAACATTTCAACTCAACAAAAAAGATTGAACAAGGTGAAACTCCTAATTATTGGCATTTTTAATTTAACAGATTTTATGAACTTTCAAAGGCCCCTGTTCATTTCTGACACATACCAGACAACTATGATCTTGTCATGGCTGCTGTCTATACCAGACAGATTTCATGTGGTTCCTCCCTGTTTGGACCACCATCAGATTTGTGCTGTAAGAAGTTCAAAACCACATCTGTTGTGTCTGCGTTGGTTTAGCCACTGGTCCCTGTTTGACAGTCTGATGTGAAACAGTATCGACACGCCGCTCCATTTTCATATTATTAAGTTTCGTGTAAAAAGGCCTAGTTCCTTTTAATAGAACAAAATCCCTCAAGTCACATAACATCTGATCGCTGGCCTGCACAAACACATCAAACCACCCGTAACACGACCTCAGAGACATCGGCGGGGATAGAGCAAGGTTTGTGTTCCTTTAATTTCGTGTTAATATCTTTCTGGGACATTAAATAATCAAACTTTAGTCTTATCTCTCGGCTCTCGGGGCTGAAACGGCGAGGAGGGAGCGCCGATGGGAAAGGAAGATAAGGAGTGCTTTCCCACAGGAAAATGGAGGCGTCGGGTAGCGGGATGGAGTGGAGGGATGTGGTGGTGGTGTTAGGCTGAACGTCGGAGAACTGAGCCTGTGACTGTGATTGGTTCCAATCCCTAAACTATAGCTATAATTTTGCACTCTTCAGCGCAACAGGAAAACCCTGAATGCTTCTGCTGCCATTTTCAGTGACGTCACAACAATTCCTTGAATCTTGACAAGAGCTAAACACCTTGGTAACTTGGTGCCTGAAAAGATGCTTGAAAAAGCCTGTAGCAGTTGTAAATATATAAATATCTTATATAAAGAATGTGGATGTTTTTTTTCTCAACATTTCTAAGACATGTGGGCACTGGGGGGAATGTTTTTTATGGAGATTCTGTTGTTTTTCTTTTTTGTAAAATAGATTTTCAAAGAAATTCAGTTTCTGTTTTTTCTATCTTTATGATTTATGGCATTATATCAGTTTTATTCTGCACAAAAGACATTGTTGAGTGTCATACGTCTTGCAGCCATGCTTGTGCTGATTCCATAGGGAAGCAAAATGAACCCACAGTGAGTAAAAAGGTGGAAGGAGCAGAAATCGACCCAGAAAGTGTTCAGAGGGGTTCAGAGGGTTAAGCCCCAACTGCTCTGGAGGAAGTTGCTGCAAAAGAGCAAGTCAAGTAAAAGAAAATCAACAACAAAGGAAGACAAACATACACAACACAGAATAGAAGCTTTGTATAACCATTTAGCCACGATTCTTTCACACACACACACACACACACACACACACACACACACACACACACACACAAAGCTACAGATGGAAGCATTGCTTGGACGGGTCTAATCCCAGGGTGGATTTGATTGGCTAATTCTTAAATCCACTCTGATTTCCTGGGATCTGGGCCAATAAGACTTCAGCCTTTCCAGTACGAGGACCGTGTTGGACAGCTGAACTGTGGGAGCCGGAGGACTGCGAACTGGGATCCAAATTGAAACTGAACTTCGTAAATCACACAACGTGGCTGCTGGTCATCGTGTGCCGGTTCTCAGGCGGGTCTAATGCGTCTTATCACGTTAGCAAAGGTTTCCAAAAGGTTGAGGACTGATGCTCCACTGGAAAACCAAAACACAACGTCAGGACCAGAAGACGTAGAGACGGGAGTTCATGAAATGTGACTTGATAGAAAAAACCTTTTCATGTCAAACAACAAATCATTTACTCTTTTGTTTCGACATGGGAGATCAGGGACGTAACAGACATCAGGTTATTCTGCTTACCGAACCCAAACCCAGAACGCTGCCTCTGTCCGTCTGTCTGACAAAACAGCAGAAATTCCTCCCTGAAATGTATTTTGCCCCCAGTAGTAAATACATTTCATATCTGCTGCTCTTATCCCATCTAATTTGAGAGGCTGGGAGGGAGAGAGAGAGAGAGAGAGAGAGAGAGAGAGAGAGAGAGAGAGAGAGAGAGAGAGAGAGAGAGAGAGAGAGAGAGAGAGAGAGAGAGAGAGAGAGAGAGAGATGGAGGGTTTGGTGGGATCTGAGGGCTGAAGAACCTCGACTCTCCCTGAGACCAAACAGAGAAACACTGCAGGGGGAAACAACATCAAGGCCTCATGTTTTGGTGGGAACAACAAACCAACAAACTGAATGGCTGAACTGAAAGGCCTAATCTAACCACCGTGGAAATGTTCACTTGACTGCATGTTTTTTGTATTTTCTTCCTTCAGGTTCACACTGACCAATCACAAGCCAGCCAGAAGTCCCATGACTCCCCAGCAGCTGGTTGATTGGTTGATTGTTGGTTGAGTTTGGTAACCTGTCATCCCACCAGGTTAGAGAGTCCAAACCAACCTGGTTCCAGTCTGTAACTTGATCTACCATGATGGACTTGTCTGCTCTTCTCTGGTGTTCATACCAGTTAAGAACACATGAAGAAACATCTGAACATGAGCATCAGTCCAGACTGACTGACGTTAAGCTAGGCTTTCCAAGTCTCCGTCTACCCACAATCCCTTGCGTTTGAGTGTTTGATGGCATTGTTCTCACCTGGTCACATGAACCGAACAAAAGGAGGAAACACTGCAGATTTTTCACATCTGAATTTTAACAGCTGAATTTTCATCCAAAAACTGAAATTAACAGTTAGAAAATGTATTTGACTGTTTAATAAAAAAAAAAAAATAGAAAATGTAAAAATCAACAGAAAAAGTGACGCAGGGCATCCGTTAAACAGTTAATGTGCATGGCCTTAATAAACATTATAAACAATAATAAACATTTTTAGATTTAAAAGTAGTAAGTTTTGTCTCACTCGGTCTCTTCCTGTCTCCACTGATTCTCTCTCTAGTAGAAACACATTGACTCTCATTGACCCGACCAACCTCCATCCTGTTTTCATTGCAACATTTGAACATTTTTCAAGACGCTCCCTAGACAGGACACCCCTTTATTAAGATAAATGGAGCTGAGCAGGACACAGATAAATTAGGCTCCTCCTCCTTTCTAAACATACATGCCTTTACCCTCCCTCATCTACACAGATAGGATGAGACTAACCACTCAGGAAACTAGATGTCATTTTTAAAATCATCATCAATCATTTAAAAAAACAAAAAAAAAACATGGCATTACTGCAATCTGCCTTTAATCTGATGCTCTCTGGATTTATTGTTGTGCGCTGATTTTTGGTTATGCAATGTGCAAAGGGCACATCTGGAAATATACATCAGTTCTGCCCCGTATAAATAAATGAATGATTGAATGTAGAGATTAACGTGACGGGATGAGAGAGGGAAGCGATGAACATCTTGAGCCAGATTTGTCCTACAACATCACAGCATCAAAACAAGCACTGACCTACCAGAGCTCCTTTATTATTTATCAAACAAAATAGGCCAGTGGTTTTCTGCCTCGGAGCGGAGAGTTTTCTTTTTTTGGCGCAAACAAGCCCTCGAAAAGATCCCCCCTTTTTTCACCAAATGGAAAGACAAACTGTGTCTTCATCCATAAGACTGGTCCATGAATGCACCTTTGAGCCCTAAAGTGTCTTCATCACTGCTTCCTGACTTTCTGCCGACGTGCAGCGATGATAGCAGCCGTTCTCTCGCTTGTCGTAAGTCACCTTTTGAAGGACCTTGTATGTGCTACCATGTTTTGAGGGTGAAGTGTGAGGGAATTGGGTGCCGTCTCGATCTGCTCTGCATCTACAAATAATGACCATGACAGCTGCACAGACACCTTACGTCAGACTTTCTGATTTGGTCATGTTGGTGATGTGAAACCTTTACTGAATCTGAGCTGTTTTTGTGTTTGCACATGCATGTGTGTGAGCATTCGTCCTGTGTGTGTGTGTGTGTGTGTGTGCCTATGCAGACTCCCAGCAGACACCAAACACTGGCTTCAAGATAATAACATATTAAAAAAAAAAAGACTCCCTCCCTTTCTTGGAGAGGAGTTTGTTTTGTTAGAGAGAAGAATGAAAATGATTTAATCAGACTGAGTTTTGGACTTGATCCCCCTCGTCCCACTGAAGTTAAACCAGCTCACTTCCTGACTCCAACTGCTCAGAGATGCACTACCTGATAGTGAGATGCCGCTTCTACTTCAGACCCTGTGTGTGTGTGTGTGTGTGTGTGTGTGTGTTTGGATATCAAAATAAAATAAAATTGATTTGACTCTCACTTGCATTTCCACCCATTCCCCTTTGTGTTCTTCCCATGATGGAGACTAAACAGATCTCTCTGAATATGATGCAGTGGATGCAATACTCTGAGCTCCGTGAGTACTGGGGCAGTTACACATTTTATTTAGTTATTTTTCATACTCTTATTTTGGTAGTGATATGACACAATGAGGTAAAAATGTTTGAGCTTCAGTCTAAGAGGATTTTCAGCCAAGTTGGATGAACTATTAAAGATTTCGGAATCTACAAGCAGGTGTGTGTGTGTGTGTATCTGTGTGTGTGTGTGTGTGTGTGTGTGTGTGTGTGTGTGTAAAAAAAAATCCCCCCTCAGATCCTCGTCCACTGTTATATATCATCACTCTTGTTCAATGTACTCCAGGAGTTATTTTGTGATAAAGTTTAGCAATTTATCTACCCAGTTTCCCTCAACCTGCCTCTTCTACTTCAGTTAGTGATTTCCTCCGTTTCCCAGAATCCTTTTCAACAACCCCCAGAGAACAGGCCTGGACACTCTCTCTCTCTCTCTCTCTCTCTCTCTCTCTCTCACACATACATGCATGCCACTGCCTCGTCCGTCACCATAACACCAGTGTGAACTACAGAACTGTTCATAATCAAACTCTTGGCAGCAGCTGAAACCTTTTGGAAGCAGTCTGCAGCCAAAGCAATATCTTGAACGCAGCTGAAAGAGGAGCGTCAGGGCTGATGGCTTATGGCAGCACGGGACACGCCTCATTTATAACTGACCGTCGTATTCCCTCGTCCCGCTGATGAATTCATTCTCTCTACGACAGATGCGTCGGCTAACACTAATTACTCATTTAATATTGGACAGAGTGGAGAACGATGTCACCGGGAGAACCTTACAGACCTGCAGCGCAGCTTTTTGGACTGCACTTCACTAGTAGGGGGGGTTTATGAAATGAGGCGACGTGTCCTCCAGAAACATCATATGTCCCAACACCTGGTTGATTTCCCCTCTGATGTACTTTTCACATCCCAATGCATGTGTTGTTTTGTCCCACAGGGTCCTGACACTTCACACGTGGGAGACAATGCCGACTGTCCAATACCGTGAAACAAATGACATTTTTTGTAAGACACCTAGTATGTCTTCCCTTACCTCCGAGTGCAGGAAAGGAAGTTTTACATTTATAAAGACGTCACACTTTCACACATTCGAAGCTCTAGACCCAAGCTGAATGAATGAAATAAAAAAATCCACCATTAGAGAATTGTGACACCTTCTCTTGACAAAATGAATGATGGTGTGAAAAGAAGACTCTCTATTGATTCATTATCATTATCATTGGAGCTGTCTGCCATTTACTCAAAGAATAGTAATATTAAAGGATATGGTCAACTCTGCTTTTTCAAATATTGAGCAATCCAAAACCAAAATCTCCAAAGAGGATAAATATAATTTTGGAATGAGATTCTTCAAATTTAATCTTGTCTTGTAACTTTTGACCCAAACGAAACAGGAATCATTTAAGGGTTGAAAGGTTATTCACATGAGTCCGTTCAACACTTCCTCCTACCTGCTTGCTGTTGCTATGGAAACAAATAGAAAAAACGCAGTTTTACATAGTTTAGTTTCAGTTCTTAACTTTTAAGGAATACAGCGTACAGTACCACTAATTTTATATGGCATACAGTTCCTGTGTGGGGTTTTGACGCTGGCTGCTGGTTTGCTTGTTTGTTTGTCCCAGTTTTGCCAGAAGGAATCGTCCAGAAGCAACAAAAGGCAGAGGAGAAATGCCCTGCCCTCCCTCAGTAACTACATTTGAAGTGCATTTGAGCACTGACCTGACCACACTGGCCAGCAGCAGAAGACTGCGGTTGCACTGGGCAGCTACCAGGTGTGAATATGTGTGACTGGGTGTGAAGCAGGCTGATGCTAAAATAGAGCATGCATGGGGTGTCGAAACTTCCCTGGATAAATAAAGAAAAAGAAATCTGAAAATCAGTTAGTCTGTGAATGTGTATTGATATTTAACTGTTTAGACGAGTGTGTCTCTGTTTATTCTGGTATCATAAGTCTCTTGTTCAAAATGCAGCAGCTCGGTTCTTCAGTCATTCGGGCGACTGTTCACCGGTTACTTATGAGGTTTATGGTCACTTTTAAAGGGGCAATAACTTCAATTTTTGCTTGCCCATATATGGGGATAAAAAACATGTCTTTATTATGCAATTGCGTGACATCATATTTGAAAATATGCACCCACTACTTTGTTAAGACATGGGAAGATCTGAAGTGTATATAGGTATATATATATAGAAATACCACATCACCAGAGATGTTGTTGTTGTAATTCCTATTGGTCGCCGACAGAGGCTGATAAAGGTCATAGATTACTTAATGCCCATTCAAAGCACAGGTAGGTCTGGTGTTGCAGCCCTGTCAGCCTCCACCTGCCTCAGATCCTCCAGTGGGACCTGCTGGCTGAAGGTGACCCGATGTTTTCCATCAGGGCCTCGAGGTTGGCAGAATCAGTAGATCTTTCAAAAACTCATTTTTATATACTTTCTCAAACGTAACGTCTTACATAAAACTACCTAAAATGATTCATAATATCGGCAACCTCTTCTCTACCTCTCCTCCATCTGTGTGAGTAGAAGTTCATTCTCTTCTTCTTCCTCCTTGAGCTGAACTCTCATTGGCTGTCAGACTTCAGTCTTGGTGAGTCTTGATTTGGCTTGACAAAATAAAACTTGTTTGAAAAAAAAATCTTGTTGAGCCAAACAGCCAGAGTTACATCAAAAACATCTAGTTTGACCTTGGCCTTAGCCAGAAAAACTGTGGTTCTTTGGCCCCGCCCATTGAGGTTCAACTCAACCAATGAGATTATTTCTGCCCCCCCCCCAGAGCAGAAACGTTTGTATAACTAAAACCCCAGTCTGCCAGAGGTTTATTGGACAGATAGGTTTGGTATCTATAAAGCAGAATGTGTTAAACCAGCCTGGCTGTTAACTTGTTGCTATGACTGGATCTGTTTCTCTGTCTGGTGCTTCCAGGGTTGATGGCAGCTCATCACTGACGTCAGACGCTTTCTATAATGATGATGATCATGACAGTGATGGCTTCCTTTTTTCCTTTTCCCTCCATCCTTCCTTCCTTCCTTCCTTCCTTCCTTCCATCCCTCCTCATGTCTGTCTTCTTTTCCGTTTTTCCTTTCGCGGCCTTGCTCTCATAAGTTGAGTTTCTCTCTCGCTCTGTCTCTCAAGCCATCTTCGTGCCTGTCATGTTGCTAGCTGTACCTTTTACAACCTACAATAACACTTATAATATAGCAGCTGACTACCAGACGCCTCCCACACGCACACACACACATACATTTATTGTTCATAAAGCCATAAGGAGCAATAAAGTCATACTGTGTGTGGCTACTGAAGCTCCTTGGAGAACAGAGCATCCAAACACATTAACACCATTAACACCAAGTTATACTGTTGCAGAGCTGAACACATGACGGTGAAATAGTGCCGGGGTCTGCAACAAGTCCCATCGACCGTAGAAATGAATGAACGGGCGCCGTACGTGATGTCGCCTCGTTTGTTTCTAATGATTTTCACGCTTCCTGGTCACCATTTTGCTTCCCTCTGCCCATAGAGTCACATGCTGTTGATGCTAGCAGCTGTAACCATGGTAACAACCAGTGGGGGAAATGTGTCAACGTAGATGAGAAACCAAACTATTGACAACAACAACAACAACAACAACAACAACAGTTGCAGCAACAACTATAACAACAACAACAGTAACAACATAATGACAGCAACAACTATAATAACAGCAACACCAGCATCAATAACAAAAACACCAATATTACCAACAATAACAACAGCAACAATAACAATAACAGTAATAGCAACAAAACAACAACACCAGTATTAACAACAGTAACACCAACCCATAATGTAATGTCTAGACTGTGCTGCTTAATCAGGGGGCTGTTCCACAAAGCAGGCTTAGAAAAGCGGCGATTAACCTCGCAAGCCTGGTTTGAATTAACCTAACAATCGGGGCTAAAGCGGTTCCACGAAGCCCAAGTCAAGCTACCGTGATCGGGCTAAACCGAGCCAGGCTCAAGCAATCCAGATAATTGCGCGTGCACATTTATACACAGTTTATTTAAGCAGCCCGAGAGGTCGATCATGGATCTGATCGATTCATCATGGCGAAAAATGACGGTAAAGACAGAGCCACAATGTTCACGGCCACTGAACAGCGACTTTTAGTGGAGGTCTATGGAGAATTCAGCCATATTACAATGAAAAGGGAAATACGATTGCCATAAATAAAGGGAGAGAGAAAGATTGGCAACGAATTGCTGCTAGATTGAATGCGTAAGTAATTGTTGAATTAAAAACGAACAAATTGTATAGACCTTATTAATATCATGTGTTCCAACAATATTAAAGAACTGAAAAGCTGTGCTAAAAATATTATGAATGAAACCATGCCATATATGAAACCTTAAGACTGTAAATGTACTATCTATCGCCATAAACGATGTAGTAAAGGCTGTACGTAACGTTTCATCTTACTACATTACAATCATCGTACTGTACTGGACCCTATATGGGGATCGAACTCACAACCATAAGACTGAGAGTCTCATGCTCTACTGACTGAGCTGTTCGGGCTGGTTCTTACTTTTATTATATTTTTATGAAATCGGTTGTTTCCATCCTGGAAATTGATCGGTTGAAAGCGTGTTCTACAGTGATCCCATACAGAAACAGTGAATGCGTCTCCTAGCAACCGTGGAAACATCTTGACATATATTCAAGATATTCAAGATACTTTATTATTTCAATGAATTTGTTAAATAAAAATAATTTAGAAAATAAAATAATATTGTGTCATCAAATAACTATTTCTGTAAGTTGTAACCGTTTTCTAAAAGCAATACGGCACTTGAGGTCTCGCTGGACACTCATGGTTAAATGGGGTTGCCTAACAACGCTCTGAACCGTGACTGTATCCCCGATACAGCCTACATCATTTTATATTTTTTATTTTCTATTAACATTACATTTTATGTCTGATAGTGTAGGGTCTAGGGTAATAGTGTTGAACAAACTAGCCTGCCCCGAGGCAGGCTAGTTTGGAAGCATAAGTTGCCAGAGCAACTTAGCTTGAACTATGCTGAGCTTGCTTTGTGGAACCGAATAAACCTGAAAATGAGCCAGACTAAGCGAAATAAGCCTGGATAAGTGGTAAACTCGCTTCGTGGAACACCCCTCAGGTCATTAACCAGCATTGCTTTAGTTGAGACAGATGTGATGTTGATGATGCCGCTCAACAGCAACAACAACAGCAACAGCAACAGCAACAGCAACAACAACAACAACAACAAGCCCAAACCCAACCAGCAGCATCAACGTCTGCCAGTGATTGCGCAGCAGATCCGTCCTGCTGTAGAGGCCGATGAATCATGCTGTGGACGGAGCTCTTTGGATCTCACTGTATTAAATGAACATCATCGACTGTGTTGAGGAGCCGATGTGCAGCTTTGAGTCATTTACAACTCGACCTTCAGATGTAATTGGATCAGCATCACACTCATGAAACATCAGGACTTTGTTTATTGGTGGCCGCTTGTTTTTTCCTTTCGCTGATCTTCCTTTGCTTTCCTCTGTTATGTTACTTCCTGTGTGAAACAGTGTGAGACACATAGTCATATCCATATTATCTCCACTCACCCTATTAGTAATTAATATTATAATAATACAACTAATACTAACACTAATACTACTATTACTACCACTACTACTATTACAATAGGAAAAAAAAAACAAAAAATCAAGTAGGCTATACTTAATACTTAATACTTGTGAAATGATGAATAATAGCATTTCAGGGAAAGTCATTGGATACAGGCCATGAGGGATTTAGTGTAACAATATTTTTGTGTTAGAAAAGTGTTAAAAAATGACCTTGTTGGCAATTCTAGCGTTGGGTATTTTCTCTTCTTCTACTCTTATCTCTCTCCATGAAATGTCTATAAAAACATAAGTACTAAGAGCAGAAACAGAGGACCCATGCCCAGACATGAGGAGACATGTATAACTAATTGCAGACGGAGGTCAAAAAGCATTTTGAAACGCTTTTTCATGGTTTGCTTTAGCATGCTTAGGTGTTGGATGGGAGGGGGTCGCCACAAAGTGCCAGAAAGTTCAGAAGATCACAGGAAAGTATTTGAGCTGGCCAAGTGCAATAAGCCTCGTCCATCTGGTAGTCAAAGCAGATTAAAACAAACGCTAAGAATAATTTGCAATCGCACCACAGTATTTCAACTGATTTTTCATATGTGCCTTTGCTCAGGGGCACTTGGGCAGTATTGAGCAATCCTAGTACCGAGGATCAAACAGGTAACGGTTTGACGACTACGTGGCCTCGCTAAGCAACCTGCTTGATGAAAAGTTGCCTTATGTTGCCAGACGTCCAATGGTGTTCAACATTTTCAGCTGCTGTGGGGTCATGGGAGTTTTGGTTCCAAACCCTGGTTGGCTTGTGATTGGTCATTGTGAACCTAAAGGAACCAAATCCTAAAATACAGCAAAGTCAACTTTCCACTGTGGTTCAGACCAAAGAAAACAAACTGTAGGTGTGATCGCAGCCTATCTTACCATCACTGTACAAACATCTATGTCAGGCCAGTGGTTTGTCTAGTGTTCAACTAGGAAAGATGTATGCGAGCGCCGGAGAGAGAGACCGAGAGTCTATTCAGGAGAGGCCGTTGTGATAGCGTGAGTCCTCAGAAGCCCTGCTGGAAGTCTCTGGCAACAGATCTGATGTGGGATCAATCATAACGTTTCAACTGGCAAAAGAATGCAGCCTCTCTGTCAGGCTGACAGTCGGCCCAGGTGGATTCCTGGTGATGTAGTAGAAGAGAGTAGAGGATTTACCGATTGGCAATGATGTGGTCTAAATCTGTTTCTAACCTAATTGAACACTCAGTAATGTTCCAGCATTTGTTTTGTATTTACCTAAAAGCACTTTCCTGAATAGCATTTTACTACACTGTATGGCCAAAAGTCAGTGGACACCTGACCATCACACCTATATGAGCTTGCTGGACGTCCCATTCTAAAATCATGGGCATTAATATGGAGTTGGACCCTTTGTGGCTATAACAGCCGCCACTCTTCTGGGAAGGCTTTCCACAAGCTGTTGGAGTGTCTGTGGGAATTTGTGCCCATTCAGCCAAAAGAGCATTTGTGAGGTCAGGCAGTGATGTTGGACGAGAAGGCCTGGCTCGCCATCGGCATTCTGATTCCTCCCAAAGGTGTTCAGTGGGGTTGAGGTCAGGGCTCTGTGCAGGCCAATCCAGTTCCTCCACACCAAACTGGTCTAACCATGTCTTTATGGACCTGGCTTTGTGCACAGGGGCTCAGTCATGCTGGAACAGCAAAGGGCCTTCCCCAAACTGTTGCCACAAAGTTGGAAGTGCCCAATTTGCTAAACTGTCTCGGTACTAGGTGGCACGGTGGCGCAGTGCTTGCACTGCTGCCTCACAGCAAGAAGGTTCTGGGTTCGATTCCCGCCTGGGGCGCTGTTGAGTCTGGGGTGCCCAGGTGGGTTATCTCCCGGGCCTTTCTGTGTGGAGTTTGCATGTTCTCCCCGTGCTCACATGGGTCTCCTCCTGTAAAAAGAACCCCATCTAAAAACATGCAACATCCAGTCCTGTTCCTGACGACGACAGCGACGTACACCTGGAATTGGTCCCCGGGCGCTGGTGTTGGCGGCTGCCCACTGCTCCCTGGCTGTCCTTGGAGGAAGGTCGGCGGGGATGGGTTAAAAAGCAGTGTTCATTCAACTCGGACACTCTACCCTGCGTGTGTGTGTTGTGTTTGGCGGCCACTTCGCCCCTGCAAGTGTGTTTGACGTTGCAAATAAAGACTAATCTTAATCTTAATCCTGTAGCATTAAGATTACCCTTCACTGGAACTAAGGGGCCAAGCCCAAACCCTGAGGAACACCTGAACTCAATAACTAGTAGGGGGGTCCACTGACTTTTGGCCATATAGTGTATAAACTGGTGCTTGGCTTTATTTTCAGAATTTTTGTATTGTTTTTCAGAATGAGATTGGTTTGCCCATGTATTAGTGAAGTATGGGTCGATGGAATGATATATGTTGGTTTGTTTACTTGCAATGAATAGTAAAGGAAATGCTCCTCATCAAACACTTTATAATTAAAGGGAAGGGAATGAATTCCTTAATTTCACTTGAATACGCTACGATGAAATCCTTCATCACTTTTGATTGGTTCAGAGAATTTGCTTTTCAAATTAAATCCTCTGTCAATTAAATATGTTTTATTGACCCTTGGATGAAATAATGGATAAGTAGGTGGACACCGTACATACTGTTGTTCGTTGTTGTAATTCAGCTAATCCAGTGTTGAGGATGTTGCTGTAGTAGGCTTTGCTAATTTGTTAGCTGTAACATTAGTTGTGAAGTTAGCTATTATTGGTGATTTAATTTGATTTGTCATTGTTATATTTTATTTTACCAAGACATTCACAGCTGGTAAACATGTAACTAAGTCTTTAAAATGAATCCTATTTATAAGGATAACCACAGCTGGATCCGAGTCAGAGTTAAAAATGAGTAAAACAGGCAGAAGTTGCTCATTGGAGGGGCGACAGAACCCAAAAACCAAAGCAATGCTTTCATCCCTCTCAAAATATAGACCGCCTTAATTTAATTGCAAAGAAATGCTTTGCCCAGGTGGGTCCCCACCACGGTCCAATTCGCCACCGAGGCCGGGGACTTGTTTCTATTACAGATAGAGAGACTGAGTTTCACCCAGAGCCACAGATTAGTTCAGCACATCCAGAGTCCCACATTAAGGGGAAGGAGCGAGGACAGCAGCTGGGATTCTGCTCCACAATTTCAGTCAAACGACAAAGTGGCGAGTGAAGGGCAGAAACAACAATATGAGTTTAGAAGTATTCAGGGGGTTTTGTTTGCCGCTTAGATTTTCTTGTTAGTTTCTTCATTTCGTCGAGAGGTTTTCCACAAACCCCTCAGGGTTTATTGTCTCAACTTCAGGATCTGTGTTTTTCTCTCTTTGCTTTATTCTTGTACATGTTCTAGAAAAAATAACTCTAACTGTTTTGCAGAGCAGCCAAGGTGCAAGCACAGACCCGTAGATGAGATTAAAATCAATTTATTAAAAAGGTGGGCAGGAATCAGAAAAATCAATTTGACAGAGAGAGAAAAAGAAAGAAAGAAAGAAAGAATGAAAGAAAGAATGAAAGATGACCTCGACAAGTAGAAAGCAATAAGAGATAAATTAATTCATCGGTTAGACGAGCATCTCAAGAAAGAAAGAAAGAAAGAAATAAGGAACCAGTGAAAGAAAGAAAGAATGAAAGAACAAAATAAGAAAAAAGGAAAGAAAGAAAGAAAGAAAGAAAGGAAGGATGTTGTTGCAGCAGGGTAGAGGGATCGACAGCAGCTGGAGGATTTTCGGCTTCAATCAAACAATAATAAATCAAACAGGTTTCATTATAAATCAGAGACTGGAGTGTTTACACGTTTCCATCCCAGTTGCCTGTCTGTCTGTCTGTCTGTCTGTCTGTCTGCCTGCCTGCCTGCCTGCCTGCCTGCCTGTCTGTCTGTCTACCTGTCTGTCTGTCTGTCTGTCTAAACTAAGTGTCTGTGGTCCACCAGACCGACAACCTGCTCCTCAGTCATACAGCTGCACACATTCACACCTCGGCGCTAGCCAGTTCAGCCTCAGTCCTCCAGCCGAGGAGGAGCTGGGGATCAAACGCCTTGCTCAAGGGCACGTCGGTAGCTGTGGAGGGCAATTAAGTCATTTTAACAAAATTATTCAACATTTAACTAATAATATTAAACATTAAAGCATTTTTTAATACAAATTAAACATCTTGAATAAAGTACATAAAAATTATTTTGAATGACCATGGTTTACATTTTTATATACTTTATTCAAGATGTTTAATTTGTAGCAATAAAAAATGCTTCATTATTATGATTATTATTGTTAAAAATTGTAAACCTACTTTTATTAGTCATTCCCAAGATGACATGACCTAACATGACCAGACCCAAACTGTTTGTGTCAAATGGTTTAATCACACAACAATCGGGCTGATAATTCAGAAGCTGCACTAGGAACTGAACACGACTTGGCCTCGCGACCTGCAGTCAGCGATGTAGGTGAACCGAGGATGGGTCACATTCTCCGCCTGATAAACTGTTAAAGGAACAGTTCACGGGACATTTTGAGTTGTAGTTTGTTATGTTTTCACCAGACGCTTGTGACACTGGGGGGAAACGTTTCTACTATTGTCCCTTGTCTTCCCTAAAATAGCTTGTTAGCATTCCTCTGTGAAACTATGGGGCATATTTATGAATCTTTTCAAACACAGAGATTTATAAACCGTTAAACTGTATTTCATGGATAAAAAACGGGGTTTAGCACAGGGATTTACACAACCGCCGTGTGCAGATTATGTGCATTTTACCCTCCTAGATTAATTTAACACTCCTGTGTTACTCACTAACTAAGCTCACACATTCAGCCCACACTGTGTGAGGCTGCTGTTAGCTGCTTTGAATGAGGTAGGCATGAGCGACGCAAACAACAGAAGGCATGAGATGAGACAAAAATCAACAAATCAAGACAAGATGGAGATAACAGCTAGCAGAGTAGGACGTAGACACCAGCACAATAAATAAAGGAAATACGATAAAACATGTAGAGAGGATTAGCAGCATCCTCGGCTTGCAACTAAGGGCGTGCAAAAGCAAATGTCATTAACTGTCCACATCGAGTGAATGCTTTTTAAATTATCTATATCAATTAGGCTTAATGGAAAGCTATCATGTCCCAATAAAGCGCCTGGGAATCGCGTTGATCGATCCCCAATACACTTACCTGAGTCGCAGCGTCCCTTGAAACTGAAGAGGAAT
>JAXDDX010000008.1:4847500-4865000 GCA_034670405.1 Hoplostethus atlanticus
TGACCTGTAATTGACCTGTAATGACCCGACGCACAGTTGCACAGTGAGGAAGGTGAAGTCAATCCAGCAAGGAAAGAGAAATGAACCTAGTTTCCTGCCAGAGCCCCCTGATGACCAATCTCCTCCCTGATGCACTCTGGGTAGAGAGGACAGCAGGACAGCAAAGTACATACACACACTCCTGTTTGGACACACACATCCATGCACACTCGCCCTTACTCTCTCTCTCTCTCTCACACACACACATTTCATTATTTACACCCCCTTCCGCACGCTCACATGCACTTCCTTTCCTTCTGCAGACACAGACCAGGCATGCTACCTCTTACCTCAGCGCCATAGACGTCCCGTTGACCGATGCAGCCGAGCACGCTCTGTGGGTGTGTCCATAAGAGTAGCTCCCCTGCCGTACGTACCTCTCGTCCCCACAGCAGAGTATGACCAGAAACGCCCTCCGAAACGCCCGGTTGAGGAAGGCGTACAGGAAGGGGTTGAGCCCTGAGTTTATGTACCCCAGCCACAGCCAGGCGGTCCACAGTTGCCAGGGCACTGAGTAGTGGATGAAGGGGTCTACCACATTGGTGATGAAGAAAGGCGCCCAGCACAGACAGAAACAGCCCATGATAATAGCCAGGGTCTTCGCCGCCTTGGTCTCCACGCGCATGCGGTTGGTCATTATGGGAACCGGCTCCGAAGGGGAGGAGACGGTCGTCGCCCTGAGGCGGTAGTGCTCGGACTGATCCGACGTCATCGAGGACCTCGCGGTGGTGAGCGGCGTCGTGGCGGTGACGGGGGCGGAGCCGGCGCGCTGCAGCGTCTCGATCTGCCGCGCGTGGGTCATGGCTGTGACGTAGATGCGCTGGTAGGCCAAGACCATGAGCGCCAGGGGGACGTAGAAGGCCACGGCGGAGCAAATCAGAGCGTACGGCCGGTTGACCAGAAACACGCAGCTGGTGTCGTTGGAGCCGCCGGCCGCCACGTGCCTCTCTTCGATCTGGCAGAGGCGGGAGACAGACACAGGAATGACCTAACGTGATAAAATGTTGATTCAAAGCAGCAGTAAGTAATCACATCTATCGACTTCTATTGGTGAGTAGTAGGAAGTGCAACAACATTGACAGGTCTCCAATGAACGGCCAGCTGACCTAACCCAAATCAAACAAGGCGATGGCATCATCTTGTAATTAGAGCAAACAACGAAGAGAGAGAGAAAAAAACAAAAACATTTGGGCAGAATAACCGGGCCGAGTTGTAGTCCATCCTTGAGGACCAACGTTGAACAACATACCTTGTATCAGCGGGGGAAAGTCCGATAGATGGAGTTAGCCTGGCTTAGACTACATATGGAGCTAGCTTAGCATGTAGGCTACCGTCCAGGGATGAAGACAGCACGTAGGCTGCAGACCAGAGAAGATGCTAGCATAGTGAAGCCCATGCATGGGACATGATGTTATTAACTGAGTCTTGTTCGATAGATGGGGCTAATCTTGAAAGTGGGTCATGGGGCTGGCTTAACAAGGGACAGTCCGGGGATGGGGTAAGCCTGATCCAGGACCCTTTGGGGGACTTTCATCGTATGTTTTTTTGTTAACCTCTTCAAAATGGTCCTGTCCTGCTCCCCTACAAAAGTCTGAGAGCTCTATAATCGAAAAAATTGATTAGTGAATTGATTCACTAATCAATTTTTCGATTCGATTTTTCGAACCCACACAGATGTCCATAATTCACTTGTCTACTTTCACCACTACATCTCCTATGCACAAATAAACTTTTAGACTTTGTTAAAGACAGGTATGCCCCAAATTTCCAATGTCACAAAATCAAAGATGGCTGACAGACAAATTCTTGTGCATAGGAGATGTAGAGAAACAAAAAACATCCACTAAGTGGTTCAAGATAACAGAAAAGCCACAAATGCTCCAATAACATCTTTACAACAGTGGTGAGCCGAAGGGAGCTTGGTGAATCCATGCTGGAAGAACTCAAGCTGTACTGGATGGGTGTACCTAATAAAGTGGCCGTCCAGTGTAGGTTCTGTGTTGGTAATGTTGGAAAACACAATGGTTCAACTTAAGACCGGATGCTACATTAGGTCAAAATAATACAACTATTTGGGAGCCCCTCAAGCTGCGTCTTACCCGATCACATGCTACGGAGAGTTTATGTTCCAAAACAGAGCACAAGCCAGAAAGTGAGCTTTGAAAGCCAAAAAACGTCAGCCTCTGGCCAAGTAATCATTGAGTCGCTGATATTGATCAATCCCTGCAGATGCATTAAAGTCATTTTGTGCTATGGGGCAGTGAAAACCTTAAAACCTGCTCCTTTAATGTAGTAAGTATGTTAGTACTACTGTCTTGAGGCTGTGAGAGCGCTCCACTCTGCCAGGAGAGCATTCTTCCTCTCGTGAAAATGGAACTGACACAAGCATTATAAACATTATAAACAGCATTATAAACATTATAAAGTCGAAACCCAGTAGACGTATCATATCCCTAAACGTGTGCTACGGTCTCTAAATCATTCCTTGTGGCTCGTGACGGCTGGAGAGAGAAGAAATTTGTATTTTTCCAAACAATCCCTTTTTGGGTCAGAGCGACAGAGCAGCAGAAATTCACAGTTAAATGGATGAGCGTCTTACTAACACGCAGATGCTTTTCAGCATCAAGTCAATGTATTAACAAGGACAAATTCATCAATTAACCCTTCGAGATTAAAAAAAAACAAGGTGTACACTGCTTAAAGCACGCCAGCTGGTGCTATTGAAAGAGATGTACAAGGCAGCCTGCCACTCAAAACATGACAATTGAGGCTTATTCAGCATCAGAGTCTGAGTGTGTGGGCATACTTTCTGCGATGTAACTGCAAAAAAACCTACACACTCAGCCCGTCTTTTAGAAAACAGATTGTTGTTTGACTACCACTTGACTAAGAGAGACAGAAAAGAGTATTTCATTAAATCTAGCTGAATGAACACATCTATCCCGGCTCCCTCTGGGAGTCCTGCGGCTCATTTCGAGGCAGCTCTGAACGCACCCCGCGCCAAAACATTTCCAAACCAACAGACGAAAATCCTTCTTGAACTGCCGTCGTTGCTCGCAGCTATACAGAACCTCCACAGGGACTGAAATTGGTTTGTGATCGCCGAATTACTGTGTCATTGTTCAAGGGATTGGAAATGTTATTGGAAACAGGGAATATTAGGTTGGAGAGAAAGAAAGAAAGAAATCTCTTATTTGAGGCCTTTGAGGGAGATATACAGTCCACTATTTGAAACATACAGTACGTTACAATTCACAATGCAGTTCAGGCTGAAGCACCATAATAATTGATTTTGAAAAGCCAAATGTAGAGAGGTTTACAGTCACAGGATATCTAGCACTGAAAAGACGACATGCTGTTGAAAAACTATTTGAAAATTTGTCTTGACAGAATAAGCCTCTACATACTTGAAGAGTCGGTTGCCAGAGAGAGAATTTAGATTTTTGACATGAAAATAACAATTAGAAACAGTAAGATTCTCGACCATAATATATCTGCAGGTGTTATTGATCAGTACTGATGATGTTTACTCTGTTTTGAACCCAGTTTTCAACCATAGGAGACAAGAAAATACCCACATGACTACCCAGAACAACCCCTCTGGTATTGTTAGTGCTGTTGAACAAGGTAATTGAATGAAAGGTCCCGTCAGCGGTTGTGTCCCACGATCCACTAATGCAGAATTAAGAGTCACTGAGCAGAAAATCGGACAATAAAATCATAAAATCTGTGACAATTATCTGCTGAGTCTTTGACTTTATGAACTTTATCGATCTCCAAAGAGCAATTAATAAACTGCGGAGGAATTAAAGGTGTTTTGATGAGGCTAGTAAAATAAAAGTATTCAAAGTATTATCAACATTATTCTGACTAGTTGTAAATAGAAGATTTTAGCAGTATTACTCTTGTTTTATGTATTATTAGAATTCATTTGTGGTGATAAACAATAACAAATATCATAAGTATAATCTGGTGGAAAGTAAGGCGCCGCCTGGTGAAGACGGGGAGTCCCGCTGATCAGGAGGCAGATGGATTACGAACCCGCTCCCTGGTTATCACAGCAGCCAATTTATTTTTCCATTACTGAGTCACCTCTTGACCCCTCCTGCATTTCTGATCCTAGCTACTGAAGACTCACTATATCCTCGATGCCGATGGCGTTCCAGCTTTGCATGATGGGTAGGAAGGAGATGAAGGAGGGAATGAGCCAGCAGCCTCCCAGCATCACTGCCACTCTGACCGGGGTCATCTTGTGTCTGTAGACCAGCGGCTGGCAGCAGATAGCATAATACCTGGAATAGCACGCACACACACACAAACAAACACACACACACACACACACACACACACACACACACAGAGTTACGGTAACCGATTGCAATGTTGTTTTTCTAGAGATGTAACTTGAGGAAGCTTATGAATGTAGTTCCCCCAATACTCACACACACACACACACACACACACACACACACACCTGTCCAGTGCAATGCAGCACAGGTGCAGGATAGACGCTGTGGTCAGCAGGACGTCCAGCGATGTCCGGACCAGGCAGAAGATCTCCCCGTACCTCCACTGACCTGTGGTCAGCTCTATCGCCGCGAAGGGCATCACCACTAGAGCCACCAGCAGGTCAGCAAAGGCCAGAGACACGATGAAGTAGTTGGTCTTCTTCTTTCTGCAGGGAGGAGGAGAGAAAGGGATGAGGAGGAGAGGAGAGGAGAGGAGAGGAGAGGAGAGGAGAGGAGAGGAGAAAGGATGAATGTATTGAGTATATTTTCATAACCAGCGAAAAGATCAAGGTATGAATTTATCTATACATGTCTTCGGTTTCCTGTGGCAAAGATACTGTGTGACTGATTTCAAACAGTACTGAGTAAACTCTGCCTAGTGGTGATATCTGAGAGTCAAATTCATCGTTCATTCAGTTTCCATTGACACCTTGAAAACTAGAGAGAGGAACCATAACAATAACACTACCCCCGATCTGCTTCAGACGGTTGCTTTGACAAGTGCTGCACGTTCATTTTTGTCAGACGCTCAGATTACCTACTATCCTTTAATGCAACACGTTGTTCCACTGTAAACTTTTGTGCTATCAATTATTTCGTAATGGTAAATTTTAACATTTGGCACATTCAGAACAAAACTATTTTCTTTCATACTTGTAACCAGGAAGAGAACATTTAGTGAAATTGCAGTAAAAAATAGGATTTCTATGGAGGCTGAGTGATAATAAATAAATAAAAAGTAATCCATGTAGTGATGTCGGTGACCGGTCGTCTCAATCACAATGTGATTTGAAATGCAGCTTCCAATGATAATCCCGCCTCCTCCTCATTCTTACACATGCCACTTTGCGAACACTATCATCCAGAACCCCTTACAGGAAAGTGTGTGCATGCACCTTCAGCATGTACCACGTGTCAGTGCCATCACCCCACCAGCTCACCGTAGATGCCGGTCCTTGCAGAGCGCCACCATGACCAGCAGGTTGCCGAACACCGTCATCACGATGATGATGGAGAGGAAGATGGTGAGAACGATCTTCTCCAGGGAGCTCAGGACCTGCTGCTGCTGTTGTTGTTGTTGTTGCTGTTGCTGTCCTGAGTTTAACACGTCATCCAACAAACTGCACAAACACAGTTTTGTAAGTTAACGTTTAGAAACTCAAGTGTCATTAGCTGGCATCACATTTCAGCTGCAGTGGAAACAAACATGCAGCTTCAATTCATTTCATCAATAGGTTAGTTTTAGTAATATCCTTGTTGTTTGCTGTTGTTTGTGTATAGGGGTCAGATATCTAGGATGAGATATCCCAGATTACATTTACCCTTACACTGTTAGATCATCAGTCTGTGATGTTCAACACAATCCAGGATGCTCTTTGATTTGAAGGGACTGACATCAAAATTATGCTTTTTGGGAGGAGGGTGCCACCCTATGAAATGGTCTTTATTGGAATTTCGGCCAATCCACAGTGAGACCAAATTAATATCAGAGTTAAATAACAAAAATGACACTTTCAGCATTATGCCCAATGTATGAAAGCTTCATAGAGCTTCATAGAGATTCACAGAGCTGCTTGCATTTGAATGACTTGCATATCCACTGCAATGCCCTGAACAAAGTTCAGTGTCTCTGCAAAAAGCCTCACCTCCTGCAGAGCCAGGTCCAGCGAGTGGTTGCTGCAGTGCACAAACAGGGACTCGTAATAAAGGTAATTCCTGAAGTCAGGCCTGGAATCCTGAAAACCGCCCGGACGTATTACCTGCTCCGTTGAGGCAGCAGAAACACATCTGTCTCATGGTATTGTAAAATCCAAGAAAATCACAGTGGGTCTTCAGGTTGTTGTCTACGTTTTGCAGGGTGAGTGAAACTTCCTCCAGTGCATAGGCAGCGCTGGGCCCTTAGTGTGTACTTTTCAATATAAAGTAGTCTTTTTAGTTGGCCTACATACCGCCATGAAATAATCACGCATCCTCAATGGAGCAGCCCATGCTCCATTGTACTGACATTGGTTGTTCCATCAGCGGTGAGTCCATAAAATGGGTGATTTCACTCAGGATACAATCTGTGCCTGGACAGCATGGGCAAACTGCTGAATCACTTTGTTTTGAATTGTGTCTGAAGGTCAATGATCTGTCCTGAGGACCCATTACCTTCCTTAAGGGAGATTATATATGAACCATTAGTTCACACAGCACACCATCACAGCTACTGTCACCAAAGCAAGAAGACCTTGACAGACCTCGACAACGTTCCTTGCTCCTCCAGCATCATCAGATCAAAGACCACTAACTGGATGGAGTCACTGTGAATGTTCTTTGAGTTTTTCTTTTGCCTCGTGACAGTTTGTAATAAAACCCTTTTTTAATACACCATAGTTTCACAATTGACAATTCCAACCTCAACCACTAGGGGTGCTGTAATACTCCCAGTACCCCTACTTCCTGTGGGTATCCATACATATGAACTACTCATACATACACGTATAAAACACATACTGTGTGTGTGTGTGTGTATGTGTGCGTGTGTGTGTGTGTGTGTGTGTGTGTGTGTGTGTGTGTTTCTGTTCACACATGTATGCATGAACAGTGTCTCAGTTTATCCAGAAGGCATCTCAGATCAATCAGTTAGTAATTAATAGTAATTAGTAATTCAATTACTGCAACTCTTATTACAAGGGTTATGTGAAGATATGAATGTAGACTTACAGTGTAAATGACAATGATGCTGCAATTCACAAGTAGTAAACAGGTTAGTTAACAAGGATTAGTTAACTGAGACCTACTGTAGAGGTGATGCTGTGGCCATCACTGGTCGTCTGCATGGAGGTCAGCGGAGGAGAGTCCTCATCACCCCACGCTCTGGCCCTACTCACACACACACACACACGCACACACACACACACACACACACTCAAAATCACAAGGTAACACTGCTGGCCCTGGCTAAATTTAATAAAATAAAGAATTAGATTATGGCTTGATAAAGTGTGATAACAGAAACAGGCTGCCCTGTCAGATTCCAGCAGCATGTTAGTTTGTATTTGTAATGGAATAATATTATGATACATCGATTCCAACAAGAGGGAGGTCAGAGGTCAGTGTTAGTCACAGAAGCCCTGGAGCTGGTAGGGATTCAGGACACACAGGGGGTTAAAGCTTAACTCAGGCCATTTTGAGAGTGAATATGTTGAACAAGACATGCTTTGGGTCCTTCTGGGGTGGGTTGGTTGGTTGGTTGGTTGGTTGGTTGGTTGGTTGGTTTTTGAAGTGGCCAAGTGTCCCTGCAGGACTGTACTGGAGAGCGGCACACCCAGGAAATTCAATTGAATTCAATTCAACTTTATTTATCTCACATGGGGCAATTGACAGGACACGATTAATGGTGCAAACAACATTAAAACAAGACAGAACAAAAACATCACAGAACAAAGAGAGACGAGGCAGGACAGGTCACCAGATGAACATGTGGCCATTTGGATATTTGAGGTATTGAAGTGCAGACGGAGGTCAGCAGTCAAATGCATAGAGCTAAAACTATAATAGTTAGAAACCTCACAATTCTTATTTTTCTTTGACTTGTCTCACACTGGGACACCAGAAAGCATCTACCTGAGGTCATTCATTCATTATGTAGTATGTGTAACTTGCCAGCTAATATTGCCTGGGCCTCGAAGAGTTAAAAACGACAAAATATACCGCTGGTGTACAACTCATGTCAAGATTTTGCCAGTATGGGGCATCCTGGTGGCCCAGTGGTCTAAGGTGCATACCACATAACACATAATCCTGGGTTCGATTCCCGCCTGGGGCGCTATTGACTCTGGGGTGCCCAGGTGGGTTATCGCCCAGGCCTTTCTGTGTGGAGTTTGCATGTTCTCCTCGTGCTCACATGGGGTCCTCTTCCAAAAATAAGAACCCCAATTGGAAAAAAGATGTAAGAAGATCACCATCTCGTGTCCTGTCCCTGACCACGACGTGGACTAAAGATCTGGAGCAGTTGGTCGCCAGGCGCCGACGCAGAGGGCTGCCCACTGCTCCTGGCTACCCCTTCTTTCATTTTTGCAGTGCTCATATCTAGGAATGAATTATGGAAAGGCTATACTGAATTTCTGGTGATGGAAAGTGATTGGAAATGAGTGAGATTAGAGTTATACTCTGTTACAATAAGTAGTAGTTAGTTAGTAGTTTAAAGTGTTTTTGACAGTAATTCACGAGGGACACGAGAGGGATTTTCATTGGTGCAGTCGTAGAGGCCTTATCAGTCTTAAGCACCTATTACAACATCTGCTGTGTCTCTACCTTTTTACGACGTGGCGTTATTGCACTCGAGGGTCAACATCATCACCTGACAGACTTTCACAACCAACAGCACGGCCGACAACACCCACTTCCTTAAGACAGATCAGCACTTACTGCATCATGTCTGTGTACCATCCAGTTATCCCCAAATTCAAATTTCACAAACCCAAATTTCCACTTGCCTCGACTTCCTCAACTAATATTGCAATTCGGCTGCACACCTGTCAACATTGGCTTGTGAAAATATTAACTTATCTCGCCCCGTAACGTTCCATGAAAAGTGATGAAAATCGCAATCAAAATACAGCCGATAAGAGGCGCTTGGGAGCAGGTATGGTTATCTATCAGCGACTCCACTTCCTTGAGAAGGAGAGCAGGCAGGCAGATAACACAGCTCAGATAGATTGCACCACAAACTTAATGTACTTGGCTGCGACGGGATCTGTACTTATAAGGGTCCTTTAGTCTGAACATATGAGGACACAAAAACACAGACACATACATGCACACACAATGAAAATAAAACAAAAATGTCAAGTCCCTGAAAGAATAAGTCAGCTAAGATGGTGCACAGCTTGGTTTGTGTTCAGCATTACATACTCCTTCTCTCTCTCACACACACACACACACACACACACAAAACTACTGATTATGTGGTTTAAATGCCCCATAGATGGAATTGGATTCAGCATTACATTATCTCTCTCTCACTCCCTCTCACACACACACACACACCCAAATCATCACCGGACAAACAACTAACACAACCCACCCACCCACCCACCCACTCCTCACTCGCTCACTCACTCACACACACACATCGAGCTCAAAGGAATGAAACAATATTTGCCCAATCTGAATTTCAGCGATAAAAAACTCCAGAGAGGGCAGGCACATTTCTGACAGGTTGCTGCGGTTTGCCTTTCTGATGCGAGTCCAGGGAGGCGTGTTTCTCACAGCTCACCGTGTACATTTCACATCTGTCTGACAAGGAGCTGAACTGGACAGAATGAACTCTGGAGAGCAGAGGGGACAACGGGGGTGAGGAGGAGAGAGAGAGAGAGAGGAAGACAGAAACAGATACGAGTTTTAGTTCTGCAAACATTGCTCTGAAATAGAGAGAATTCTCAGTGGTTGAGTTAAGCCTCAGTGGGCGGAGCCAAAGCACCCGTTTTTCCAGTGCAAGTTAAGCTAACTGGCAAACTTGAATGGAAAGGAAGGAAGGAACTCTCGTCAAAATATAAATAAAGCACAGACACATAGAAATGGCAATGACTTATTTGCTTAATTAATTCAGGATTGTGGCATTCATGATCTTGGAAGGGCAGCAGGCTAGCTAACTAGCTTACCTGAATAGCTATAAGCTAGTAGTTTGATCTTGAAAGGGCAGCAGGCTAGCTATCTAGCTTACCTGAATAGCTATAAGCTAGTAGTTTGATATTGGAAAGGCAGAAGGCTAGCTAAATAGCTTACCTAGATAGCTATAGGCTAGTATGGATAGTTTGAACTTGGAAAATCGGCAGCCTAGCTAACTAGCTTATCTGAATAGCTATAGGCTAGTACAGCTAGTTTGATCTTGGAAGGGAAGAAGGCTAGCCAACTAGCTTACCTAGCTAGCTATAGGCTAGTATGGCTAGTTTGAACTTGGAAAGTCAGCAGCCTAGCTAACTAGCTTATCTGAATAGCTGAAGGCTAGCTAACTAGCTTACCTAGATAGCTATTGGCTAGTATGGATAGTTTGATCTTGGAAGGGCAGCAGGCTAGCTAACTAGCTTACCTAGATAGCTATAGGCTAGTATGGATAGTTTGAACTTGGGAAATTAGCTAGGCTAGGCTTCATAATATTAGCTACCTCATCTCTTACCCCTTGCGTTTTAAACTGGGTTTCAGCCTGTGGACAACCCTCTGCCAAAGCCAGAAACCAAGGAAGTGAGACTCAAAGCTTTCATTTCAAATCTGTGCATTTTTATACTGAAAAGAGCTTTATTCTATTGTAGTGTTATTAATTCTGTGCTCTTTTCAAACAGAGAATATAATTCTATGACAGGAAGTCAAACAGGGAGTTCACAGTCACCTTCTCCATGTCATTCTCTCATGGAACAGCTTGATATCACTATTCCAGTCAGGTCAAGTCAAATTTATTTATAAAGTTCCTTTAACAACAGATTCATCATCAAATGCTTGTCAAACTAATGAAGTTAGGGTTTCTCTGTATGTGTGTGTGTGCGTGAGTACTAGCACTGGAGCAACACAAGGGCTGTTCACAGGACACGGTTGCCTGTTCAGACAGTAATAAAATAAATAATGATAATAATAATAATAATACACTTTACTTATATAGCACCTTTCAAAACAAATGTTAGAAAGTGCTTTACATAGTATAAAAGGAAATACAACGGATAAAAGCAAATAAAAAAACATCATCAAAATAAAGTGAGCAAATAAGACAACAGACAATATAAATTAACCTCTTGACTTCCTGGACCTGACGACAGTTAGAAGCTTGGTCAGCTGATCTAAGACTGCACTCTTGAACAAAACAGGTTACAACTCCCATGATATAGGTAGGGGCCAAGACATTCACTGCTTTAAATGTAACCAATAAAGTTTTTAAATCAATTCTAAAAACTAAAATTTGTTAAAATGGCAGTAATATACTTTATCCCATTGGATCTAGTCAAAAGCCAAAAGCCTTTTGGACTAGTTGCAGATGAGAGAAGGCCAAAACACAGGGATTGCAATGGTCAAGAGCATGATGTTTTCCATATCTGAAAAAGATAGAAATGACCTCATCCTAGATATATTTCTTAACTGAAACAAGACTGAACAACACTTTGGAGTTGTCTCACAAATTTCAGACCAGAATCATATATGAGTCCCAGATTTCTGGCTGCTGGATTGATATTAGCCATTAGGTTGCAAAGACTTTCATAAATTTTAGCATTTGCATCAGGAGGTCTAAATATAAAAACTCAAGAGGTATTTTCATACATTTGCAGGAAGTTTTGAGACATACAATATTTCATGCCGGCTAGGCACTTCCTGAGAGTAACCAGGCCAGGTGAAGCACTGGATTTTACAGGCAGATACAGTTGTGTGTCATCAGCATAACAACGAAAGAAATTATAATGTCTATGAATTATGTGGCCGAGCATATAAACAGAGAACAAAATATCCTTGGTGACCTCTACAGGAACATTGAGCTATGGAGGATGTAGTACTACACAGGCCAACAGAGAATTGTGAAACTTCTGAGCCGATCAGCTAAAATATTGTGTATCAAAAGCAGCACCAAGGTCCAGCAGAACCAGAATGTGACATTCACCCACATCTAGGAATAAGAAAATAATTTGTAACTCTAAGAAGAGTGGTCTCTCTGTGTGCTCGTGTATATTGTTAACTGATTACATACACCTTTCTCTAATAGCTTGTCCAGAAAATATGTAATATAAATATGTCCGTAATTATTTAGAATGGAAGGGTCCAGACTAGGCTCTTTAAGAAGAAGCTGGATTAGTGAATGTTTGAAATATGATGGCAATGGCCAATGAGCTATTTGTAATTGCGGCGTGAAAGACTCTAGACGTAATGTTCATTTCATATGAGAAACAATCTCTGAAAGTGTTTGTGCTGAGATCTGCTCAAAGGAGCCAAAGGAAATGCTCACTTGACGGATCACAATCCACTCACTGTTAGGAGGTACAATTAGATTTCTTATGTTCACAATTTTCTTAGTTGAAAAGGTTAGAAACTTCTCACTCAGAGTGCTTGATATCATTAGCAACTTGATTTGACTTGACTTGATTTGATTTGATTTGATTTGATTTGAACGCTTTACGAACATGTAATTAGTAACAATGCATTTCGGTTGAGGCTGATGAAGTTTGCATGACACTACTGCAGATGATTGTAGCATTTCATCTTTAAATAAGGCCTTTGTAGCTGAGTCAGAGTTAGTAAAAAAAGGAGGCCTGATTGTTTTTATATATGTCAAATAAAAACATATGTTATATGTCTGTATATACTTTCTTTAAAACATAAAGCCGGTAACATGGAGAAAGATTCATGAATGTACTTGGCTAATGTCAGATGTTGCTGTGATGCAGATCAAATTGTTCCATTTTTGGCGAGGGAAAAATAGAAGACAGATAGCTGTGATAACAATGTGATTCAACACTATCTGTCTCCCTGTCTTTCACACACATACACACACACACAAACACAATATTTTATAATAATTAATATAATTCCATGTTTCCCTTTCCTTTTTTCATATTAATTTGATTAATCTTTAGTACACTGTAACAACAATATCACTGGATAACAACAAACTCAACAAATCAATCTTCTTAACTCTCCACACTTGTTTTCTTGTCAGGTGGGAAGTAAATACTTCACACATAATCTCACACCTCAGATTGTGAGAGGGCTGACATGCGCGCGCGTGTGTGTATACATGCACATTTGTGTGTGTGTGTGTGTGTGTGGAGGAGGAACCTCTGCTCCTGTCGCCATGGTGATTGAGAGACACTATGCTCCCCCAGTCTCCCCTCTTATACCAGCCCTGTAATTTAACATGTTTGAGTAGGGATGGTTCTCACAACCTGCCACCGGGACTGTGGTAATGTAGCACCAGCTGGTCAATAGGCTGCGTCGGTGTTGATATACATTAAGAGGGTCACCAATCTGTGATGTTCAGTATGTTATGAGTTACTTTGTGAGTGTAATTTACTTTTTTGGTGTTTACACTTTCCCTCAATCTACCTCGTCTACTTCTTTTTTTTGTAACACGTTACATGGTATGCTCCGGCTTCGTCTACTTCTACCTCAGTTTGGGATTTCCTACATTTCCCAGAGTGCCTTTTGTCAACCTCCAGAAAGTGGTCGTGGACTTGTTGCATTCAGTGCATGTAGGTGGAGCGAACATTAGCGATAGCGATAGCATCTATTGGCTATTGTTGGAAAAATTGGTATCTCTGCCTCTTCTACGACAGACTTCTCCTTAAAAATGGTGGGTCTAAAACACTGTGGCTTCCTTTATCAAATGAAAATAAGGAACACATGACCAACTTGGGAGGTTTGGATCTGTTTTTGGAAAAACTGCTTTAAAAAGCTCAGTTCTGGTGACATTTGAGAGGATTTAACCAAATCCTAAGTTTATCTCAACTGGTGTCCTGTAGAATACTTGCTGTTCAGGGCCTCCATGTTCTGCTGCTGAACAAACTATGGGGTGAAATCTAATTTACCTTTCCTCTTCATGGATATACAAGTAATGAGCATGTAAGCCAGTTAAAGTTGAATACTGAATGCAGATAAAGCATACCCAGATGTATAGCCTGAAGTTCTTTATATTGGCAAGTAGCCTTTCAATTAATTTACGGTAACAACAAAAGTATTGAGGGCAGGGTTAGGGTCCACTCTTGTTCCATCCTCTCGTTTTAAAGAGCAACGTTTTCAAATAAAAAAAATAAAAGTGCTCTACAGAAGCTAAACTGAATAGAAAAATAAATTGGAATAATCTCATTCAATCTAATTTATCTCTCTTGTGTATGAATGTATGACCTGTATGTGTATGAATTCAGTTGTTTGTTATTAATAAACATCACTGACAGATTATACATCATATGAGTAATAGGCCTAAATGGTATATTGCACAACCAGAGTGTAATATCACTACAATGACATTATATTGGCCAGATAAACACAGAAATCATATTCCAAACATAAAGTAAAAACACATGTGTAACCCATTGCCATGTCAGCTTCAGGTGATGCCAGAAATTGTGAAATTGCTGTTTGAGCCACGGTTATTGAGCTTCACATTCACAGCGATATTTTTACTATCTGTTGTGTTCGACAGGAGGATGTGAAGAAGTAGAAGAAGACATTTTTAAATCTCAACCCTCCCGCTTGTGACTCTGTAACCTGGCAACAGCCAATGAGGAGAGAGAGAGAGCTGCCAGCCGCCTTTAGTTCTTCCTATTAAATTTGCTCTGTAGTCAAGTTTTATAAAGAAACTAGTTTCACTATTATTCATTATTGAACCAAATCAAAGAACAAGAAACCCTAGTTCTTTATTCTGAGGGACTGACACCAAAACCTGACGCTTACCATTATGTTTTAGTTCAATGAAACATTTTCTGATATTAAAACTTCATCGTAGCTGCTCTGGCAATATCTTGACTTATAAGAAAATTTAAAAAATATACTAAAAAATGGACTCAGAAATGCAACTTATATCACCAATCGCATTTTTTAACAGTGTTTAAAAGTGTTTCAGCAACTTTGGCCCTAATGGCCAAAGGTAACTGAAACATTTGAACTTCAACACCCAGAAATCCTGTAAGGTGATGTCAGTGAACTGCACACAGCAGCTCGTGTTTACTTGGGAAGGAGTTTTCCACTTGGAATTGCATTTTTCTAGCAGGAAGTTGGAATTTCCAACTTTCAGACATCCATGGAATGCAGCATAATACAGTGCTAAATGTGTATGGATGGTAATTCGGACAGAGTCATTGTGCTGTGAAGCTCAAGTATGGTTTAAGAGAGTTCCCAAAGGTTAAGGAGATCTGGAGAACAAAATGATTTCACCTACTTCATTGAAATTTAGAATGAGCTTCTGATTAAACTTCTGTTTTCAGGTTAATGCGCTTTGAGCCACACACAGCAGCCCATTGTGTTTGCTGGTCTTTTGGATGATTACAAGGCTTTGTTTGCCTTTTTCTTTGGGCAGCCAATTATCTATCTTTAGTTGTTTTTCTGTAGTCAAAAATGAAATAATTTGATCTGCAAAACACCTGACATTAGCCAAGTATCCATATTACAGGCAGCATGTTTTAAATTAAGTATATTCAGACATAGCACGTTTTTATTTGACATATAAGAACAACCAGGCTACAAAGACCTTATTTAAATGATGATGATCAGCCTCAACCTAAATGTATTTCATGTGTTTTCAAAGTGATCAAATCACATCAAATCAAATCAAAATCAAATCAAAGTCATTAAAATTATACTTAGACTGTCCACTGAAACAAACACTTGATGAATCTGTTTAGTTAACTTGACCTGACTCGTGATATCAAGCTGTTCCTTAGAGAATCACTTGAACAAGGTGACTGTGAACTCCCAGTTGGACTTCCTGTCATTAAATTATATCCTCTTGTTGAAAAGAGCGGAGAATGAATAACACCATAATATAATAGAGCTATTTCGATATAAATTTCCCCGTTTTTTGACTTTGGCAGAGGGTTGTCCATACATACAAACGATGCTTTGTACCTTTGTGCCTTCGTGCCTCTCTTGTCTTGTACTGCTGCAAACTGCAATTTCCCCTCGGGGACAATAAAGAGTCATCTATCTATTTATCTATTTATCCATCTATCTATCTATCTATCTACGGACCTGCGGTATTCTCCTGCGGAGTGGTATTCTCCTTTAAATTGGCAATATAAATGAACCTTGCTCTTCCTTTTATTCTTGAATGAGAAGCAGCATGTCTGTCATGTATTTCATCATTCGGTAAACAAAGTCTTTTCTTTCTTTCTATCTTGACTTCAGTATTCAGCCAAAGCTAAAAGGACCTTTGTCATAGAATCAGAAACTGAAATGACCTGAAATGTCAAGCAACTCTCATCCAAACAAACATCATAGTGGATAAAAACGGGGTCTGTAATTGTTGGCATGTAATCATCACAGCGCCTCGTTGGGTCGAGAGATGACTTGATTTCTGAAGATGATAAAATTAGGATTATGTTTTATTCATGCTGCCTCAACAAATCTGATTTTCAATTTGAGCAGAGCTGATAATTTTGTTCCTGTTAAAACAGAAAATAATCAACACTGACTGAGGTACACTGAGTACTTGTATATCCCACTCAACTGACTTACTTTACTATTGTAAAGATTTACTTGAGTAAAAGTGTCTCATTCAAAACTTAGATTCAAAATGTAAAAGTTACTGAGCGACAGTATGGCGTTTCCCATGCAATGCAAAAGGACAGAAAATATCATTACAATGATATTATTTTAATACTAAAAAGGGTAACACTTTATATTAAGGTACACATATTCACCATTAACTAGTTGCTTATCAGCAGCATATTAGTAGCATATTGTCTCTTTATTAGTCATTATAAAGCACTTATTAATGCCTTATTCTGCATGACCATATTCTACAACTACTAGGCCATTAACTAAGAGTGTTTCCTCAATAACCTCCTAATTACTGCTTATTGATAGTAAGTAATGAATTAAAATCTTAATATGCTTTGCTCAGTATGGGCCTTATAAGGTGGTAGTACTACGTAGTACCACGAGAATAGTCATTATCCCTTAGTAACACTTCATAAATACGGTCTATTCTTATGTAACAAAACACAAAACTACAAGTGTTAAAAGTCCAAATAACTCTAAATTGTCTTTCTAACTCAGAATATGTTCCCATTCTGAAGTGAGGTCTTGCTCATAACCAATTCACTAGCAGTTTGACACTTATAACAGCTTCCCTATTCTAAAGTTGCCTCCTCTTCACACTTAGTAATCCATTATAGCACACAACTACTGCAACTAACAGACCCTATTCTTAAGTGATGGTTACACCTTGGAAAAAATGGAGGTCTACTGAGATGCGCAGGTTGTATTCCCATTCAGTG
>JAXDDX010000008.1:4870000-4895000 GCA_034670405.1 Hoplostethus atlanticus
GGCCAACTGCTCTTGTTCAGGTTGTACTTCAGGTTGGTGCCCCCTACTGGACCATTTGGCAGAATTGCAGCCACCTAGTACCTTTTATGGATAATGTGTGTTCCAGTCTGTCTTCATTGGTTTGGCTGACTCTGCTGTTTCCCAGTGTTTGTTTGTGCGTGCAGCTAAGAGGAAGTAACACACTGAGTAGTGAAGTAACCATTTAAAACAGTTCATCGGTGTTATGTAATGTAAGATCTATGGTTAGCATAGCGTGACCTAGCCCTGATCCAGGACCCTTTGGGAGTCTTTCATCGTATGGGTTGTTTACCTCTCCCAAAGGGTCCTGTCCTGCTCCATTGACTTTTAACACTACGAAAGTCGGCGAGCCCGATAACGAAACCAATACGTCAAATTTCTCTTACCCAATCAGATGTCCATAATCCTTCACTTGTCTACTTTCACTGCGGTGGCACGCGCTACATCTCCTATGCACAAATACACTTTTAGACTTTGTTAAAGACAGGTATACTCCAAATTTCCAATGTAATAAAGTCAAAGATGGCCTCAAATTCTTCGTCGGTACTCTGCTTCTGAGCAACATGCACGCTGCTGCCACCTGTGGTCGAAAGGTAGACTTTTCAATTACTTTTCTAAAAGCCTAGGTGCGCGATGTCAGAACTGCAAAGTGGACCACCGGTGCCAGCAGCTTGCAGCTCAGAAGAAAAGTGCCAAAGAAGAATTCGAGGCGTCTGTCAGCCATCTTTGATTTCATTACAATGGAGATGTTGGAGTATACCAAACCAACCGAGACAAATTCACTGCACATCTCATGCACTTGGCAAAAAAGAAATCTTCCTGGCCACAACAGGAAAAGAGAAATTCTTCTGCTATCACCTGAGTAACTTTACTAACCTGACCGAACCAGACTAATGTAGAACCGTCAAAACATTTTGAGTAACTGAGAATTGATGTGTGTCCTAACAGGCTTCACTGAAGAATAAAAGCCGATTATCACCTGCGTCTTCACTTAAGATCGGAGTTCTGGATTTGTTCAGGTTTGTATTGTGTTTGTGGTTTTGTGTATCTCAGTGGGTAACACGTGGCGCTGACGTGCACTGACCACCCAAATTAAAGATGTGCTGTCCTACTGTACAACATTTAGCATTTAGCATTAGCCAAGAGCGGCATATCGAGGTTAGGACCAGTATTGATGGCACTTTGTTACCCAGATGACAACCTATCTCTGCCGGTAAACAAAATGTAAAGAGGACTGCGCTGTTACGTTGCTTTGGGGTGACATTGGTAACGAATCAGGCCTGGCTAGCCCCGGGAATCAGGCTAATGAGTTGGTGTCGGTACAGACGGGCTGAAATCAGGCTGGAGGCGGTGCTTCTCTCTGAGCGTCCACAGGGAGCGTCTAATAAGAGCAGCACAGCAGACGACCGCAGGGATAGGAACTGTTTCTGCTGCAGGGATAATCCCCCAAACGGCGTTGAAACTTCTTGCCTGGCAGGAGAAATATGACTGAACCTTTCTGCTCTCTGCCTCACCTGCCTGATTTATGGACCTCCATACCTGGGAGCGGGCCGATGCATCAGTCTACTTTTGGCCACTAGACAGGTGGGATTGCTCAAGATAGTTGTGGGATAAGGCAAGAGTTATAACAGAGAGGATGTCAGGTTGAAATTCCAACCAGACTGCAAGTTAAATGTAGTAAATTGTCTAATAATGGTAATCGGTGATGTACAAGTTTCATCAGTGGTTGTTTTTTTTTATAAATGAAAACAGAAAACACACTAAAATGCTGCTAGAGGAGTTGAGCGGTTACAGAGGTTACACCATAGACAATTTAAGAAATATTATAGGGAATAGAGCTTTTACTGCATCTGCCCAGGTTTACATGGTGTGGACCCAGTGTCAGATGTTGTGTTTCATCAGGACACACCAAAGAAGTTAGTTAGTGTTAGAAGGAGCTAATATTGGATTGGTCAAGATTTTCTAAGAATAGGAGCCTGTAGGGGATTCAACCACCGCGGTATCAGCCTTGTTTTAAAAGCCTCCCATGTGACAACCGAGACAGAGCATGAAATCAGAGAAAGGGCACACCCTGAGGCATCGGTCTTCTCCTTTGCAGCACCTTCGTTGGCTGCTATATAATTCAGATCATTTTATTGGCCAGATACTAATTTATTACATTGAAACTCAGCTCAGGCTTCATGGAAAGGCCCTGCTGACAGCCTCCGTGTCTTGAAATGCACATAAAGTGCTCCTGTGAAGTTTTTCTTTTTTACCCATGACCACAAATGTTACGCTAAACTTAACCAAAGTTGTTTTACTTGCCTAACCTTAACCGTTAGCTCATCTTTTCACATGACGACTACGTGAAAATGAAAATGGCGTCCAGTTTGTGCTACTGTCACGTAATCCTCCCATGGTGGAGGAACGTCATCGTCACAAAACAAAATCTCCCTTTCAGAGTTTGTGCTCATTTCATAAAACGTTGTGAGACTGTCGGTGCATCGAACTGTTCAGGTGTCTCTGCTCACCATGACAGAATTATGTGACAGCAGCAAGAATGACCAGTTTCACGTGTTTGTCCTGCAAACCGTTTAGCTAACGGCAATTAACACTGGTTAAATAATAAAATGAAGACTTCCCTCCCAGTAGAAAACTGGTTGAAGGTAAATGTCTCTGCCCCCCATCAACATCCACACCCTTTACTTTCCACCAGCGCCAAACTACTTCCTGTTTCTAGCCGTGTCTCCTCCATCCTTTCACGGTGGGGAAACGTTTCTCTCACTTTTTGTGCACGGAGCAATATTTTGTTTATTTTAAGACATCAAGCTCATTTCATGAAATATCGTGAAACCAGGCTCTTTCTCTCTCATCCCTCTTTCTTCATCCCTCTCTCTATCTGCCTCTCTCTCTCTCTCTCTCTCTCTCTCTCTTCTCTCTCTCACACACACACACACACACACACGCACACACACAGAGTAAACACCCAGTGCAGTCTACAGTGTGTTCAGTGTTATACTACAATGCTTACAGTAAATTAAGTTTATCTTATCCTAACCTTTACAATTCATTACATTCAGCTTAACAATGCATAACAACCAGCAGTGTGTGTGTGTGTGTGCGTGTGTGTGTGTGTTTGATGTCTCCTATAGAGAAAGCATAATAAAGTAACAACGAAGCAGAAATTGCAGCGTGTCTACAACAAAATGCCAGCAATCAACTCTCTGTGTTCAGAGTAATTGAACAACTCAGCAGACCTTTTCGCCGGCCTCGACAGCCACCGGCGTTTCTCGGGACGACGACGTGAAACAAGCTCTCTCAAACATTTCTCGGGCCGTCCTGACTCGAACCCGGCCCGTGACCTTTATCGCATGTCATCCTTCTTGTCTCTCTCCTCCTTCAACTGTCTAATAAATCTTAACATACACTGTATATATATATATACAGTATATATATGGTTCTTGGTGTGTCCAGCAGCTCAGCGGGCAAAGGCATAGACCCTGAGACCCTGGCTTTGTGGAACGTCGTGGGTTTGAATCCTCATCTCAACCTCCACCACATGGCATCTCCCTCCACTATTTCACTAGAATCTACATTTATTAGAAATTACCCCATTTAGAGATTGTGTAAAATGACTTTTCTAATCACAGATTTCACTCTGACCACTATTATCTTCCCACACAGTGTCCCTTATGGGTCCCTGGAAATACATCTTATCAAATTGTGTCTGTTTGGGGGTCCGTTATAACCACAACCTTAAATGTGAGGTGTAAATTACATCATATGAGCGCTGCATGCCAAAATAAAGTTATTGTACTATACAGTATTGTGTCATGTTGTATTGTTTTCAGTACACAGTGACAATGACAGTACACACAAAGTTTGAGTGTGAAAGTAAAGTAACAAGATATATGAAGAAAAGACCTTTGAAGGCAAAAAAAAAGCAGAAATTAATCCTTTCCTGACAAGATAGCTGTTTTTTTTTGTTTAAATTGGTGGTTTTCTCTTTAATTTTAAGTTTTAAGTTGATCCACCTGCATGGATGACAACGATACAATTATATAAATGACTCATAATCGTCAATATAACACCATCAACTGTCTCTGGTGACTCAGTGGGATGCCGGAATACTTACGACCCGGGTGGTAATAACCTAATAATAACAATGAAGGTGTGAATGGAAATTCTGATTCTGATAATAAGCAACACAACACAATGAACTGCATCTGGCAACTGACCGCCTGAGAAGACCACTTTAAAAAACACCAAGGAAGTAGAGAAAAATAATCTGTACATTTAGACTCTAAACGCTTTTTCAGCAGAACGATCAACCCGTTACCTTTCCTTGCAAAAAATAAAAAATTAAATAAAACTTTCCTCCCCGACCCCTCATTCCGCCTCACCTGAGCCGGGCTCTGCGCCTCCGTTCCCCGGTTCCAGCAGCGCCCTTGGGTGCTAGAGGCGCTCATATTCCACCGGAACCTGGCTGCCGGTCCAACACGTCCGTCCGCAGAGAGAGACGGGCAACCTGATGCCATTAAGCACAGGACGACAGTGAAGAGAGAAAGAGAGAGACTGAGAGAGAGAGAGAGAGAGAGAGAGAGAGAGAGAGAGGAGTGTTAAGGAGCTATGTGAGGTAGAATGTGGGAAAAGGTGATCAATACCGCCACCTTGTGGTCGGATAGATAGATAGATAGATAGATAGATAGATAGATAGATAGATAGATAGATAGATAGATAGACAGACAGACAGACAGACAGACAGATAGACAGACAGACAGACAGACAGACAGACAGACAGACAGACAGATAGATAGATAGATAGATAGATAGATAGATAGATAGATAGATAGATAGATAGATAGATAGATAGATAGATCGATCTATCAGTTTTAGCTACAGCAGTGCAGAGTGAATGCCCATGAGTGGTAAAAGTGAGAAGTGACCAGGAAAAGTCATTTCATCTGTTAGAGAAACAGCACACATACATAAATCAAGTATATATGGATTGTACATGAGAGTATTAAGACCTACTGGGAAAACGTATTTTAGATATAATCAAGATATAATTGAGCTGGTTTTAATTGAACTTAACCTAACCTAACCTAACCAAAACTGAAACTTAACCAAAGTTGTCTAAGTTGTGTTATCTTAATTGAAGTAGTTTGATTAGTTTTTGGCACATGCAGTGATAGGCTATGCAGCTGGCCACTGTTTTGGTAGCAACAGTGTGTGTGTGTGTATGTGTGTGTGTCTGTGCATGTTGTGCAAGTTGATGAACTTTATTGATCCCAATGAGGAAATTAGGTCATTGCAACACCAAAGGCAAACAGATTCAGCAGGAAAAGAAAAATAGAATATAAGTACACAGAGAGATCATAAAACAGGCAATAAAACAGTAGAACAATAAGAATAAGCAAACTAATAAAACAATAAAAAATAATTCAATAGAATATAAACTGTGAGGTTATGTAAACTTGCAGATCGGGAGGTATGGGAAAGAGCATGCTGCTAACAGTCTCAACTGCTAAATATGGATCACTGCATGTGATATAAATAAATCTAAGTAAATATAAGTAGCTGTATAAACATATTGCCATATTTTAAACATATTGCAACATAAATATAGATGTATAAATATATATGTATAACCACATGGAATTGCAAAAGTGTCATATGCAGAAATGTGTCCAGAGGAAATGTACTGCAACAAAGCCTTATTTTTCAGCATATATATAAATAAATAAATAAATAAATATATATATATATATATATATGAATATGTATAAATTATTGATTCACTTTTATCTGCTTTGTTCTAACTGTTTTGACTTTTATTCACTTTTAAAGTTTCATCTATTTTTATTTTAATAGTGCTGAGAGTGAAACCGGATTAATAGGTTACTACTAGTAATAGTCATTCTTATACAGTCCACACTGGGATCATTTTTAGTGAATTTGATAATAGCCTCATATTGGCTGGACTCCCTTTAACCCCCCTCAAGGACCCCCCAGTTCGACAACCATTGATATAGGTAGTGGTTCACCTGGCGAGGGGGAGGGACTTAACCTGTATTGCAGGAAGAAAAGATTTTGCTGCCCTCAAGTGCCCTGGATAAACTCCGACTTCTGAGGATACGAATGGAAAATAACAACTTCCTGCGTATTCAATTGTTTTTGGTCAGAAATAATAAGAAAATAGATCCCATAATAAAAGTAGTGTTTGGTGGCTGTTGTTTTAATTAAGAAATCAATCATCACAGAGCTTATTTTTGCTGCAGCGACAGAATGACGAGGAGAAAACACATCAGGCACAAAATTCATGTTTTTTTGTTTTTGTTTTTGTTTTTGTTAAAACAAAGAAATGAATAACTACGCTAAACAAAGAGAGAGAAATACAACTCCCAGCCGTACTTACCACTCTGTCTGGGTCGGTCATGGGAGATGATCAGCATATGTCCTACAGCACCTGAAAGCATCATTCGCTGCTGCAGCTGGATATTTTCGGTTACCGACATAACAACGGTGAGCTGGCAGTAATTTAATACAGAGGTCACTTCTGACGAGAGCAGCTACCTGGACAGACTACACAGATGAAAAGGCGATGACATGAAATTGGGTTTAAACTCAATCCGGTTAATCCAATTCTGGACTAACTGCTCCGGAATAACCGGTTTTATACCCCCTGGTTCCGTTTACCTGGGCAAAATTTAGGCTACGCGTTTGTAATGCCAGTCGTGAACTAATACCTGAGAAGTGAGAATAAAAAAAATGTCTAAACTGCCGGGGAATGCGGGTGTTTCGGTGCTGGGGGACAAGTCTTTAGAGTTTTACAGAGACCCGGTGGGTTTCTGCCAGCAGAAGATAGAGAAACACCGGAGACGGGTGTTCCAGTCCCGCGTGCTGAACAGACCCACCACCTTCATCTGCTCCGTGGACGGGATGAGGGAATTACTGTGCGGTAAATTATGGATGTGTGTGTGTGTGTGTGTGTGTGTGTGTGCGTGCGTGCGTGCGTGTGTTGAATGCTACAGGTGAGGGCCACAGTTTAACGACCCCTGTTGAACTACTTATGGAACAGATAACAAAGTTCCCTGTCGAAAGAAATAACTACAATATTCCTATAGTGATTTATAGTGTGTTTATGCTATTCAGTAGTGACATTATTGTACTTTATGGTATTTTTATCTCCTATAGGGTGGACTCAGCTAAAATGGGCCATCATGTAAAATGGGCCAGATAAGGTTGGAGCTTCATAGCCCTTTAAAATTGTACAGCCAATCACAATAACTGATCTTGCATTGTTGCTGCAACACTAGTTGACATGTAACAATAGTTTTGATTAGTCTGAGGTTGTTAAGGTGGACAGGGCAGAGTGTTACATTAAGTACATCAGAGAAATTGTATGGTAAGTGAGCATGACATAGCAAATTTCACTCATCACTAATAAGGGTGATAAAGCATTTATAAGTAAGCTTACCAACAAAGCAAAATGTTTATGAACAATGTTTTGACAGGCTCTTTCAAATAAAAAAGTTGAAATTTAAAAAGAAACTTTACACAGAAATTGAGGGCGCAAAACAGGTTCATTGGTAAATAAGTAATTTTAGGTATTGGCCCATTTAGCTTAACCAGCTAGCTAAAGGCCACGATTTTCAGCTAAAATGGGCCACATACACACACACTCTTACACAGAAGTTACACACACACACACAAAACAGACACAAAGACACTAATGCACAGAAACACACACCCATACAACATGATCAGTTAATTTTTAAATGCATTTTTCAATTAAATATTTGTTCAACTTTTTATTGCATGAAATGTATTTACGGTGTTGTTACTATGGTACACCAAAGACAATAGTTAGTGTCAATTTACTGTTAAAATTAAAATGATTTCAGCTGAAATTACTGTGTTGTTCTCTCTTTATATTGGCCCATTTTACCTGAACATTGTGTTGTAGCTCAAGAGGGAACCTGCTGATAGTCTAACTCTCATAAATCCAAAACAATTATACTTTTTCACATTTTTTTAACAAATAAATATTTTAGAGACCCATGCCAATTTATAAAAATATCATTAGATCTCCTGCATAGCTTATTTGATGGTCTTATAAATAATTTACCAAAAAGTGGCCCATTTTAGCTGACTCCACCCTAGTATATATAATATTCCTATAGGTTATTATAGTGTGTATGGTTATAATGATCAGTTAGTTAATTAATTAATAACGCCTCATCTCAGCCCACCGGCATCGTCACGGGTCTTTCCCATGACAGACTGGACTCACGGGACTAATCCCGCAGTACATTTCATTCTAAACTGACATACTGTGAGCAACATTGTCTATCACTGCTATTATTACCTATTCACTTTTTTGTTTTGAGGTGAGATAAAAAAAAAAAATGCATTGTTTTTTATCAGTTTGCTTCTATTTTATTACCGTGCAAATAAACTGAACCATGTGAATAACATGATTTATATGGTTATATTACATTCTGTGAAAGAAATAGTTAAAAATACTTGAAATTATATGGAATTCCTCCAGGCACATTACATCCCTTGTTTTCTTTTAACTTTTCAAGGATCTGTCCATTCTTGAGTTCAAATATACACATACAATCCATTTATATTAGTACTGTGTAAAAGTCACCCTAGATTTTTTAATATAAATTTATAAAAAAAATTGTTTTCTGCATTTGTGTTTTACATTACTGTTTTTTAAATAGTAAATCTTTTGATATTTAGAAACTTTTTATTTCATTGTTTTTGAAAGCATTTTTGCTTTACAGATTTTTTTTTGCACAGTACTGTATATATATATATATATATATAAGTTCAGCATAACTTCCTCTTATCGCTGAACCAGTGTGTCACCGTCTACTGTCAGCACCATTTCACAACAGGATTTCGAAACATTTTCTATTGGCTTCTGTGTGTATTCTTTATTTATTCTCAGACAATTCTCCAGTGGATTCCTAGTTTTGTATTGTGTGTGTGTGTGTGTGTGTGTGTGTGTGTGTGTGTGTGTGTTAACATATTTCTGTATGCTTCATGTGTGTGAAAAGTATGTGTGTGTGTGTGTGTGTGTGTGTGTGTGTAATAAGGTTATGTGGTGTGTTTCAGAGAAGTCCAGTGTGTTTCTTAAGGATCCAACGGATCTGATGACGAACATGTATGGTGACAACATCGTCACCACCAATGGTAACACACACACACACACGCACACACACGCACGCACGCACACACGCACACAATCACAAATTGTAATGGAAAAATTTGCGCTGACGCATCATCATATGTGGAATGTATATATTTTTGTATATATTATATATTAGCTGTGTGTGTGTGTGTGTGTGTGTGTGTGTGTGTGTTTCAGGTGAAGTGGCATGTCTTCTCCGTCTGTCCCTCACCAGCTTGTTCACAGGAACTTGTTTGGCATCGTGCAACGATTACATCACCAGGTAGGCAAAATAATATTTTATACAGATTGCAGAAAGTAGTCCCATGTTAACAGTAACTAAACTAGCCTGCTGGCTAGTTAGCTAGCTACCAGTTTGTTCACTCTTCTCCAGCTCCAACTCAGAGTGTTTTGGACTAGAGACTAGGGCTAAAGACAAGACAGTTTACTGAGTCACAGTAACCTACATTTGGAGACAAATCTACCTGATAACACTGATCACTTTTACTGAGAACGTTACTGGATGATCTACAGACACACCACAACAACCTGGTCCAGCTAGCTCTCTGTTTCTAGCTGGTTGTGACATATTTGGACAGACATGTTACTAGGAGACTGGTGAGGAAACGTCAAACCCTCGATTGCTGCAACAGTTGCTGTGTTCTTGAGCAAGACGCTGACCCCTGTCTGCTCCAAGGGCAAACTAACTATTTCCCAAGTATACAGTGTGTAATATATTATTATTATAAGAGTACACAGCTTGCATATTACCATCCAGGACACATTTTGACAAAGAAAGATCTTCATTGGCACTGCTGTCAAATGAGGACCTGATTGTAAGCATTTTCAGTTAAAAAAAAAAAGCTGGAAAATTTAGGGAAAACAGAACATGTGCATATAGTTTGTTCATGGAAATATTTTTTTTGACTGTTTCAGCTCGGCTGCTTGTTGGTCCACTTCCCTTTGAGGAATAAAAACCCAAATCAGACAGAGACTCTGACAAATACTGGTCATGGAAATTGTTCTATGTGTCATGGAATAGTCTTGGAAAAGTCCTGGAAGTTGATTAGGAACCGTGGGAATCTTATTTGACACTGAAGAAGTTTTGCTGTGTCTCTTTCTCTTCACAGCGTCTGTGAGCGCCGCCTGAAGGACCTCTCCCTCAGGTAACACCTACAGCAGTCAGGACTGAGAAAATAAAACATAAAAAAATACTAAATATGACTTGAAATCATGTGTGTGTGTGTGTGTGTGTGTGTGTGTGTGTAGTGGTCAGCCGGAGTGTGTGTACTCTGCGTATAAGGGTCTGGGGACAGAGCTGGTCTTGGGTCTGTTTCTCAACGTGCGAGCGGAGGAGCAGCCGGAGCTTTACCAGGAAATCACACAGCTCTGCACTCAGCACTGGCACGGTACGACACACACTCACTCACTCTCTCACACACACACACACACACACACACACACACACACACTCCCTCTCACACACTCTCGCTGCCCCCCCCAGGTCTTATCTCTGCTCCGGTGAGTGTGAAGGTTCCTCTGTGGTCGTCCGGTTTCTGCACGGCTCTGGAGGCCAGAGACAAACTGATGGACATCATCAAAGACAAACTGGACAATGATACACATGGGTGAGACTGTCTGTCTGTCTGTCTCTCTGTCTGTCTCTCTGTCTGTCTCTCTGTCTGTCTGTCTGTCTCTCTGCCTGTGTATTGGTTAGATGCTCGTAGCACCTTTAACTCGGCTCACTGTCACCCCGTCCACCTGTAGGTTCGTCGGGTCCCTGGGGTCGCTGCCGCTGCCCGACCCCAGCTCGGCCTCCCAGCATCTCCTGCTGTTCATCTCAGCTCTGATCCCCAAAGCTCTAGCGTCGCTGCTCACCTCCTTCACACTGGCGCTCAGCAGGGGACGAACAGGTACACACACACACACACACACACACACACACACACAAGGTTTAAAGCTGCACTCGTCAGCACATTGGCGGCTTCAGTTAGAGGTAAATGTTTGAAAAAGATACCCAGAAATCCTGTGAGGTGGTGTCAGTGAACTACACACAGCACATTCATGTTCGGCAACCAGCCGGTCTGTGATGCTTCAGACCAAAGAGACGAGAGAGGAGAAGATCTAACGTTGGTGAGTCCAGCTTCCTCTGGACGGAGCCTCGCTGCTGTTCAGGAGACGGTTTGGATTTCAGTCTTAAGATTTGATTCGTCACTTCCTGTTGGTGGAGAAGAGACCATACCAACACCAGAATTTCATGTGGACAAAAAGGACGAATCTCCAGCGTCTCAACTAGAGGAGATGGGATGCTATTCTCCCCACTTTGTGATGTAGACTATCTGGCCTAGTGCAGCTTTAGAGGAAGCTCAACACCCACTGTCTCTCTTTCTCTGTTTCTCAGGAGGAGACCCGTCGCCGAGCGAGGGCGGAGCCTGACTACCTCCACAGCGTACTGCTGGAGGTCCAGAGACTCTGGCCTCCTTTCATCGGTGGGCGCAGGATAGCCAATGAGGTAGGGCTGCTCACCTGCACATCAATTTCTGACATACTAGTATGACAGGGACTGTTACTGTTACATAGTTGAAAGAAAACACTCTCTTGTTGTGTCGGGACCCACAAGAAACAGGAATCCAACCGATTCGGGGTCCTGACCATTTTACATTTCTGGCCACAAGCTGATGGTGTCGTCCAGAATGACTTTGAATAAGTAAAACAATGGATTTATTTTAAGTTCTGTCCACTCAGTGGCCAATATATATATATATATATATATATATAATATTCAGTAAGAGTCAGGAACTTGAGCCAGGGTTTAGGCCAACTCACTTCCCTCCAAACAGACTTTGTGTTACTCTACACCAGAGTATGTCTCCCATTTCAAAATACTCTCAATGGTTTATTATTTTTATTCCGTTTCTAAGGCTTTTTCTTCTTGTCGTCTCCAGAAACTGAGACAGGGGATTTTATTTTGTGTTTTGCCTTTCTAGTAACATCCTCTAGGTGGCGATAGATTACCGTAGAATTCAGTCTGTTATAGTCTCTTCATATGAAGTGAAGCCACAGTGTCACACCTACAGTGTCAATGAACTAGATTCGCTGGTGACCTATTATCTCCTGCAGGTCATGAAAAACCTGGAAAAGTCATGGAATTCAAACATTGCATTTTCCAGGCCTGGAAAGGTTATGGAAAATGGAACATGTGTGTGAACATGTGTATAGTTTTGGAAATATGATGGAAATTTGTTGCTTTTTTTCCAACCAGTGAAATGTTGAATGTTTCAGCTTGGCTGCTTGTTGATCCACTTCCCTTTGAGGAAGATCAGAAACGAAATAAGACCTGGGACATTCACATGTTGTGTAAAAACATATAGACTTCAGACTTAAAGACAAATATTGGTCATTGACATTGTATTATATGTCATTGAAAAAGGATCTGCTTCTAGTGTTTCATTTTTTCCATTCCAACATTTTTGTCATAATCTAGTAAAACCAACAATTTAGTCTTAATCCATATACTGTTTTCATCAATATTTTCTGACATTTAAATTCTATAGTATCTTCCAACATGGATCTTCATTCATTCAGGTGATTCCTGTTGTTTGTGCTGGTTTGGTTTGACAGTAGCTGTCAGCCAATAGAATCTCACCTTACCCTCAGTCTCATCCCTTGATTGGCCAGCTGCTGACCCTGAGGGCGGGAGAGCACAACATCTCCACCCACGCCGGTTATCTTTGATCCGTGTGACCTCATCAAAGAGGCTTATGCAACGGCCCAATCAGAGGCATTGATCCGTTGGTGTGATTGATTGGCTCCACTCCCCGGGGCAATGGGCTTGTGTTGACGATGCCGGGTGGAAAGTCATTCGTCACTACTCGGAAATGAGACTCATGGGCCTCAATGGATTATATGTGGGTTTGATCTATTTTAGGGAAAAAGATAATAGCGCTCAAGTACAGATCAATTAGATCAATTAGATCATGATTGTGAGAAAAAACACAAAAAAATACCTTTTTAATTGTTTGGTTTTATTTTCTAGAGTTCAGACCTCGTCCTGGTCTCAACTGGTACAAAGTAGGGTTGGACCGATATCGGTTTGACAATATTAGCTTTTATTAAATGTCAGATATTGGCCGGTCATTGGGTCACTGATATGATGAAGTCACCATGGAGGTCCTGGGAAGAAAGCAGGTAGGAAAGGGTAGGAAAGGGAGGGAGAGAGACAGACAGAGAGACAGACAGAGAGACAGACAGAGAGACAGACAGAGAGACAGACAGATATTGAAAGGGAGACCGTTGTTAGTATTCACTCTCAGGTGGAAAAACGTAGAAACTCTGTCAGGTGGAACAAAGATATGCAGGAGGTTTCTTAACTCGTGAGAGAGAGAGAGAGAGAGAGAGAGAGAGAGAGAGAGAGAGAGCGAGAGAGAGAGAGAGAGAGAGAGAGAGAGAGAGAGAGGGAGAGAGACCATTAACTCAGTCAGGTCAGTGAGAGTTTTGTAAGATTTTCCACTCCAGCAGAGAGAGGGAGAGAAAAAGAGGAAGTGGTCTCTTTGCCCCACCCTGGTTTCCTCCACCAACCCAGTGAACAGGTCAGTTTACATGACATGAAACACGACGGTCCTTCAGTTTCAGTATGAAAACAATGTTTTGTTGATTTTAGTTTGAAGTGGCATTCAGTAATCTATGACCTCTATCGACCTCTGTTGGCAACCAGTAGTTATCGCAACAAAAATGTCTTTCCCCGCCCGTCCAGTCCCCTTGAGTTGCGGTGGCCTGTAGTAGATAAAAACAGTAAAGTCACAATAGAGTAGTCAGCTAGCTGAGGAGAGCAGATCCACCAGGAACGTCTAGTGAAGAGGTAAAAGACCACCGTGCTAAATACTGGAGTAATGATGCGATATTTCCCTTCTGTGTGTGTGTGTGTGTGTGTGTGTGTGTGTGTGTGTGTGTGTGTGTGTAGGACTCTACCATAGCAGGGTTCCATGTTCCTAAAGGTTATGCTGCCATATATATCAGCCACTCAGTCCACCGAGACCCTGAAGTGTTCCAGCAGCCTGACCACTTCCTGCCGGAGAGATGGAGTGGAAGGTGAGGATGTTGCATCATCATCATGGGACAGACACAGACATGTCTGTCTGTCTGTCTGTCTGTCTGTCTGTCTACCAGTCTCTCTAGTAGCGTGCCTGTCTATCTTACTGTGTTTTGAGGAAGTTGGATAGATTCATTTCTATATAGTATATCTAAATACACACACACACACACACACACACACACACACTGGAGGGAAACAATATCCTTTCCTATCTCTCCTGATAGGAATGATGATGATAATAATAATAATAAGAATAAGAAAAACAATAAGAAGAAGAAGCAGAAACTTTATTTACACAGCATTTATGTAAAAGTGACATAATTACAAATCACTCGACAAAAAGGAGAGAAGAAGATTCAGGAAATAAACGTGTAAGAAGGAACACAACTAAAACGTTTCTAAGTGGAAAGCAAGTCTGTAGAAGTGATTTAAAAGATCTATGTGTTTGTGTGCATATGTGCGTGCGTATGTATATGCATGTGTGTGTGTGTGGTTGTTAAAGTGTGTTAAGTATCCCGGGGGGAGGGGGGGGGGGTGTTGCTTTGCATTTAAACACCGTTTCCTCCGGTGGCTGAACCCTCCGAGCGAGTTTATTTTTTAGACCTCCTCAACTGGCATTTTATACTCCATATACTGAGACACCGACACCCAGAGGGGTCAGCATGCAGGTTGGGGGTTCGGCGTCTTGCTCAAGGACACTGCGGTAGGCGGTAGGTTTGCCTGCTGCCTGTAGCTAACCGTGCTAGGTTGACTTGAGAAGAGGACTGAGGCTGATGCTGCTCTGTTCTCTCTCCTCGCCTCCCCCACCCTTCCCCTCTACTTTCACTAACTGCTCCCTGGGGCAGACAAGAAGCATCACACACACACACACACACACACACACACACACACACACACACACACACACGCAAAGATTAGAAGGACTACTTAGAGGAAGCTTTCAGTGTCACATTAAGAAACGAGGAAATGCGTCAGAAAAAATAGAGAAAAAACAGAAAATAATGCATTTTTCATCGATGTCCATTAACACTTTTAAGACATTTAAAAAAGGAAAAGGATTAAAGTGGAAGTGGAGGAAAGGAGAGAAGTAAATGGACGGATGAAAGATGTCTGGATGAGGCGATGAATGGATAGATGAGGAGGTGGAATTGCAGATGAGGGATATTCGGCACATGAAAGAGGAGGAAGGAAGAAAGGGAAGGGAGGAAGGAAGGACTGCTCAAGAGGTGTGGCGAGACTTTCTTTGAATCCTTCCCCATCCTCTTTCTTCCTCCATCCCTCCATCCCTCCATCTTTCCCTTCTCTCATAATCGCTGCAATTGCCGAGTACAATAAATGCACCATTGTACATACGGCGTCCCTCGCTGTCTTCCTGCTGCCGGTGGAACGAATCTGATCTGATTCACTCACTAATTGACTCGCTCCATTGATCCGTTCGTCTGTTCACTCATATATTCTCATTCATGCTGAGTCTGAGTTGATTCACTCAGGCGACAGAGCGCTCTGCTCTATGAGTGTATGGACAGGTAGCTGTTGCCATGGTAACCGGTCACCTGACGCCCTCTTTACCAATGGGGATTCCCTGTGTGTGTGCCTGTGTCAGCGGGGAGGGGGGTGGGGGGGGGTGGGGGGAGAAGCTGCTCTCTCCCATGATGCCCCGCGGGAAGGGATGGGATTCAGGAGTGAGTCAGAGGAGATCCTGCTTTGTGTGTGTGTGTGTGTGTGTGTGTGTGTGTGTGTGTGTGTGTGTGTGTGTGTGTGTGTGATAGTCTCAGAGCGCAGAGAAGGGATTCCTCAAAGCAAAATGGCCTCTGTTATTTGTGGCTTCCCTACACAGGGTTCAATATAAGAGATGAACACTGCATGGTAAAGTCAGTGAAGGAAATGCATGTACACACACACACACACACACACACACACACACACACACACACACACACACACACACACACACATCCACACCATTTATGAGAATTTAACACATATAACATGAGGATTTAGCTGTGGAGATCAGTATTTTTTTGCTGGTGCAGCTTCTTGTACCATCGGGTCACTGAGTCATTTTGTCAAGGTCACGACCTCTAGTCTCACAGGAAGTGAATTTAGTCCAAACAACCATGCAGGCGGACAGGGTCCGGGTGAATCTTAAATACCCAGACACCGATTTGAAATTGTTAACATGTTCGGGGCGAGTCGATCAGGAGGGTTCGGATTCAGTCTGTAGGGCTTCACACTACCAGCTGATCCTGGTCCTCGGTCCCGACGGAGCCGGTGTGTTTCCACCTGAAGGACACGTTTTCTGTCCAGTTTTGGCTGCAGCATCAAGCTAGGAAGTTTCACCGTTTCTTATTCTGACAGAAAGCCTTCGTCACGCAAGACGACGGCGGCGTCAGAGGAGGCGGGAAACCTCTTCATCAGTTCTCTGCTGTTCGTGTTGCAATGTGACGTCAACCCTTGAAATCTGATCTGAGGTCAGACTGCGGTGCATTTTCAGAGATTTGAATCGAGTTTCAAACTTCCTACTGATGTGTTTTAATTGATCTGAAGAGATTGGATTCCATGTGATGTTTTGCTGTTCAGGCTTTAGAAAAAATGGCCAACTTACATCGGATATGCAGAATAATCGGATCTGAGCTTTGGTTGAACCGTTCATTGATCAACCTGATTGCTGAGAGGACAAATGATTTCCCAGGAGTCTGCAGGATTCTGCCTTTTGGCAAGAAGAGTGCAAAATGTCCTGTTTTTTACAATATCTCATGAGTGTAAACGGTTTATTTTTGGCTCATTTTGAAATGATGCATGAGGAATCAAGGCAATGTTGATGAAATCTCAACATTTTAATCTTAAACCCCATTCGGACGGGATTAGTTTCTCTAGGGGAGGTCAGGTAATTCAATTTATTACAGCGCTATTCAGTCATTTTAATCCCGTCCGGAACGGCCACGTCAGTGATTTCTCCCTCCTAGCCCAGTAATAATTCCGGCCCCAAATACCTACTGTTTTTCAGCAAACTCACGGGTGCACTGATCATTTTAGTACCGTCCGGATAGACATCTTGGTAATTTGAGATATATATCACAGAGTTCGCAGGCTGTTTAGAACAAGAATTCTGGCGGGTATACTACTTCCTGGTGCGATGATCTTTTGCGCGCAATAGATAGCCTACCATATCGCCAGCTGTCATTTTATCGGTTTGAAATGGAAGCACTCGAGGAGGCTTTTGCTCTCTTGAATGAGATGAACGTACAATACAACGTTAGTGCTCCTGCTTGGGAGCCCATAAGAAGGCGGAAGATTAGAAGAGGCAGGTCCCGCAAACTGCTTCGATGGGCTGTTATAATGACGGCTGCCGGTAAGCGCTCCTTCTAGTAGTTCTGTTCGGTTTCTGCTTTTTGTAACTGGAACAGGGGAATAGGAATTTTCAATTAACTTCCTGAATTGATGGAATTAAAATTCAAGGGAACCTTTTCAAAGTCCAGTCGCAGCTTTCTCAAGCTAGCTAGCTATTGGCGCACGAGTGACGTAAACATCCGGGTACGTCTGACAATTACGTTCCTCCGTCTGTAAATTTGAATCCCGTCCGGATCGATGACTGAAATTACCGAGGAGCCATGCAAATGTTTTATTACCCACGTTACCCTGTAAAACTAATCCCGTCCGAATGATGCTTTAGATGCTATTTATTTTTCCTGATGCGACCGATACCGGAACATGAAGCATTCAGCGATCTCCGGTTGCGGGAAAGTACGCAGAATTCTTTGCTTTTTACAGAATCTAGCTCTGACAAATGGTTTAATTTTGCCGTTTGCCGTAGAAAATGACCAGAATATCCCAGCAAACATTTTGACATTGAATAAGATGTTGACACGACAGCCTTACATCAACGTTGAGAAACCTGTCTAAACATATATCGCCAAATGAAAATGGACTTCAACGTCTCTGTAGTTTCCAAGGCCTGTTTTTATGTGTTTTTACTGTGTCATAATATCATATTGTGAACATGTTGTGCTTGTTTGTCGCCGTCTGAGACATCTGTTAATATGGTTATTGATCAATACCAATGACTCAACGGATACTTGGCCAGCTGCTGGGATGTCTGGCTTTCAAAACTTACTTTCCAGGAGGGGTCTTTACAAAATCTCAAAATTTTGTACAATATCTGTCACATGTTGATTCCTGCTGGGGGCGTGTTCTGGTGACAGCAGACATGTTTTGATCTTTATTGTTGTTTTGTTGGTTCCCATTGTGAGTGTTGCTGCTATGACCAGTGAGTCATAGCAAGTACCTGTCTGTCTCTCCAGCTGCCTCCCTGCATGTCTACTTATCCGCTCTTCCGGCCATCCATTAATCTCCCTTCCTACCTGTCTGTCTCACTGACTGACCTGTCTGTCTGCCTGTCTCCCTGTCTGTCCGTCTATCTCAGTCTGACTATTTACCTGGTTCCCTTTCCTGTTTCCTGCCTGTTTATTGACGGTTACATAACATGCCCACCTACAATTACTATTGTGTATCAGTGTGTGTGTGTGTGTGTGTGTGTTCCAGTTCATATCGCCTCCCTCTGTGTGTGTGCTTTTCCAGTTGGAAGCAATTAGTCGTGCTGATGAACTTCCATCATATCAGTGAAACGCCTACACAGGCTCCGGCCACAGATAACACGTTACCGAGCAGATAAACCGCAGGCTGCCGTGCCGCCGGCCGCATGGTAGCTGCAGATAAACCTGAAAGGGGAGTTTCCTTCTTGTCTACACAAATGATAACAAGCATCCATTTCAATTTAAGGTTGTTTTTTTTTACCTCCTTGCTTGTGTCTCTTGTTATATTTGAACAAACCAGCCACTGGATGAACCTTCAATAAGCGGAGCAGGCAATATTATTGATCACAGATACCTTCAGGTGTGTGTGTGTAAGGTGGTAGTGGATATGCTGCAGTTATAACCAGGCATAAATACTGTATAACCCATTGTACTGTGTCATAGATGTGTTCATGTGGAAGCAGTGGTGCAGTATGTGGTGGTAAAGGGGGGGACAGCTATATATGTGTGGTAAGTTGGTGATGAATCAAGCTGATGATACCTTGAAGTGAGTATGGTTCACCCAGAGAGCAGGTACACCTTCTCACTTTGGGTCCTGAAATAAAAACATTTAAAGGGAAAAATCCACCCTCACCCTCTTAGACTGTTATATATCATCACTCTGTTATTCCAGGAGTTATTTTGTGATGACGTGTGGAAGGAAAGGAATGATCCTGGACCAGACCACCTTTCTGATTCACCTCCCATCCACCAGGCATATCTGATCTGATCGCTCTCTGTTGGCTACACATCTTACTCTGTCTAGATGAGCCTGATAGTACATTAAACCATTAGACAGATGCTGTCAGGGAACACTAATATTCTCTTTCTCACACACACACACTAACTGTCTCACACACTGACTGTCTCACACACTAGACTGCGGGGACCACTAATGCTTCCTGTTCTCCTTTAATCAGAGTTCAGGTTTCAGGAAGACAGGATGCATTAGTGACGAGGGAGAGGAGATGGGATGCATCAACAGGCTGTTGACAGACCTGAGAGTTGGATTCAACCGGCGTGTTTTTTTATGAACAATATTTAGTGTTTTGTTCACAGGAAATTCACTGGAACTGAGAGAGAGATGGGATAAGGGGAAACAAATCACAGCAACTAATGAGTCAGTGTTGTCAGCGAAGCTCGGCGTTCCTCTTTTAAAGACCGGATGCATCTCTGAGCATTTGCGTGTGTTTGTATTTTGTGTGCAGGTCTACACATGTTTATGAATGTGTGTGTGTGTGTGTGTGTGTGTGTGTGTGTGTGTTTTTTGCATGTGCAGGAACGCAGGCCAGGAGCATTTCCTGTGTTCCCTTGGTAATGGACCCAGGAACTGCATTGGAGCCAAACTCACAGATGTCTTCCTCAAGGTCACTCCATGTCTTTACCCATTCATATCCCCCCCCCCCCCCCCCCCCCACACACACACACACACACACAATTCTTTGTTTCTCCTTCAATTTGCCAAATTATTCTCTCTTTGAAGGAAGGAGATAAATAAGAGACAGAATGTCAAAAATAACGAAAGAATGTCTTTTTCTTTACTTTCCTTTGTTCCTGTATTTTTCTTTCTCTTTAGTCTTTCTTTTGCTCGTCGTTGTCTTTTCTATTTTAGAGAGACATAGACAGGAACAATACTACTGCTGGCACAGGAAGCAATGGGGTTTATGGGAAACGTAGTCTTAATTTGCAGAAACACTAGCACTTCATCCATTCATAGACTTTCCTGTTCAGCGCTCAGTGGCCTATATGAGAGAGAGAGACAGGAAGAGAGACAGGAAGAGAGACAGGAAGAGAGAGAGAGAGTGGTGAACCATATAGAGCTCAGTAAATAGAGCGCTACCCAGGGGAATGGTGGTGGACCGGAACCTACTTGGGTGCGTGTGTGTGTGTGTGTGTGTGTGTGTGTGTGTGTGTGTCAGTAACGCCAGAGGGACAGCCCCCGCACAGCCTGCCTGTTTAAACCACCTGCCAGTCCCCACGGCAACACTCACCATAGTCACCATCGCCACACACACAAACACACCCACACACACACACACGCACACACACACACGCACACGCACACGCACACACACACACACACACACACACTCATCAGCCGACAGGTGTGAACAGGGCAGGTGTGTTACATGTGTGCCAACAGGATGTAGGCACAGAGGAGTTTCCTGTTCCCTCTGGACCCAGGTGTCTCTCTCAGGTAGAGACTAGGGCTGAAGACAAGACAGTTTACCAAGTCACAGTAACCTACATTTGGAGACTAGATCTTACTAGCTGGTTCTGACATATGTAGACATTATTGACAAGCCAGATGTGGTTGATAGGAGATCGGTGACACGACTGCAAAGCTTCCACATCAGGACTCTCATTTTTAATTCTTCTTGTGACTGAAAGAACTTGCAGCCTCTTGGGTGGGTTCATCAAACATTTCAGGTACTAGCTGAGACTTTGGCAGCATAACATAGCCAGTAGCTGCTAATTTCTTTTTGGTTCTGCTTTTTTAAGAACAGGAAGACATAAACACACACGCACACGCAGATGCTGCAGAACTGTGAAGCTGTAGATGTGTGTATGTAGCTTACTGCAGACCAGTATGCAACAGTGAGGGATGACTCAATCCTGCCGCTGATCGTATCTTTCAAACACACACACACACACACACACACGCTGAGTCATTGTAAATGTTCAACCTCATTGAATAGAGTTCAGGTGAAATGTTCACAGTGGTTTAATGATCCTCTCTCCTCATTCAGCTCTCTTCATTGTTGCTCTGGCAATCATGTCATATTATTTACTGATCATATGACTTATTCTAGACGGGCAGAGGGTGTGTTATTATTAGGGTGGATGCTAGCTACAGACGTTTCTATGGTTACAGTTCTGCTACAATGTAGCCACGGATGCTAGCTACAGACGTTTCTATGGTTACAGTTCTGCTACAATGTAGCCACGGAAGCTAGCTACAGACATTTCTATAGTTACAGTTCTGCTACAGTGTAGCATGGATGTTAGCCACAGATGTTTCTATGGTTACTTTTTTGCTACAATGTAGCCATGGACGCTAGCTATAGACGTTTCTACTGTTGCAGTCCTGCTGAGCTATTTTGGTCTTAGATTTAAGACCCGACGCAAAGCAAATGGCCATCTCGCTGTACATTATCACGCTTATTACACGGTTACTTACCAAAGGCATCAATCATTTGACATGAAATATTGATTGTAAATTATTTCATTACAAGCTAAAGTAACTTACAAGCTTACGCCAAAGAAACTAGTCCAGCAGGGCTGTTACTCAGAAACACACCCATGTAATAGTGCAAAATAAGACAGCATGAACCTGACACAAGCAGAAAATATTATTATGTTATATTATATTACATTACATTATATTACATTACATTACATTACATTGCATTATATTATATTAATAATATATTATTTTACATTACATTATATTAATATTATATTATATTGCATTATATTACATTATATTAATATTATATTATATTACATTACATTACATTATATTATATTATATTATATTGCATTATATTACATTATATTAATATTATATTATATTACATTACATTATATTATATTATATTATATTATATTATATTACATTATATTACATTATATTAATATTACATTATATTATGACTCAAATGAATTATAATGAACTATAAAGACTAAAACTAAACATGGTCTGGTTGTAACAGGCTGACCACATGCCACCACACATCCAGAGCAGGGCGTGACCAGAATATAAAGTAGACCGCAGGGATCTGGGTCAGAGATGTGACTCATCGCCTCATCTTCTCTTCACTCTGTCTCTCTCTGTCTCCGTCCCCCCTCCCTCCATCTCTCTGCTTCCTCCCTCCCACTTTCCTCCCCCCTGCATCCTTCCTCTCTATCGCCAATCTCTCCCCTCTTACCCTTCCATCCTTCCTCCCTTCCTCCATCCCTATTCATTCATGCTGTTCCCCATCCCCCTCCTCCTCATTCAGAAATTTTCATTCATAAAGTAGAGGGAGGTGGGGCAAATGCATGTGTTACTGGAGTATGTGATTGGTCGCCTCAGCGGCCAATGTCAGCCTATGGAAGTGCTGGCTATGATATCACCAGCCATGGAGCTCCAATAGAATGGAATAGAAAAGAATAGAATAGACTGTCTCTCAGATTCCCCAGGTCTCCCCTCCTCATGGTGCAACCTTCTGTAGCTCACATAGAATAGAATAGAAATAGAATAGAAATAGAATTTAATGGAGTATTATACATCTTTGCTGAGCTCTAGCTGATGGTCAACAAACACAATTATTTACTAAATTTATAATTTAAAAAATCCATAAGAGTCAAGTGAAAACCCTGCATTACATTTTGGTGCAAAAAGGGAATAATCTTTTTATAGAATATAATTTTCTTAATTTTAATCCTTCTAAAAGTATGAATGTTGTGTTTTGGATAAAAATATGCAATCAGGTTTTGTTTTGCTCTGCTATTAAATTCAGAAAACGTATCATCATTTATGCTACTTCCACTGTAAACCCCCTGCCAGACACAGCAGGGACACTTTGACAAGAGAGTAGTCAGGTTCCTGGTGAGCTTCATTTTAGTGCACGTGGAAATTGCTGTAATATTTACGTGATTACATTTACAATACATACAAAACACCTTTATGTGTGTGTGTTTTTCTCCCAGGCAGCATGTGTGTACCTGTTAAAGCACTACGACTGGTGCTTGGACCCCCCATCGCAGGACCTCCAGTATAAATGGCTGCCTGTGTCTCGCCCTGCCGACCCCCCCACCGTCTCCTTCACCAGGCTGGATCAGACCGGATCTGACAGGAGCAACACAAGCTAGGGGTGCACAATATATTAGTGATGTACCTGACAACAGATTGGGGAAGATTTATATAAGATACTGAACATTTTAACTATTTAGATTGTGCAAACAAAGCTGCAGAATATCTGACAGAGGAAGACACTGTTGCATATCTAGTCTTATTGGGAAAGCCTAAGAGTCTCTTGGTGTTCCTCCGTCAGATATTCTGCAGCTTTGCTTGCATAATCTACAATAACATCTTATTTAATATTGTTTTGCATTGTAAAACAAGTCATTTAAGGATGTTTTGTGTTTACTTTATAGGAATTTAGATAACCTCCATATTGCAGCCTTTGCAGAGGTAACAAGTGCATTATTTCGTATTGTAATATCGATATATTATTCAACCCTAGTGCACACACACACACACACACACACACACACAGAGGTATGTCCTCGGATTTCACCCCTGACTGCAAACCTGGTGGCTCCCCTCCCCCTTTACCACCTAGCAACCACTACTGCTTAGCAACAGTTCGTCATACCGACAGTGACTTGCTTCCTTTTAGTATGCAGGTCACACACACACACACACACACACACAGACTCTAACCTGGTTATTTTAGAAAGGCAGTGATATACACGCCAGTGGAATCACATCTAAATGATGCCAGAGGTCTTTTCAGGATTTTGAATGTATACAGAATGATCAATAATATATGAATCACTTGAAATATGAATCAATATTATTGTGTATCAATTAATATTTCAAACTTGATTTAAAATTTAAAACTTGATTTAATTACCTATTTGTTCATATTATTCTTCCTTTGTGTTATTTAACAAAATGTTTTTACTCAGTGTTTTATCTGTTATGTTTTAGCCTATGACATGTTGTTTATACTGACGTTACCTTTTGTGTTATTATGTGACGGTGCTATTTTAGGATGTATGCTCTGTTTTAAGTCAAGTCTTTTTCATGTAGGTGTCTCCAGTGCCTTAGTCTGTCATATGCTGGTGAAATTCATTCAGGTGAAAAGCTCGTAACTCCAATTTTTCATGTTTAAACTTAAATGGAAGGATTACATGCTCCTCTGTGGGCTGACACAATCCTGCAACCTCTTTCATAACATTTCACAACCCAGAGGATCAACTGAAGAACGCATGGCCACGAGGCTGAAAGCTGAAACGTTTTGGAGATACAAGGTTTTTACTTACCAGACAGCAGCAATTTACTAGTTGAATATTGTGTATTTTTTTACCTTTTCTCTAAGGTGGTCCAACCTCACTTTCAGTCTGGGGCTTGATACGATTTTAAATGGCAACATGATGCCA
>JAXDDX010000008.1:4900000-4905000 GCA_034670405.1 Hoplostethus atlanticus
TGCAGCCGGAAGAGGAGCTGGTTAGTGGGACACATCTGATGTGGATATAATACAGTGCTCTTTAAGGAACACAAACACTCAAACATCTTCCCAGAATTGGGGGGCGGTATCGAAATGTAACTTCCTGAGCCTAAGAGTGTTCCTGTCAATATTGCCCAAAAAAAGTTGCTCTCTACCGAAAGCAACTATTTATAGAAAGCTTGTTGGAACAAAGGACATGGTCGATATTGCTTGCAGCACAAAGGTCAGTGGACACCTGACCATCACACCTTGCTCGTCAGCTTGCTGGACATCCCATTCTAAAACCATGGGCATTAATATGGAGTTGGACCCCCCCCCCCACTCTTCTGGAAGGCTTTCCACAAGCTGTTGGAGTGTCTGTGGGAATTTGTGCCCATTCAGCCAAAAGAGCATTGGTGAGGTCAGGCAGTGATGTTGGACGAGAAGGCCTGGCTCGCCATCGGCGTTCTGACTTCCTCCCAAAGGTGTTCAGTGGGGTTGAGGTCAGGGCTCTGTGCAGGCCAGTCCAGTTCCTCCACACCAAACTGGTCTAAGTCTAACCATGTCTTTATGGACCTCGCTTTGTGCACAGGGGCTCAGTCATGCTGGAACAGCAAAGGGCCTTCCCCAAACTGTTGCCACAAAGTTGGAAGCGCCCAATTGGCTAAAATGTCTTGGTATCCTGGAGCATTAAGATTACCTTCACTGGAACTAAGGGGCCAAGCCCAAACCCTGAGGAACACCTGAACTCAATAACTAGTAGGGGGTCCACTGACTTTTGGCCATATAGTGTAGCAGGTAACCATAAAATCCATGTGGATAATGTAGCTTGCTTTAAAGGAACAAAATAAATGTCAAATTAGCCAAAACACAATGAGATTAGTTGGGAGGTCCAGTAGACATATAAATATATTGGAGTATTGAGTGTTTGGGCTGGAAGTTATTATAGCAGACAGCATACAGTTACACACATTCACACTGGGAGCTGACCAGTACAACCAGTCTACTGGTGGCCACTGGGAGCTACAGAGCTCGGGAGGGGGAGCTTTTCTCATTCACTTCCCCTAACCAGATTCCCTTTCCACGGATTCGAACTGGCAACTGTCTTGACTGCTCGACTGGAGCAAAACTCTCTCTTGCTATGGTTGTTTGGGTTTGTGTATGTTTTTGTGTGTGTGTGTGTGTGTGTGTGTGTGTGTGTGTGTGTGTGTGTGTGTGTGTGTGTGTGTGAGCATGAAAAGAGTAGTTCCCTGGTACTGGGCCATCGTTCCTCAGAAATCAGGAAGGAAACTGAATACAATGGATGATATTTCCCTATGTCCAAGCCAACCCTGAACAAAGTCCAACCTGCATGGTCATCAGTTGCTTTTAAATCAATCATATTTTACAATCCATATAGTTCTGTATTTGTAATATCTATTTTAGGCATTTAAAGGTGCAACAAGTAAGGTTATCACTACCCCACAGCACAAAATGACTATTATAGGGTTGATAGGGTTATTGATCAATACCAATGAGCAGATGGATTTCTGTCTTTTTTGCATGGTGATATATTGACTCTTCTCTTTCTGATGGATCACTGCTCATGTATAGGCCATTTATAGGCCACTGTAAATTGGGACTTGCCAATGTACAATTCCTTGGTCGTGGTAGTGATCGATAAAAAGTAATAAACTACTTAATGTCAGTATCATCTTTTAAATCACTTCTTAAAACTGACTTTTATTGTAAGGTCTTTATGTGATATTTGTCTTTTATTTATTTTGTCTGATATTTATTTATTCCTTTTGTTTTATCTGTTTCTTCTTCCTGTCTTATTTATCGTATTTTGTATTTATCCTATTGATCTTTGTCATTGTTAATTTTTCATGGTTCACGTTTCCATTGACTGCAGCTGCTGATCACATTATCTCTCCCTTCACCATTCATACCCTCAGCTTACTGTAAAAACCTGACTTCTTCAATTTGATTCATCTCACACACACACACACACACACACACACACACACCTTAAGGCATTCATCTTTTCACTAAGCTGTTGTCATAGTAACCCCTGCAGTTGCTGAACAGGAAGTGACATCACAGACAAAGGAAAGAAAGAAAGAAAGAAAGAAAGAAAGAAAGAAAGAAAGAAAGAAAGAAGGAATTCTTTTTTTCTTTCTTTCTTTCTTGAAATAGTGAAGGAGAGAGAAAAAAGGTGGGTTACTGGTGGGTTAAGAAAGAAAGAAAGCATACTTTATTGATCCCCACAGGGGAAATTCTTTTTTTCAAAAGGTTCCCACAAAGACGTTGTACCTGCAAGATTCTGACCAAAGCCAAGTTAGGACTGTGTATGTGTACTGTGTATATGTACTTTGAAGGGTCAAGGTGAGTTCCTCTTGCAGGAGGGAGGCGAGCATAATCCTGAAGACATTTTCCAGTTCCCAGCTGCAATGAATGGTCATGGCTGGACCATGAAAATGATTAACTAAGGCTGGTGATTTATGATGAAGACCCAACAACTGGTGGTGCTCCTATCAGAGAGCAGGTGTTAAATACAGAGAGAGGCAGGTGATTTGGATTCAGCTCAGCGTTTATATTGTTTGTTTGCAGGAGTTACGGATTGACATAGGTGAACAAGCAGTGAGCAGTAGACAGTAGCAGTGTAGGATATGGTTTATGGTTTTCTAAGGGAGACAACAGAGGAGGTATTAATATGGCAGTAAATGCATATGCCAAGAATGTAATGCATACATTATAAAGAGCTAATAAATATCATATATTATACTATGAATATCAAATATATGTTAAACTAGATTGTTCAATATTAAGGCTTTGTCTTGTAACAACAGAAAGTCCACAATAAATATATATATATATATAGTATATATCAGCAAACATTAATGGGATCAGAGATTAAGCAGCAAAATAAGCAATTTAAGAAATATTTAGCTTGGTCGCATCAATGAACTGAAATAATGCCAAGCGGGAGTGGCAATATAAATCATTAATCATTAATGTAGCATAGCATAGCAACTAACTAACAACTTAAATGACGATATTTCTTAAGGTAGATTATGCAGGTCTATGGGCACATACAGTTGCATGTCGTCAGCATAGCAATGAATGAAAATGGATGTTATGTATGAATGATGTCACCGAGAGGGAGCATATAGACGGAGAACAACAAGGGGCCCAGGATCGACTCTTGGGGAATGCCACAATTGAGATGTGCTGGGGCAGAGGAGGTGTTGCAAATCATAACATAAACGTTTGTACTAGAAAGATATGATTTAAAGAAATTAAGAGCAGTATCAGTGATCCTGACCCAATTCTCCAAATAATTGATCGGAATGCTGAGGGAAATATACTGTATCTACCTTGGGGGACAACATGCTGCATTAATGCTAAACACATCCACCATGGCTCCCACTAATCCCTGTAGACAGCAGCTGGCAGGTTTTGTGCTGGCTAGCAGGTGGTTGTTAGTAGGTTGACACATCGTTGTCAGTTGCTTTTCCATCAGGCTTGAACAACATTCCACAACAATATTTGTTTGCTGTTCAGGCATGTATTTTCCTGTGTGAGTTTGGTATCAGTCAGTCAGCCAGGTAGCTAGTCAGTTAGCCAATCAGTCAGCCAGTCAGTCAGTCAGTCAGTTCAGTGTTAGCTTCCTGCCAAGTCAGCCAGGCAGTTAGTGAATAAACCAACATGCTATCACAGCACTAGAGCAAGGTCAGAGAAAGGTCAAAAATACCTCAGATGAATTCATTCACAGACAGAAGAGAGAAAATGTGAGGTGATGCAAGAAGGAAAGAAAGACGATGGGAGAGTTAAAGGAAGAGAGAGTGGATAGCAGAGACACAAAAGTCATGCTGTGAAATCAAGTCAGGACACATTGAAAATTTCATCACCTCTATCATGGCACTAAGAAACTCAGTCAGTACAGTTGGATATATCAGGGCTCTTGTTTACTTCAGAAGAAGACAATCATTTTTCTACAGAAATTGAGAGATTTGGAAATTCCCTGCCTAAGTAACAGTATGCAGGTCACAGTAAACATGAAGCCTTAATGTGGTCTGTTTCTGTTTTATGGTTATTTCACTTCGCCAGAGTTGAGTGTCTTCATAATATTACACTACCAATCACCTACAGGAAGAAATGGAAGTCTCCTCCAGGAAATAATCCCTCAAAACATGTCGCCTTGCAAACTGTCAGATTAGATTAGACAGATTATGTTAGATTAGATGGTAAGATTTGATTGGCTTGGCTTGCTGACTAACAGATCGTCACATCACATGTCTTCTTATTTGGGGGCATCTTTGTTAACCACAACAGCAGCTAAATTCAAGCTAGGTTATTGGTAAATGTTAAAAATCGAATTACACACAGCATGCAATGCAGAATGATTGGGAAACTAGACCGAGCATGGGTATTCTCCTTTAGCATGAGATAGAGAGAGCGGTTGGGGCAAAGGGAGATTATGAAATAGAGATGTTATGACTCAGTTGCGTACTGCTGTGGCAGACTGCGGTTCGCCTTCATTTTGAGCCTTGGACAGTTCTGCTGAAGTGAGGAGGGGAAGCGTTGTGTAACTCTAACCTTGTTGGCTGTCAAGTAATTGGGCAATTGACTCGTGGCTGTATTTTAACACACACACACACACACACACACACACACACACACACACACACACAGGAAATTCAATCACTTAAATGTGACAGTGTTGCATTAACAAGGACACTCTGCTTCCTCTCTTTCCACCCCCACTCATCTCCTTTCTTCCTCTCTTTCACCCTCCTCCCCCTCTCCTGTCAATCTTACACCCTTCCTCCGCTGGTCAGCTCCGTCCTTCATACGCTTTTATTTTGGAGTGAATGTGCCAGAAGCACGGCATGATATAGAGGTTCAATAGACACATACATGATACAGGGAGATAGAGAGAGAAAATCTGTGTGTGTGTGGGTGTTTGTGTATGTATGTGGGCATGCATGCGTGTGTGTGTGTGTGTGTGTGTGTGT
>JAXDDX010000008.1:4910000-4912500 GCA_034670405.1 Hoplostethus atlanticus
AGGGATCCAGTGTCTTGCTCAAGGACACTTCAGCAGGGATGATGCTTGTTGACCCGGGACTTGAACCCATAGTCTTTGTTCGCATTGAAACATGTTGCCATTCATAGTTTTGAATGATAAACTGGGTCGTCTGGAGGGAACATGAAAGCTTCTCTGGAGTAATTTTGCCTTCCAAAAAGACTTCTGGTATTTTGCTGGATCTTTTTACTGATAAACAACTACCAGATCAAAGTTGGACCTATATAGGTTACGTTATAGCACGTGCCCATGTCTCCATCTCTGTCGCCTCTGGTTTCATTGATGGTTGACTTTTTTTTATGAATGAACAGGAGAGGAGGAGAGAGCGCGGAGAACGGAGGCTTCCTGATTGGCTGCTGGCGGTTGACGTCACCTCCGCCGTGACGCGTGCACCCATTCATAAGGAGAAACGGAGATAAAGAAAGAGGTGACCGGACTGTGCGTAAAAGTAGTATAATGCGCTCCACGGGTGAATAGATGAGCACATAGCGGGGCTTCCACCGCAGGATCCGTGCGCCTTCTCCGGGGAAACCAACGACAGTCAAACCGATGCGCTTTCCCGTCACGGGGGAAAATACCACGGCGATGGAGGAGCTGTGCGAGATGGATTGCCCGGTGCTGAAGCGGCTCCTGAAGGACGACAGCGGGAAGTGTCTGCTGCTGGACTGCCGCTCTTTCCTCGCCTTCAGCGCGGGGCACATCCGCGGCGCCGTCAATGCCCGCTGCAACACCATCGTCCGCCGCAGGGCCAAGGGCTCCGTGCTGAGCCTGGACCGGATCCTGGCCGGGGATGAGGAGGTCCGGGGCCGGCTCACGTCGGGACTCTACTCGGCGGTGGTGCTTTACGACGAGAGGACACCGGACTCCGATGCGGTGAAGGAGGACAGCACCATCACCCTGGTGCTCAACGCGCTGTGCGGGGACTCCTTCGGCACGGAAATATACCTGCTGAAAGGTAGATGTGCATCCGTTATTCCCCGGTTGAGCCTGTATGTATAGTAATAACACAATAGACGCGTTAAGGCTGCTGATACCAATAATAGGTGTTTATTCTGGGGTTCAACAACTGAAGCATAGATACAATAGAAACCTATAATATGACTAATAGTCGTTTATTCTTGGATTGAGCCTTTATATGGGACAATAGACTCCTATAATAATATAATAGTAATCAATAATCATAAGAAAAATAAAACAATCACATTAATAGCCGAGGTTATCCACATTTTCTTCTTTACAACATCATTCCCTGTCGCCTGTGTTGTTTTATTGTATCCGTAAAGATATGGAGGATTGTGGTTGCAGCTACTCGTCTCTCTATTCTATGCGCTGGTGTAATTTTTACAACACACACACACACACACACACACACACACAAGCTGAGTGAATGAGGTAATGCTGATGCGTATACGAGCCACATCAAACCGGAGGGACTCGCAGGGCACACATGACCGTTTCCGAAAGGGCCAGGTTTGGTCAAGTCACTTAAAGCAGCAGTAGAAATAATAAAATATAATCATAATAATAATAGAATAATGCTTACAACAGCCTGCATTTAGACTGCAGCAAACCTTCAACCTTAGCTGGCGTACAGCACCCTAATGACGCAGACGCCTTGAGCGCAGGAGTGGGCAGGATGCGGTCCAGCAGAGACACTTGCCAGTTTGAATCTGCTGTGATCCTGGAGTAGAGAGACCTGGACAAACACACAAATGATGCGATGGGATGATGAAACTGTTTCAAATCCACTGAGGCCGATGGGCTATGACTCAGTAGACACAGAGTCGGTCAGGGGCCGCTTTAATAGGCTTTATGTCAGGGAGGAGAAATACAGGCTACCGTGCTGTTTTATTCCTATAGGGACTTAAAGTGTGTCTCCGGTACTCAATAGTGAATTTATCTCCTCTGGTATTACTGTAGGATTTTTTTTTTACCATTATATTATAACTCCCCCGTCCTGATGTTTTCATATTTGATACTAGGATTACTAAGTGTTGTGACCATTCCTCTCTCCCAGGTGGATACGACAGGTTCTTCGCAGAGTACCCGGAGTTTTGTTTGAAGACCAAATCGTTACCGTTCCTGTCCAGCCAGTCCAGCGTGGAGTCTGGCTGCTCCTCGTGCGGGACACCCCACCACGAGCAGGTGAGACACAGCGGGTGGCCACAGGGAGCCTCCAGTCAGTTTACCCACGTTTTTAGGCTGACATAAATCTGTTTGGCAGGAAGTATAGTATGAAACCAGTGGTATCAAACTAACATGACTTATATATGACAAACCAATCATTCATTCATTCACACTGACCAGGGATTCAAACCGGCGACTTTCTGGTTACAAGCCTTTTAAGGAAAAATAAAATGGATGCTTTATTAATTAAATTTGATTGATTGTTGATTATATTGGTGGCTGATTGCCTGGAGGTCAAAGTTCACCCACGTTTTATTTGCCACTATGTCACTGGTGCATAGTCTGCTGTCTATAG
>JAXDDX010000008.1:4917500-4952500 GCA_034670405.1 Hoplostethus atlanticus
TACTATTTATGAAGAAAAATAACAGAGTAAAATACAGAATACCACCGCGTCCTTTTAGGGAAAACACACTCATGGTTATCTATTATGATGTCACAATTTAAGATGATATTTGTAAAGAGATGGACGGCACACTGTACTAGACATCCAAAGGCACAATATCCAACCATGGGTGCTTTTATACCTGAGTCCACACACACACACACACACACACACACACACACACACACGGTTACAAAGAACATAAACCTTTCCTGTTTTTGAAGGTTGCCGACGCCTCTCTCTCTGTAGCACTTTGAAGTGATGCAATACTGTATTTATAATTTATGATTGATTTGCACATCATGGTGATGATAGACTGACTAGACTTTGCATTAAGACATTTTGTTCCGGTAGAGGGAGAGAGAGAGAGAGAGAGAGAGAGAGAGAGAGAGAACCAGTTATTGAAAAACGCAATACTTTGTATACATCTGTGTGTTTTTACCTGTCTGTCGGCCTGCCTGTCTGTCTTGACTGTCTGTCTCTCTGCTGTTTTCCCATCTTGGCAATATCAATCCTCCACATGGACATTTCTAAGCTTTCCCTCAATTTTATTGTGGAATGGATGATCTGTACATTTATTTATTACTAAGGATCCATTGTTGAATAAAACAATGTTCTTAATGGAGGTTTCAGTGCTTTCTTTACATGACGGAGCATGAAATGCTAATACTACCAGTAATACAAGTAGTACTGCTACTGCTATACCACAGCGACTACTAGCTAAGGTACATTAAAAAGACACTGTTATCTCTGCAGAAGCATTAAAGGAAACTCTCAGACTCTGATCTGATATCTGATAATAAATCTTCTCCTATGGAAACACAGACAGACAAAATGGGATGTCTGGTTACTTCACTCCCCGTCTGGAGAAAGGAAATGTCAGCTTGTAGCGCCACCCAGTGGTGAGCTGGTGAAAGCAACTGTCTAGTCAGACATCCTGATGCATCCTGCTGCTGCTGGGTCGACTGAAATCCAGATGTGGCACTACCACTGCCAGGGTTAGGGGTTCGATTCCCTAGAGCAAGGCACTAACACTGGCAGGGTTAGGGGTTAGATTCCCTAGAGCAAGGCACTACCACTGCCAGGGTTAGGGGTTCGATTCCCTAGAGCGAGGCACTACCACTGCCAGGGTTAGGGTTCGATTCCCTAGAGCAAGGCATTAACACTGCCAGGGTTAGGGGTTTGATTCCCTAGAGCAAGGCACTACCACTGCCAGGGTTAGGGTTTGATTCCCTAGAGCAAGGCATTAACACTGCCAGGGTTAGGTCTTTGATTCCCTAGAGCAAGGCACTACCACTGCCAGGGTTAGGGGTTTGATTCCCTAGAGCAAGGCACTACCACTGCCAGGGTTAGGGTTTCGATTTCCTAGAGCAAGGCATTAACACTGCCAGGGTTAGGTCTTTGATTCCCTAGAGCAAGGCACCACCACTGCCAGGGTTAGGGGTTTGATTCCCTAGAGCGAGGCACTAACACTGCCAGGGATAAAAAAAAATAAAAATTAAAAATAAATGACCTAATGCTTCTGTAAGGTTCTTTGGGTGAATCAAAGATGTTTTAGGTTTCATATAAAAATAATTCCACCCAAAAATGCTGAATTAGAAATACTTTCGTCAGGGCAGGAGATAAACTACACTTCTGTGTAAAAGCATTTCACTACTCAGTACTACTACTAGACCATAGTACTACTATGGTCTTTCTAGGCTCTGACTCTGACTAACCAGGGAGATGTCAGATTACTGCGGGTTTCACTACGTCAAGATTGAATTGAAATATTAGACCTGTACGACACCGGTGAAGAAATAAATCAGGTAGGTGAAGGCAGTGTAAATGCGGCCGTAGTGATGAGATCATAGCCTGATGGATTACATTTACAAGTTCGATCTGTTTTCCTAATGTGTGGAAGGATTGATGATCACGCCTTTTCTCGCCAGCTAGGTTTGAACCTGCTCCTGCTGAGTTTTTAGGTTGATTAATCGTAGAGTTTCTTTCTGGTCTTTGATTGGCCGGGCTGACAAGACGATTTGATCCTCCTGGCCATTCATCTCTCTCCGTATACAGGAAATCAATCCTGCGGTACAGGAAACAGGATGTATTGGGAGTTTCAAGGCAGATAACTGTCTCCCTAATCTGAGAGCGGAAAGAGCAAAGCCTTGTCCTGGATTACACTTGACACTAAAAAAAGAGTCATTGCTTCCTCGGTTCCCATCAGAGGAATCAGTCAGGAACCAACAGAGAACCATGTGCTTCATGTACAGACAAGAACCCCACTGCCAAGGGTGGAAGTAACTACTTACATTTTCTCTAGTTACAGTAATTAAACAGCTTTTTTGTGTACTGTACTTTTTTTTTGTATTTTTTGAAGCTAGTGTTATTGGTATGAGTTGAGCCTGGTTGTTGCTAGCTAGTTGGTTAGCTAGTAGCAAAGGAAACTTGATCGTTAATTGATTGATAATTGATCGTTGTTGTGAGACCATGTTTTTGGAGAAAAAAACCCATATGATTACAAATGTCTGGACGTCACATCCTGCTAAATGTCCCGAGTTTAACCCTCCTCATTCAGTTTGCTGCCTTTCTGCTTGCCTGTTTAAATAAAGGTTGAATTAAAAAATAAAAATAAATAAAAGTACAAACTGCTTTTGTAATTGTCTATTCTATGATGCCAGTAAAGTGTACATGATTTGGTCTCAGCGCCAACGCAAACGAAGGCCCATGGAACAATAAAAACACAGTGTTAAGTTGTTTATTAAGGACTTTCTTCTGTACAGGAATGAGGGAGTGAAGCTGTTCCACTGCTTGGAGATCAGCAGTACTGTACAACGGTCTGTACACAAGAAACATAATACACAAGGAAACGTGTTGGTGGTTGTACAAAAGCAGGTCAGAAGATGAGAGAGGATTACACACACACACACACACACTTTTTCCTCTCAACTCCAAACTGTTGCAACAAGATGTCTGACTGGCCCTTGAGATAAATAGAGCATGAGAGAAACAGAGACCAACTAAAAACACAATTCAAATACAGGAATCACATTTTTTAAAACTTCCTTTCAAAACCAAAATTTGTTTCTTACCCAAACTCAAAATCATACATAAAAGACGACCGCCCCAAAAAGGTCACATGGCGTCCCTTTACTATTTACAGCATCATTTAAAACACAGTTCATCAAGTATGGTGAGCTCAACGAAGGCAACGTCATCTCCACTTCCCCTGTCAGCCAAAGTCTCTGCTAACCTCCAAAAAAACAACCTGTTAATATACTTTACATCTGCTCCTTAGTCCAATTTGGTCCGAGGCGTTTTGAAAATGACAAATTGTTTATAAAACGGTGTAAATGTTCTCCAGGTAACTTTGTGTCCTTTGTAATTCGGTTTCTTCACTACAGTTTGTCTGTGTGACAAGGAATAACGTGATGTACATAAAGAGTATGAGAAATTACTTGGTTCCCCATTTTTCTGTTTTTTTATTATCAATAATCAATGGATTGTAAGCTTGTTTGTGCTGCTCCTTCCTAGTTCATCTACTCCTTCGTTTAAGTTTCCGTTTTAATTCATTTACTCTTTATTTTCCCTGCAGTGAAACACATTGTAACTTTGCTTTTGAAACATGCTCAACTTATGCAACTCATCATCTATTATTAGGCTGCACTAGTATTTTGCTGTTACATGTTAAGACTGAGCTGCTGACACTTTTGGAAAACCAAGAAATCACAGATGTGAAAACGTTTTGGTGGCTCTTTAAGAATAAGAGCCCCAGAGCATATAAAAAAAGTTAAGTTAGTAGTTAAAGGAGGGCAGCTGTATATTCTGAGCCCTTTAGATAAAGATGCAATTCATTTCCACTGAAAAGAGATCAACCCACACGAAGACTGTAGGCTCAGTCCACACTCACAACAAGGCGATCTTCACCTTCCTTTGAAAAAGTTCAACTTGGTTTAAATCTAAGTTTGACTGGCGGAAACAGTAAAACGATATAATCACAAAAACAGCATTTCAGTCTGTGGCCTGTTACCTACGTGAACGGATCTAAACCAGCTTCCTCTCTATTGCTGTTGTCTGACTAGACTGCCACAACCTTGCCGTTCTACCAAACTGTGTGAATCGTGCAGCAGATTGGACAAAAAGGAGATATTCTGCCACACAGTCAGAGTCTACGGCTTCACGTGGTTCAGTTTCGCTAAGTAGGTCAATTTCACTCCTGATCAGTGGTTTGTGGTGTCGCAGCTCCGCAAGCACTGCAAATTAAATCACCCCACATGAACAAAAACCAATGCACCTAAGGGTTCAGGGTTCCCACACTCACTTGGACATCACATTCAAGGACTTTTCAATGACTTTCAAGGTCGTTTGGTGAAATTTAAGGATTGAAGATTGGCATATAGAGGCAAGACATGACATTGGTGAAAACCGATCTTACCAAGTCAAGAAATCCTGGTGAAATAATTTTCCTCAGGATGTGAAATGTTGATCAGAGAGCTGGGGGATATTGATGAATTTGGGTGCTGTATTTCAATTTAAAAAAATCAAAGTCCATCCAAAAACGTATTTTATTTTTCTCCACAAACTGTCCAGGATTTTAAAAGGCCCGTGGGAACTCTGAGGGCTCCAGACTTGGGATTGAACTTTCAATGTGGCCTTCAGTCTGGTTGCAGTCTACATGTTAACACAGAAACTGTTGCATGGTCCCAAAAACACACAGAAAAACTACAAACAATAAAGAAAGAATAAAAAATAACTCACTTAAGGTTTACACTGAAATGATGAAGATTACAGTACGTGGCGTGAAGAGTGTGCTAGTCTTGTTACGAGGTTTGTTGTTCATAGTAGTGTGGAGAGAAAGAGAGAGGTTTTAATACAGAGTTGTGATTGCCCTTCAGTATTTAAACCACTTGGTAGATAGCCCCTCTGTGAATCCACCATCATCGTCATCGTCATCATCATCATCATCATCATCATCATCATCATGTCTGCTTGGAGATTTCTGGTTTAATAAATATCATGTCAAACCACGGGACCAGCCCTCTACATTGCTAGCTAAGTCCGCAGTGACCAAGCCCGATTTTCACATTTTCTTGATGTTTGAAGAGAAATTCACACCATCATGTATCAATCTCAGATGTGATTTAAAGAATATATATAGAGGAAATAACAGAAAAAGAAATAGAAAACAGAATCCCCGATGGAAATTAATGTAAGTTGTGTATCTCCAAAAATAACTAAAAAATACAAATACAAACTCAAACTTGTAAAATCAAAAATTCATATTCTTCAAGTGAAATCCTGAACCAACAGGCCGCCAGTTCCCCTCGTTTGCCACTAGGGGGAATCCACAGCCCCATGGAAAGAGGAAAGAGGGGCAAGATGGGCAGAAGGCAGCAGTTTCATGTAAACAACCACACAGGGAAAACAGCGGCACATCAGTGAAGAGAAAGACATGTGGATGAGTGGAGTAGAGGTGTAGGGAAGAGAGGAATGTAAAGCTGCACTAGGCAAGATCTTCATGTGAAAACACACCGTCTTATCAGCCTGGATCACAAAGTGGGGCTGAGAGAAGAGCTGATTGAGACGCCGTAAATTCGTCCAATTTGACCAAATTAAATTCGGGTATTTACGCTTCGCCCACAGGAAGTGATGAATCAATCAAGACTGAAATCCTGAACAGCAGTGAGGCTCCGTCCAGAGAGAGCTGGACTTACCAACGATAGATCTTCTCCTCTCTCGTCTCTTTGGTCTCTTTGGTATGAAGCATCACAGACCGGCCGGGTTGTGTGCAGTTCACGGACTTGACCTCACAGGATTTCTGGGCGCTGAAGTTCTCAAACGGTTAGCGCTGACGTTCGAAGTTGCCTAGTGCAGCTTTAAGACGATGAAGAAGAAACGAGTGTTGAGCGTGTCAACGTTTTGTGCATGTATGTATAATAGTGTAACAGTCTGGCCCCGCGTGGTCCTCCCGGTTCTGATCATCAACTTAGTTTGGGCAAGTTTTGAACATTTTGCTGGCAACGTTGGTACTGAGGCTCCGATGTGAACCGGTCTGGTCTGGTCTTGACTGTAAGTTCTGCTGGCAGATCGTTGTGGCGGGGGTGGTGGTCCAGCTTGGTGCCGACTGGTCCAGTAAGAACCGTAGTGGAAGTTCTGCTGCCGGCGCTGGCCGAAGCAGTGGATTGTGGTCCCATATGGTCCAGTCGGGTCGAATACTGCCCCGTTTCCTCAGATTATGGACTTTTGATTAGTGTTTCCCTGTGTGATCACACCTTTTCATCTTTTCTACTTTGTTTACAACAGAAAGGATGTGATTTTCAAACACGGGGAGCGATATGATGTTTACACGTGGCGGCAACTTGATGAGTTGATGGATTTCCGTGCTCCCGTTGCAACCATAGTAACTGTTTCTGCAAGCAATCGCATGTTTTTTCTGCTGTGAAAGACGCACCATACTAGAGGAGGAGACAACATCATCACAACACGTCACAAACTGGGGGTACAACGCATGAGCAGTGCAAATGTGGGCGATGGGGGATGTTTGTGTTTTGCTTTGGACTGTGTCCTATTGTCAGCATCGCAGTTTGTCTAGTCTGACCACAGTCTTTAGTCAGTCATCGATTTAAAATTGATCTGGCGAGCTAATACTGCTGCCCACTACAGAAACGCTGATCAGTCCAGTTGCACTTTCCCTGCCAAATGAAACCCATTGAATACAGTTCGCTTGTTGTTTTGGACTGTGCACGTGTCGTACCCCAAAACTCAAAAGATGCTGCCTCCTCCTCGTCCTTCCTCGTAGACAATGCTGAATCATGATGCTTCTAGTTCTGCGTCTGAGGGAAACGTGATTCCTGCTTGGACGACTCTTAGTCCTTAGATGTAAAGTTTGGTTCTAGAGACCTTTGTGTTGGATCTGAGGTTTACAACATGTCCTGGTTCATTTCTAGTCCACCTAAAAACTGTTTATTGTCCACAACAAATAGTCTCTAGATCCGGGTGTGTTTCTGACTGGGTTTTAGGATTTCTGTTCAGCGGAGGCAGCAGGCGTGGCGAGGCTCTCTGGCTTCATGATCTGGTAGGTGATCAAGTACTCTGGGTAGGCCTGGCGATGAAGGAGGACACATCGAATCAAAATCACATCAGCAATGTAACCCGAAGTGCTTCACAAACACGGTTAAAAACAGTTGAGGGTCACGGAAAAAGAAAGCCAATAACGGAAACAAGATGAACCAACATCATAAAGAGACACAAGAACAAGAGAATTCATGTTTAAAAGCTTAGATAAATGGGACAAAGCCAGCACACCGAGGAAGGCACTGGGAAATGTCGGCTGTGTTTATGCTCTAAATACATTTTAAATTGACTTGAGTGTAATTTTTGTCCCTGCGTTTGCGTCATTTGCCATTTAATTCCATGTGTTTGAAAAGTCATAAAAAGGTAGGAAGGTAGTGCAAATTCCCAGTTTACAATGGCACAAAGGAAATCATTTGAGGTCGCTAATGGACTTACATCATGCTAACTGAGCTCAATGCTAATGACTGCTAATGCTAATATTACAGCTTTAACATGAACTTGAGTTGCAGCAACTAACTTGATGCTCCCAAAATAAAAGTATCCTCATTGCAATGTTGCCTTTGGCCAGCAGATGTCCCTGTTAGTCCCTGTGCTCAACTTGGCTTTGACAGTGAAAATAAACCCAAGAATGGAGTTTTGAATGTTTCTAGGTGTTTTAGGTGAGGTGTTCTTTTGTCATCATGACTAGGAAGCTCAACATTTTGCTTTATCAAATATCGGCCAAAACAAATCAGCAAGGGAATTTCCACCAATGATTCACTACATCATCGATCCCTGATGTGTTTGTCCAGTCTCCCAGCCCTGGTATGTGTGTGTTTGTGTGTGTGTGTGTGTGTGTTTGTGCATCTATACCAACCTGCTCCCCTCTGTAGATGACGTACTCTGCATATGCCAGTCCATTGACGCTGGGTCGTCCTATCACAGAGTGGTGCCCAGGGGGGGCGTGGGCCATCTTCATAGCACTGAACTGGAGAAACGACTTACCCAGGGTCACTCTGCAGAACAGCATGTGCCTGAAATACACACAAATACAGGTACAAACACGATTCATGAAGCTTTTCCATTGGCTGTCAGGTAGGTCTTTCCTGGGAAAAAATCCTCTGGCACACAGGAAGTGATGCGTGTGAAATGAAGATATCACACATGACCACTTTGATACTACTGTTTTATTCTACTGAGATCACTGAAGTTACATCTAATGTCAAGTAATTGAGAAATCTGACCTGTGGCAGATGTAGCAGGAGCGGTCCTTGTGGGTGGGACATCCTGTGCCTCCACCAATCCCGTAGACGTACTGGTTGCTTTTGGAGGAGTTCTCGGCGAAATAGATGCCGGCTCCGAACATTCCTCCGATGTAGGCGTGGCGCTCGTCAAAGCCCTTATGGATGATGGCGTTGATGAAGGGAGAACCTGGGCAGGGTAGATGGGGAAAGTGACGATTTACGCGATAACATCCATGCTACACTTTGAGAGGAAAAGGCTCTATACTTCTGTTTCTCGTTATTTTCAATGGAAAGGATGAGTTAAAGGAATACACACACACATATATATATATATATATATATATACATATACACTCACTGGCCACTTTATTAGGTACACCTATCTAGTAGGGTAGGACCCCTTTTTGCCTCCAGAACAGCCTGAATCCTCCAGCATGGATCCAACAAGCTCCCTTCTGCTCACCACTGTTGTAAAGATGTTACTGGAGCATCTTGACCCAGTCTGCCCATCCTCCTCTGACCTCTGACCTCTCATCAACAAGGTGTTTCTGTTCCTCCACCATAGAGACTGTAGTGGTGAAAACCCCAGGAGGGTTCAGCTGGTTCTGAGATGCTGAACCAACAACCACACCACGGTCAAAGTCTCTTAGATCAGCATCTTGACGTTCTGATGTTTGGTCCAACAAGAAACTAAACCACTTCACCATGTCTGGAGGGTTTATATGTTGAGATGCAGCCACGTGATTGGCTGTTTGGAGGAGCAGGCTATTGGTCAACGAGCAGGAGTACCTAATAAAGTGGCCGGTGAGTGTATATATATATTTAACTGCATCATGTAAACACTCTCCATCTGCTGATTCCAGGTTGGCATTTGACCAGTGGTCTGCACTCAGTATCCACCTCATTAGGTACACCTCCTCATTTACAGAAACAGCTCGCTCCTCCAGACAGTGATTCACACATAAATGAATCATATGGATAAAGCGGACGGGGTCGAGAGGTTCAGTCACGGTTTGACTAAACATTACAATTGGTAAGACGTGTTATTTAAGCAGCCTTGAACATGACGATAGTTGCTGGGAGATGCAGCTCTTCCAGCATCTCTGAAACAGCCGACCTCCTGGGATTTTCTCCATCAGTGTCTCGAGTTTACCGAGGATGGTGTGATGAATGAAACAGGGTGAGGGAGGTCAGAGGAGAATGGACTCAAGACTCAGAGCACACAGCCGGTCCAAACTTGAAGTGGATGAAGATGAAGAAGATGAAGCTACATGATCACATGATCACCAGAACTGGACGACTGAAGAGTGGAAGCATCCTGGTTTCTGTTGTAACGTGATGATGGATCCATCCTGCCTGGTGGGAACAGTCCAGGCTGCTGGTGGTTTAATGGTGGAGAATGTTTTAGTACCAGTGGCGCATCGTCTGAACACCACAGCGTGTCTGAACATCGTTGCTGACCAGGTCCATCCCTTCATGGCCACAGTCTCTTTTTTCAGATGGAAACTTCCAGCAGGATGACGCTCCGTCATCTCCAGATGGTTCCAGGAACATGACAGTGACTTTAGTTCAGTCTCCAGGATGTTCACAGCATGAATGTCCTGACACCTGCAGGAACCGAGTGCTGGTGTCGGGTCAGGATGGAGCGAGATCCCTGTGGAAGGTTTCCAGCACCTCGTCTGAATCCAGGATGAATCCAGGCTGTTGTGGAGGCAAAGGAGGGTCCTACCTGGTACTAGGCTATTAAAGAGTACTGAGTGTATATTGAGTGGTATATTGCAGCATGAGATGCCACTTTATTATCAAAATATCATTACATCATTTCCTTGGAAGCCGTCACTTAAATCCCTCTACCTGTCCAACCGGCTGCATTGATGCTTTTATTCTAGTGTTTATTTACCATGAAACAGCATGCGCTCGTTGTGGTGGTTGTGATTTTCATCTGCGATTTCCTTCTGCCTGTGGGAGTATCTCTCTCTCAGCTTCTTGTTCACAATCTTCTGAATCTGCAGAGTTGGAGGGAGGGAAGGAGGATGGAGGGCGGAAGAAAAAGAGGAAAACTGAATTAGGAACCTTTTGTAGTTATTGGAAAAAACATGAATTTCAAAAGTCAAAGCTACACTAGATGAGACTTTAATATAAAAATACACCTGTTTTATCAACCGTTATCAAACTTTTCCCCAAACTAAACTCTAGTGTTGGTATGGACTCTTCTCCACCAACAGGAAGTGATGAATCAAAGTGAAATCCAAACTGTCTCCTGAACAGCAGTGAGTCTCTGTCCAGAGAAAGCTGGACTCACCAACGTTAGATCTTCTCCTCTCTCTCCTTCTCCTCTCTTCTCCTCTCTTCCCCTCTCCTCTCCTCTCTTCTCCTTCTCTCCCTCTCTTTGGTATGAAGCATCACATCACAAGCTACCGTACCTTAAGGATGTTGTACCGGCTGAAGACCCCGCCTGCGTTGCCTCCATCGCGGTGTTCTCTGATAGTGCTCTGCAGCTGGAAGAGAACGTGTTATTAACATGTCATTAACGTGTTATTAACATGTTATTAACGTGTGGTGTGGTGAGTGAAGCCCCCTCAGGACTGTATCAGTGTTACTACAGGAGGTCTGGGGCTTGAACCTCAGCGACCTCGACGGGTCACTTGGATATTTTGAGGGGGGTAATTGGGGTAATCTGAATGTGTCCCTGGATTACCACACTCCCTCAGTGTGTGTGTGTGTGTGAGAATGTGTGTGTGTGTGTGTGTGTGTGTGTGTACATACTTCTTCCTCCACAGACTGGAACTCCTTGTCGTCCGGTGCCAGGTCGATCAGCACGGTGCCCTGGCTGGCACAGTGGAATGTCAGGTATGGGTTGCCACCTGTGAACACACACACACACACACACACACACACACACACACACACACACACACACTTTAAAATCACTTACATGTAGTGTAATTTTGTAATGCATTGCACTATTTGGCTGTGAAATTCCACTTCCAGTTGCCAACAAATCAATAAATTCACATATTCCCTTCAGCAGACAGACAGGCAGACAGACAGACAGACAGACAGGCAGGCAGGCAGGCAGACAGACAGATTGTACTTTATTCAGCCTATTAATCATATTTAATATTGATTATGCTACAAACACACTCACTCACAGCACTCAAACTTAAACTGTGTGTGTGTGTCTGTGTGTGTGTGTGTGTGTGTGTGTGTGTGTGTGTGTGCGTTGCCTGACCTTGCTGGCCTCCCAGCAGCCTCTCGATGCCCTTGATGAGTTTGTGTCTGTGTCCGTAGGCGTTGATGCCGATCTCCTTCAGCTCCTCGTGTCCCATGTCAGCCAGCACATCCAGCGAGATCTGCCCGGAAACAGCACGGCACAAAAAGAGCCAATTAGAGGGACTAAAATCTACAGTGAATATACAAAGAGAGGCGAGGCCAAGAAGGAAAAACACACAAGCCGGGTAAATACCAAATCCCACCCCGAACCACATATTTGTGTATTTTAGTTTGCCTGTCATATTACCCTTGTTTCTGTCAAAAGAATTTAAAGAAATTGATAAGAAAGAACCACTTTGTTACTATAATAGACGCTGTAATGCTTTCAGTCTGTTGCTTTCTGATGGAAGTTTCCAGTGAAAGAATCTGTTATGTTTGCATTTGTCATTCAGATGACGATGCATTTCATAGCGATAGCATTGCGTACACTGGATTATGCATGTGTCAACCAAATCTGATGTTGTTTTACTCTTTTCTTTTCTAGTGCTCTGTGAAAATAGTCAAAGTTGCAATGAGAATGTGTGATGTAAGCTACTGGATCCATACGTAGGACTCTGCACATAGTTTGCAGCAACAGAAATGCATTATGGATGAAGTGTGAGTGCGGCACAGCAGAACATTACAAGCAATCAATAATAGTGAGTGCAATGGTCAAAGACATATTGCCCAGAGGAGAGAGGTAACAGATACTCCTGAGAAGTGATGGGCAAAGAAATAAGAGCCACGGAGAAAATGGTAGTAAGGAAATTAGGCTATTAGACTGCAAATGAATGATGTTGATGTTAGGGAGTTAGGGAGTTAGAGAGTTAGAGAGTTAGGGAGTTAGAGAGTTAGAGAGTTAGGGAGTTAGAGGGTTAGAGAGTTAGGGAGTCAGGGAGTTAGAGAGTTAGAGGGTTAGAGAGTTAGAGAGTCAGGGAGTTAGAGAGTTAGAGAGTTAGAGGGTTAGGGAGTTAGGGAGTTAGGGAGTTAGAGTGTTAGAGAGTTAGAGAGTCAGGGAGTTAGGGAGTTAGAGTGTTAGAGTGTTAGATAGTTAGATAGTTAGAGAGTTAGGGAGTTAAAGAATTAGAGTTAGAGAGTTAGATAGTTAGGGAGTTAGAGTTAGAGTTAGAGAGTTAGAGAGTTAGAGGGTTAGAGAGTTAGGGTTAGAGAGTTAGAGAGTTAAAGAATTAGAGTTAGAGAGTTAGGGAGTTAAAGAATTAGAGTTAGAGAGTTAGAGGGTTAGAGAGTTAAAGAATTAGAGTTAGATAGTTAGAGAGTTAGGGAGTTAGAGTTAGAGAGTTAGAGGGTTAGAGAGTTAGGGAGTTAGAGTTAGAGAGTTAGAGAGTTAAAGAATTAGAGTTAGATAGTTAGAGAGTTAGAGAGTTAGAGTTAGAGAGTTAGAGAGTTAGGGAGTTAGGGGGTTAGAGGGTTAGAGAGTTAGGGAGTTAGAGTTAGAGAGTTAGGGAGTTAGAGTTAGAGAGTTAGAGAGTTAGAGAGTTAGAGGGTTAGAGAGTTAGATAGTTAGAGAGTTAGGGAGTTAGAGTTAGAGAGTTTGCTACAGGACAGCAAAATTGAATGCTGGAGGCCGAGACTCGAGGCTTCAACTGAGTCTGCTGTCATTAAATACACATTTCTCATCTGTCTCTCAACGCTGCACTTTCAACTGGTGTAAACCCATCTGGCCTCAACAGCCTGACAGGAACGCACTGATACACTGATTTCAGACCAGCAGCAGGCTGACATGAGGAAACAGTATCTGGAAATACATAACAGCCAGGAGCCATGTGATCCATGTCAGAAATCACAGCTAACGGACCAACAAAGCGCCAATAAAACTCATTTTTGACAAAAGCTGCCTCAAAATGTAGCATTCATGGTCCTAATAATCACAAAACAATCCCATGAAGTCGAGGAGAGACTGACTTCTGGAACTTCTGACAGAATCTGCACATCCCATCAACACCCACTTCCTCTCCACGTCGCCTCGCACTCCACCATCTCTCCTTTTAGACCTCCTCCTCTCACCCCGACTCTCTCGTCAATGGAGTGTTAATGACGTAAAACAAGACTGAAGTTGCAACACACACACACACACACACGCGCACACACACACACACACACACACACTGCACCCACACTATAAAATCACTGTTAGGCATGTCGTGTCTACCTGCTCCCTCTGGAAGGTATCCCGGAGGTGTTCCAGCCCCAGACTCTTCAGGAACTGGTTGATGGTCATGTCCAGCAGAGCTGCAGAGAGACGAGAGGACAGATGTGCTAACTCAGTCAATATATTCAGACAGCAACGGGAGGAAAAACTAGCTAGAGCTTATAAAAAGCATCCTGGCAAAGCATCCTTTAGTTTGCATCTGTTGTATTCTTGAATTGATTGATGAGCCATTTTTCTTCTGATACAATCAAATATCTTACAGTAGAAAACATAATATTCCACTCTAGATTGACCATTTAAAAAAAACAAAAAAAAATGTCTGATGATTTGGTGACAATGAAGTAGGTGTAGGTGTTCACCTGTGTATGATAATATCCCTACAAAATGTATTTTTAAAGCTTTGCAAACAAAATAAATAGCCGTCCCGGAAATGACATAATTCAGACCAGCAACCATAAGAAAAAAAAAAATAGTGTGACTGTGTGTGTGTGTGTGTGTGTGTGTGTGTGTGTGTGTGTGCACGTACTCTCTCCTTCCTTCCTGTCTGACCCGCAAGCTCCGTCTGCGGTTCCCGTGGCCCCGCCCACCGTGATGTCACCGAGGGGGGTGCTCAAGTTGTCGATGCTGCTGGCCGCTGACAGGCAAGACGGGGACGGGGAGGGGGAGATAACCACGCCCCCTGTGGCACCTGCACTCACCACACCGGCACTCACCTGAGAACGGGGGTGAAGGAAGATGGTTAAAGGGGCAACAAGTACGATTTTTACTTTTACTTTAGTTATTTTTACTAGCGGTTGTTGATCAATACTCTGATTACTTGGTCAGGTGATGAGATTTCTGCCTTTCAAAACTCTTCAAAACCTTCCAGCCCGTACTGCGTTTGAACAAAACCCACCCACTGGAGTCTCAAGACACATACATCACCTCCACCTTCACTAGACTGCTGCTCTGATTAGCTAGCTTATCGTCTCTACTGTGAAAATGTGACTTCTATTGTGTGTGTCAATTCCAGGCCACCGTAGCTCAAGAGGACAGGCGGGGATGTGACAGAGACTTGTGTAGGAGGAGATCAGGTCTATCAATGTTGGGTCTTTTCATGTGCTCGTATGAGGTCCATGTGTGTGTGTGTGTGTGTGTGTGTGTGTGTGTGTGTGTGCTTTGTAACTATAAGCTGACAATATGTTGTTTTCATCAGAGCTGACACGTTTCGACAGGCGTGGGCGTCTGAACAAAGACACTAAAAATGTGGATGAGGGGTTTCCGTGGTGATGCACCTCGCCGTACGACGCCTAGCAACAAAGTTTTCAACTATTTCTGTGCATGCATGCGTGACTGCGTACATGCATGGAAACTCACCACAGTGGCCTGGGGTTTTAAACAGCTAGGCAGGGCATCTGGCGGCATGGCGTCGATCAACAGCGCTCTGATGTCATCGGCCTGCGACAGACAGACAGACAGGGACAGAGTGAGAGAGATAGACAGGAAGTAGAGAGATAGAGCTGCCTCCATGTTGAAAACGCCAAGGAGGTAATTGCTGTAGCTGTTCTGAGTTCAGCTGCTAGTGTAATCTTTCCTGCTTCTCAAACCGAAACGGTGAGAAAGACTTGTGCCTGTCTGTCGTACCGTCGCCAAGTCCAGCGGCGTCTGTCCTTCCTGGTTCTTCATCGTGGGGTCGGCTCCGTGGGCCAATAGCAGAGCACAGAGCTGGGTCCGCCCCTTCTGGGCCGCCTCGTGGAGGGGGGTGAACGCCCACTTGTCTGTGGCGTTGACGCACGTGTTGTATTTAATCAGCAGGGCGGCGATATCCACGTGCTGTAGAGAGGAGGGGGATGTCGAGACGAAGAGGAGAGGAAGAGGAGATGGTGGCAAGAAAGTGGACGAATGAGAAGGAAAGGAGAGGAGAGATGAGGTGGAGAAGAGGAGGAGAGGGAGGTGAGCAGCTACAGGCCACCACCATCCATCTTTCCTTCCTTCCTTCCTTCCTTCCTTCCTTCTTCCTGTCTCCAACTCTTGTCATCGTGTCAAATACAATGTAGCTTGTTCTTGAGTAACACTGGGAGATGCTGAAGCGTGTCTGTCTGTCTGTCTGTCTGTCTGTCTGTCTGTCTGTCTGTGTGTGTGTGTGTGTGTGTGTGTGTGTGTGTGTGTGTGTGTGAAACAGAGCTCATCAAGTTTTCATCCAGACAAGTGTTTCATGACTCTTTCAGTAGCAGAGCGGTGTCGTGAGACGTCTGAAGCCTCCAGACAGAGAGCGACACAGGCAAGGACACAGTGAACAATAACAATAACAACAATAAATGAATTAGTCAGGAGCTGAATTACGTCTCACCCCGTATGACGCAGCGTTGTGTAGCGGTATCAGCCCTCCTTTGTCCTGTGCGTTGACATCAGCTCCATGTTCCAACAGATACTCCGCCACCTCCAGGTTGTTATAGCCGGCTGCAGACGGAGAGGAAGGAGAGGCAGATGAGTCGAGGAATGGAAAAAACAAAAACATAGACAGGTAACGAAGGAGAGAGAGGACGAGAGAGCATGTCCGCTACGGCGTGACAGCGTACAATCATCTTTTCCTTCAACTGCAACGACCTTCAACGTGTTCTTCAACAGCCTCTTAAAAGGACTAGGGATGTGCATGACTGACCAAAATCATTTTCGAATAGTCTACTGTTCTTAAGACCGAATTTCGAATATTCGACCGCCCCCCCCAAAAAAAAAAGAAAAAAGAAAAAAAAGAAAAACGAAATTCAGTTATTCTTTTTAATAGAATGGATCATTAAAATCAAAGGGTATTGCACATAAATAGGCACTTCAAGCGATCGTTTCGGCGTCTGGTCTAATTTTTCTCGATTCGTGAGCGATCGTGCCAAGCTGGGCAGGAAGTCAGACACAGGAACGGCATCCGATCAATTTCCAAAATATAACAAATTTCAAAATAAAACACCCTGATTGATGATGGCGTTGGATACCCAGTCAATATATATACATATTTCTCAGTTGTGTCTAAACTTTTACCGTCTATGTGTCTAAACAGAGAGCGAGAGAGACACAGACAAGCAGACACAGAGAGATTGTATGTACATTTTTTGTTTTTATTTCACACTTCCTTTGGCAATGTAAACGTGTTTCCCATGCCCTTTTGAATTGAGAGAGAGAGAGAGAGAGAGAGACAAGCAGGCACACACACAAGCAGACAGAGAGAGATGGAGGGAGAGAGAGAGAGAGAGAGAGAGAAACACCAAACCCCTACATTGAGAAAACCAGCGCAGATCGGCGCCGAACAACCAAACTCCTGCTCACTCGATCTGCGCTGATCGCGGCGCTTCGTTTTCCTTCCGCGTCCAGTGTGACCCGGGCGTAAGGATAAGTCCTGCCGCCGAAGTAGTATTAGTACAGTAGTATTAGCCTATATTTAGGTTGTAACTAAACCATTCATTAAAAATAAATAAATAATACTACTACTAATAATAATAATAATTGTTTTTTTCTCTTTCGACTCTGACATGAAAATCGAATGTCGAGACTGGCACGACTATTCGAAAATTCGAAAATTCAAACTCATCCCTAAAAAGGACACGCCGCCATTTATCGCCCTCATCTCCATCCATCTGTCCTCGGTAGACGCTATTAGATGGTTTGCCGTCTACTCGTTCTGTGTCTCGGAGAAAAGACGATTCCTTCGATATATAACTTCCTTTAACTCTTGACGGTCGTAGTGAAACTCAATCCGAGCAGCCCGGTCTTGAAATGCGAATGGCGTGCTCCGTGCGCAAAAAAGGCGAGAGAAATGTTTCCCCACCAGGACGGGATGAGGTGGAGGAGGCACGACTAGAAACAGGAAGTAGTTTGACGTTGTGACATCACACTGTGTTCATTTGACCACTTATGTGTGTGTGTGTGTGTGTGTGTGTGTGTGTGTGTGTGTGTGTGTGTGTGTGTCCATTGTCATATTTGTGCCCTTGTGTGTTTTGAGTTGATAGAACGGTGTCTTTGTCCATTTCTGTAATTGATATTATCAGATAAGCATTTGATATCTTTATGGATATGTGTGTGTGTGTGTGTGTGTGTGTGTGTGTGTGAATGTGTGTGTGTGTGTGTCTAACTGCTGCAGATGGAAGTTATATTTCTTGTTATCTCTGAAGGTGATGTTATCATGATTACAGAGATCCTGGACATCTGTGTGTGTGTGTGTGTGTGTGTGTGTGTCTATTTACCTACAGTACCTCGACGTTATCGGGACTTCAAAGTCTCAAAGTTTCTGTGAGTTCCTGTGTGATCACACCCTCTCGTATCTGTGAGGAGCCGTGGCCCCGAACGTCCCTGCAGCTGATATTATCACAGCTACCCAGTGGCTGAATATCATTAGAGGTGTGTGTGTGTGTGTGTGTGTCTGTGTGTGTGTTGTATCCCTGCTTGTCACTACAGCTGAAGTTACCAGGGCCATTAAGTTTGTAGGCATCTTTCCTGCTTTTGTGTGTGTGTGTGTGTGTGCAGTATTTAACATAAAGATAAGATAAAACTTTATTGATCCCTGAGGGTACTGAAACTCATCTGCCCCGGTGTCTGTGTATATTTTAGTTTCTATCATTAGAGCTAGGTGTGTGTGTGTGTGTTAAAGGTGCTTACTTGTTATCTAAACTATAGAGGTATATATAGTCTATAATTTGAGGTGTGAGTGCGTGTGCATGTGCGTATACTCTTTATTAAAAAGCACCAGGTAGAACAGCACCAGAACAGCCTGGATTCATCCTGGATTCAGACCAGGTGCTGGAAACCTTCCACAGGGATCTCGCTCCATCCTGACCCGACACCAGCACTCGGTTCCTGCAGGCGTCAGGACATTCATGCTGTGAACATCCTGGAGACTGAACTAAAGTCACTGTCATGTTCCTGGAACCATCTGGAGATGACGGAGCGTCATCCTGCTGGAAGTTTCCATCTGAAAAAGAGACTGTGGCCCTGAAGGGATGGACCTGGTCAGCAACGATGTTCAGACACGCTGTGGTGTTCAGACGATGCTCCACTGGTACTAAAACATTCTCCACCATTAAACCACCAGCAGCCTGGACTGTTCCCACCAGGCAGGATGGATCCATCATCACGTTACAACAGAAACCAGGATGCTTCCACTCTTCAGTCGTCCAGTTCTGGTGATCATGTGATCATGTAGCTTCATCTTCTTCATCTTCATCCACTTCAAGTTTGGACCGGTTGTGTGCTCTGAGTCTTGAGTCCATTCTCCTCTGACCTCTCTCACCCTGTTTCCCAGGATTTCAGCTGTTTCAGTGATGCTGGAAGCGATGCATCTCCCAGCAGCTATCCTCATGTTCTGCCTGCTTTATATACCGAGTCACACTAGGTGACTCACCGTCTGGAGGAGTGAGCTGTTTCTGTAAATGAGGAGGTGTACCTAATAAAGTGACCACTGGGTGTATATACATGTGTGTGTGTGTTACCTGCGAGGTGCAGCGGCGTCGAGTTGCGTCCCTGTGTGTCTCTGCAGTTGATGTTATCGGGGCTGCATAACTTCTGCACCCTGGCCAGGCAGCCCTTCTTGGCGGCGTCCAGCAGCGCCGCGTCGCCCCGCAGCAGGTCCTGGATGTCGGTGTCCCCGTCCTTCACCAGGTCCAGAGGGGTGTTCCCGTCTCGGTTCTTCTTGGTCGGGTCCGCTCCGTGCTGGACAGAGGATGGATGGGGGGAGGGGGGGGGAGGGGGATGGAGTGGAAGAGAGAAGATTCAAGACAATGTTTGTATTGGAAACGCCAAGTTCAGTCCATCTCATCGTCCCATTCTTTGGAAGGGATGAAGAAAATACTACAAAATATATGCTATGCTGAAAGAAACAACTCGTGCTCAGAGGAGGTGATAGTCAGGGTGATATATCAGCTTGGCGATATATACTAGGCAGATAAATTAATGTGAAATATCGGATATTGCCCAGCCATGTCGTTCAACTCCGATATGACGGAGGTTCCTCCCTGACCACAGCTACCACAGCCCATTACCCAAGACCTCTCCAGGTCAGCCTTGAGGTCTTCGGATGTGATCCGAAGTCCATTTTCCTCTCATCACCCACGTCCTTGGAGATTCTTAACAATTCTTAACAAACGAGCAGCAATCGTCTTAATAACAGTGAGAATCGGAAATACCAAGGTCTCTAGCGATGCCTCCTGGCCTTGTGAATGCTCGTGCTTGGTGATAATAGTTTTTCTCTTCAACGTTTTCACAGGCGAGCAGGGAAGCAGAACAGTTTTATCACTTTAAAGTGGATAATTGGTTCATGAATTATACTGCAAATGAGAATCTGCTTCCTCCAATAACATTGGTTTGAATTGTTCCGCAGTGTGCCGATAATCACGGCCACTTTATAATACTGAAACCATACAATATTTTCTTTTAATTTTACTCATATTGTTGTAAATCGACAGTGTTTTTTCAATTTCCAATTATTTCAGATATTGTACATTATGTCCAATAATCTTGGGCAGAACTGAACATCAAAACAGTCTGTAAAACCTGAAATTACATTTTATTGTCTTTGCACATTTTATTCATTAATTTAATGTTTTGTTGTGAATTATTTTCTCTACCATTAAAAGAGCTTAAAGAGCTGCTGACCCTACAAAAATTTCAGTCGTCAGGGTTTCAGTGGAGAGTTTTAGTGTCCCATGATGGTCCAAATGGTGTTTCAGAGGCTTTTCCACCCTGACAAGAAACAAATTCTGTGATACTTGTGATTTTTAGCATGATAATAGTAAAATTTAAAGATAGCCAATATTTTGTACCGGTATTAACTATCAGTAACTGCAGTCTAGAAATATCAGTCTCAAGTATCGGTCTTCAAAAAACCCATATCGGTCAATCCCTAGTGATAGTACTTCACTTAGGTGGGGAAAAGATGATGATGAAGTGAAAAATGATGGAAGTTCACTGGAGAGGAGAAGGGATGGAGAGAAGAAAGGAGGTGTAGCGGTGAAGACAGGACATCTAGTGAACACACAAGCATACCCCGAGGAAGGGAGAACACATATTTTCATAGCTCAGCTGTCTGCTAGCTTACAGTTTCACTTGTCATGTCAATGTGATCTTTGATGGTTAAAATGTGAAGTTGTGGGACCGATCGTCTGGCTGTCCAAAGTTGGCCTGAAAATGTCCGTTAAGCATCTCCTGTGGTTGCATTCCTCTTTAAAAGCTTTTCTAACCTGTCCACATTATGTTTTCCTGCTCTGCTTCTCCATCTCTTCTATATATTCTTCCATTCTTTTCATTTTCATATTAAATGTCTGTTTTGCTGATAGCGCTGATTGATATAAGACAACATTGATCTAGCCAGTTTATGAAAGCTTTTACATTTGTCAGATGGGTCTTTCCCAGAGCAACTAAAGAGCGCCACCTACAGGAACTCAAACTCCATCAACAGAAAATCCAAGGAGAAAGACGTCGCAGTGCTGGACACACTGTTTGATTGACAGGTGATCTCTGGGGAGTGAAGCAACACCACAGCAACGAGGCTGAGAGACAACTGAAAGTCAAAACGTATGTCGTTGCCTCAACAAAACAATAAAAATGTTAATGTGTGTTTCGTCTTTCTCGCAGGAACCTTCCAGAATATGACTTCAATGGCAGAAAGCGCAGCTGAATAATACATGCAGAATATAAATCAGACACAACAGAGAGGCGATGGAAAGTTCACAACAAACAGAGAGGAGAGAAAAACCTACCGCTGAACTAAGAGAGGATTTCAAAAATACAGAACAGCTTCACCCCGAGGCCACGGCAAGCTACCACTGAACACCATGTTACTGTTTACTGTGTTTGCATGAGTGTGTGTGTGTGTGTTGCTGTGCGAACACGCGAACACACACACACACACACACACACACACACACACACACATAAAGACACTGTGTGAGAAAATGGAAATCAGAGGGCAGTTTTATGTGTTCCAGCCTCATGCTTCACAACGCGTTCCGGCTGTGAAACATTATTAGAAATAACCTGAACAGCTTAAAGCAGCACTTGTTCCACTGTGTGTGTGTGTGTGTGTGTGTGAATGTTGATTTAATAATCATTTATGCAGCCCCACATGGCGCCAACACAGCGGTGATGTAACCTTGTCTGGAGGTGTGCATGACGGAGACAATTCACCAACACATTCTGTTGTTAGACTGCAGCATTAAACCAGACTCATCCAGGCTGAAAGATGTGAAGAACAGCCATTACACAACCGATACCTTCAGCTAAAGTTGTACTGATAGCTTTAGTTTTTTAGCGATTTGACTTTAGTTGATTTGGATAAAAGCATCCACCAAACGTCGTCTACCTTGAGCAGCAGTTTGCAGATTTCGTATTTGCCCTTGGCGGCGGCCTCGTGGAGCGGCGTGAACTTCCACAGGTCGGCCACGTTGACCGAGGCTCCGTGTCTGACCAGCAGCTCGGCCACCTCGTAGTGACCGTAGGAGCAGGCGTTATGGAGGGGAACCAGACCGCTACCGGGAGAGGGGAGGAGTTTCACATTCACACACAGAGAAACAAGCCAGGTATAATACACGACTGCATTTGAGGCGATGGAGGCGTTTTAACTGCACCGTTAAACGCCTCCATCCATCCATCCTTTATTTATTTTACTTGCTTACCAAATCTCTTTAATGATCTTCACACAGATATCCTCTGTAATGTCGTAAAATAGTAATGTAGTAGAGTAGTAATGTAGTAGAGTAGTAAAGTAGTAATGTAGTAAGATAGTAATGTAGTAGAGTAGTAATGTAGTAAGGTAGTGATATAGTAAAGTAGTAATGTAGTAAGGTAGTAATGTAGTAGAGTAGTAATGTAATAGATTAGTAAAGTAGTAATGTAGTAAAGTAGTAATGTCGTATGGTAGTAATGTAGTAAGGTAGTGATATTAGTAAAGTAGTAATGTAGTAAAGTAGTAATGTAGTAGAGTAGTAATGTAATAGATTAGTAAAGTAGTAATGTAGTAAGGTAGTAATGTAGTAGAGTAGTAATGTAGTGATGTAGTAAAGTAGTGATGTAGTAAAGTAGTAATGTAGTAGAGTAGTAATGTAGTGATGTAGTAAAGTTGTGATGTAGTAAAGTCGTAATGTAGTATGGTAGTAATGTAGTATGGTAGTAATGTAGTAAAGTAGTGATGTAGTAAAGTCGTAATGTAGTGTGGTAGTAATGTAGTAAAGTAGTATTGTAGTAAAGTAGTGATGTAGTAAAGTCGTAATGTAGTAAATTAGTAATGTAGTATGTAGTAATGTAGTAGAGTAGTAATGTAGTGATGTAGTAAAGTGGTGATGTAGTAAAGTAGTAATGTAGTAGAGTAGTGATGTAGTAAAGTAGTGATGTAGTAAAGTCATAATGTAGTATGGTAGTAATGTAGTAAAGTAGTAATGTAGTAAAGTAGTGATGTAGTAAAGTAGTAATGTAGTGTAGTAGTTATGTAGTACGGTAGTACGGTAGTAAAGTAGTAATGTAGTAAAGTGTTGTACCCTTTGTCCTTGGCGTGTACATCGGCCCCGTGGTGCAGCAGGTACTCCACCAGCGACACTCTGTTGTAGCCGGCAGCGAAGTGGAGAGGAGTGGAGTGACGTCCCTCCAGGTCTCTACAGTTCACATTCTGAGCTGTACACAACGACTGAGAGAGAGAGGGAGGGAGAGAGAGAGAGAGACAGAGAGAGAGAGAGAGAGAGAGAGAGAGACAGAGAGAGAGAGAGAGACAGAGAGAGAGAGAGAGACAGAGAGAGAGAGAGTAAAACAAAGAAAAACAGTTTAAATTTAAAAATCCAAATATAAAGGGGCATTAGGTAATCAATGACCTTCATCGACCTCTACTGACCCCCCCCCCCCCCCTCTCCTGTCCCCTTCAGCTACAGTGGCCTGTAATACAGATGACAAATGGGAAGAATCTAACTGCTTTGGCAATTACCTTTTTGGATTGAGAACAAGGTTTTTAGCCACACAACGTCCTCCATCACTGAGCTGCTGAAACTCCCAATTGGTGGGAAGTTTTTTGATAGGGACTCTTTGCTCCCAAACAGAATACAGCACAGAAAGTGCCAGAAATATAAGCTCCTGGCCAAGTAATCACTGAGTCATTGGACTTGATCAACAACCCTGTCAACCCCCCACAGATATATTATGGTCGTTTTCTGCTATGAAGCAGTAAAAACTTTACTTATTGCTCCTGCTACAGACCAATGCACATAACCCATCTTCAATTTACATCGCCCTTCCCTGATCTCCACTAAAAAGGAAATTAACAAACAAGCAAAAACTCATCAGAACAAAATAAAAGCTGGTACTTCTGAGAGATAGCCAGGGGAAGAGACAAAACAGAGAAAACAGTGTGAAACCTTGTTGTTGTTTTACATTTCCAAGGACAGCGGGAAAGCCAATTGTTGATCTGCTTTCTATGCTAAGGCAGACGGATGTCAGAGGAGATGAAGGCATCACAGGAGGCGAGAAGTAAGAAAATATATGTTGGCATTTTCTCTTAGGATCCAATTTCAAGCTATTATCAATATTATATGATACATGATGAAAAATGTGTCCGTGAAATGAAATGTGGGGAAGAGTAACAATATTGAGGTTATTAGCCTAGTTGAGAAAACATGCACGTCTGAAGTGAGGCAGGCCGACGATGCCCTGCTGTTAACACAAAATAACGCTGCTGCTCGTTTTTCCACTTTTATTTTCAGAAGCACCTAGATTCTCATTCAATACCGAGAGGAACCGGCAGGGACATTTTATTTCAAAGTTTGTTCACTGCTCATAGAATATTATTCCATGTGAAACTAAATCAAACGCCCTGCTGACAGACTTGTTCATCCACATAAAGCCATTATCCATCACCGCAGCCGACGCTTTTGGTTTCAGGTAATAACTTGCAGAGAACAAATTGCAGAGAGTGGAGGATGGAAAGGGAAGATGCGAGGGAGAGAGTAAGGACTGCACATCAGGTTCAAACTTATAATGTTGTAAGTACATGTACGCTTCTTTAATTTAAAGTGTTCCTGTAGGATGTTTCGTACATGTGGGGGTCATTTTGTTTCCCAGAGGCCCGCAGCAGGATCAGTTCCAGTCGGTGTTGCAGTGTGAGAATGGCCTTTATGACATCATAAAGGGGCAATAGGAAGAGCAACTGGTAGAGACAAAGGATGAGTGTATCCATTTACTCAGTTACTGACGGCGAGGTGCCTGGATCAATCCAACATAAGACTGCAATTACAAATGAATGATCCTTGTAATGATGTCACTTCAAAATACATTTGTACTATAAATGTAAACTGTAGCTTCTGTACCATGGAGCAGGAAACAATAAACGCTATTTTGTAAGTGTATTTACAGTGAACTGTGAATGGTTTTCAGGTAGTGAGACGGGACGTAAAGCGTTAACTGTCTGACCTGGGCTCCCGTCGTCCAGCCAGGGGAGTCGTCCTCTGCACAATGTAAACCACAGTGTGATGATAGACCCATAGACGGAAAACAACAGTGGTGTTTTTCTTATAACGTCAATCAGCTGTTCAGCCAACCAGTGAGCTCCCTGTGTGTGTGTGTGTGTGCACGAGAGAGAGAAAGCCAGACGAGCTCATCTCTTATTCCACTTCGACTCCCGAGCCTCAGAGCATCAGACGCCCGACGCAGCAGCACTGACAGACCCTCGTCCTGGGAGGCTTTTCATCTCGACAGCACCGCTACTAAACTGTCTCTGGAGGTGAAGCGGCGCTGCAGTTTCAGCTCTCACTAAATATAGACGTCAAATATTAACACATCATTTGGTGGAGGCTTTTATCCACAGCATCTTACACTACCATGAGCGAATTAATAAGTATTTCATATATTGTTTTTAAATAATACAGCAGCGCCAGTAAGCTAGCTGATGGCAGCAACGTCTAGTATCACCAAGCAAAATACTGGAAGAATAAACTGCTTTTTAACCTTTGAAATCTCAGCATCTGGCCCAGTAATGGTTGAGGCGCCGGTACTGATCGGTGTCCCTATCCGGTGCAGCCCTGGATATTTTATCAGCGATATATTGGATCCTACAGAAACCTTCTATCTCTAAGTGTCAACTTTCCAGGAATCGAAAATACCCAATTTTCCCAATTTCCTTTCTTGAATTTCTGGTCACTCATGCATTTTCTATTTTCATTTTATTGTAAACAGAAAGTCAGACAGGGGACCGCGTCTACAGCACACTGTAAACACTGTGTTGTAAACATTGAAACCAATTGAGTATAGAATATAGAGTACTAGTATACATTTGGGAACATTGTTCAATGTCAGCTGTCAGTAGCTCAACGTGACTCTGAGGTAAATAACAGCAGCTACCTTGACGGTGTCCAGGTCTCCAGCTTTGGCTGCTTCCAGAAGTCTGTAGTCCACGTCGGAGTTCCTCACCGGAACGTTCTCTACAGGGTAGAACGTACAGGACAAAGTTGGAGAACCACAACCATCTTATTCAGGAATACCTCCACATTCAAACACTGGAGACTGACCAGTACCACCAGTCTTCTACTGGTGGCCACTGGGAGCTGACCAGTATAATTAGTACAATTACATTGCTAAAAATACTGGTTTTGTCTTCAAAAACACAATACAGCACACACACACACACACACACACACACACACACACACACACACAGCGTGGCGTACCATTGAGTATCTGCTGAACAGCTTCGTTTCCCATCTGAGCGGCGGTGAAGCCCTGCAGCGACACCAGTGAGGCGTCTGCCCCGTATCCTAGCAACAGCCTGCAGGTCTGGAGGTGGCCGGCCAGCGCGGCGCGGTGCAACGCTGTCTGACCCAGTGTGTCGAGGGCGTTCACCTGCACCCACACACACACACACACACACACACACACACACACACACAAACACACATCATGTTTGTATTGCAGTGCTTGTGAGGACATTCGTTGATGGCATTCATTCCCTAACCTAAACCTACTTCTAGCCTTAATCCTAATCCTTAACCTAAACTAACCTTAACCTTTACGCTAACCAGAACCTAATCCTAATCTTAACTCTAAACCCAAGTCCTACACCTAAACTAGGACCGGCGTTTGGTCCTCACAGAGATAGAAATACAACACTCACACAACAATAAAAGCACATGAGCAGGTGAAAATCCAGACACACAGAGAAAGGCTTTTAATCTGAAGCACTCAGCCCCTTCATATTGTTTAAAGTGTTTTGTTGTCCGAGCTTTGTGCCGGAAGAAACACGTTGGTAGAGAATGACAAATGATAACTGAATAACTGAATTTTTATAATTGAATTTTTGCCCAGTGGCTGTTTGGCTTTTTATTTAAAACAAAGATGTTCGGTATTGATAGGTGGATGGATGGATGAAGAGATGAATGGAAGGACAAACAGAAAGGAGGATGGAAGAGATGGAGATGGAGAGATTCATGTAGAGATGACGGACGGATGATGGGTAGGACAAGAGCAGCAAAATACATTTTTTAAGTCAATTCAAGTCCATTAACTAAGGCTATTTTTAAAAGCATGACATTTAAAAAGACAAAGATTAAAGTGGACAAAAGGAGAGAAAGACAAATAAATGGGTGGATGAAGGGATGGATGAAATGAAATACAGTGGTTTACCTTGGCACCATGTTTCTGCAGCACCTCCATAATGTCGTTATGAGCCCTTTCTGCTGCCACATGGAGAGGAGTCATAAAACTACAGAGAGAGAGGGAGATAGAGAGAGAGAGAGAGAGAGAGAGAGAGAGGATGAGTAGAAGTTTGAAAGTGGAAAAGGAGAGAAAGATCATTTATTGTTTTTAGTTTTTATTCAGTCTCCATCTTTGCTGTGGTGTCTCTCACTGATCACCTGTCAATCAAACACTGTGCCCAGTACTGTGACACATGTTTACCAAATATGGTCTATCGGCAGCTCCAGTCTGAGGAGGGGTCTATGGTTACTATGGTTACTATGGCGACGTACCACGTACAAAAGAGGAACACAGTACTCACTCCTTGTTCTTCTCGTTGACGTTGGCTCCTTTCCTCAACAGCAACTCTGCCACCTGTTTTCCTCTTGGGGTGGGGGGACGCTACCGCACAGTGCTAACACACACACACACACACACACACACACACACACACACATACACACACACACACACACACGCACACACACACACACACACACACACACACGGTATGTCTCTTATTATCATCTTAGCACCAGTGCAAGAATCTGTGTGTGTGTGTGTGTGTGTGTGTGTGTGTGTGTGTGTGTGTGTGTGTGTCTCTCTGCGTCTTACCAGTGCGGTCTCATGTGTGTGAGGGTGTTTGAAGTTGATGATTTCCAAGGCCAGAGTCTTCTTAGCCTTGGCCATATCTGCTTCCCGCGCCGCCTGAAGCAGCGAGTGGCCCTTGAACTCATCTTCACACACACACACACACACACACACACACACACACACAAAGGCAAGCAGGAAATGATAAATTGTCTTGCTCACACGCAACAAATGAAAAAGTGTTGTACCATAATGTGTGTATTACTCCAGCTGCCGTGCGGCGTCGGCACCGTTCCTTCAGAGTGTTTGGATCAGAGCCGGAGCAGAAACCAGCTCGGGAACACAAACCTACTTTCTGCTTCAGAAACACTTCAGGCTGGAGGAAAGACGCCTACAGCTGTCGATCTACTTGACATTTTGCTGTTTGTTCCTGCTGCTTTTAAGAGCCTGTAGTCAGTCGACCAATCAGATGGCAGCGTGGCAGAGAACATGGCTGAGTTTTGGTCCAGTGTCCAAATTGGTAGCATTAGATTAATAAGTAGACTATTATTAAATTAGAGGTGCTAGAAATCTGTTGTTAACCTGGATAGTCAAGTTGACGGCTGTTAACGCCATAACTGGGTTAGAAAACCAGGTAAGATCACACTCTGTTCATGAGAATACCTGTGTTGTGCTGTATGCAATTAAGATTTATTAAACATAATACTAATTTTTCTCATTTTAAAAATACAAACTTTACGGCAAAAACAGAGACTTTTGAAAACGATGATGGTTTACTGTCACTTGATCCAGGCGTAAGCGGATCGGCGCATGCCCATGGAAGAAAGTCTGTGTTCTAGGTGGTTTAGTGTGGTAGGCGAACGTCGGCGAACGTCATAGCCTGAGGCTGTTGGGAAGCTGGCAGCCTCATGTTTGTCATACGTTTTTACTGGCCGATCGTTCTAGCTGTGGGTGAGACACCACTGGTGCAGAAATACTGGGTCAGCTGGTATCAAAGTATCAAAGGTTCATGTAAACACATGAACCAGCAGCTTAACCCGAGTACGGCCAATAGCCGGGTTCCTGTGCACACGTAGCTAAGCTGTGGCTCAGGAGGTAGAGCGGGTTGTCCTCTAATCAGAAGATCGTAGGTTCGATCCCCGGCTCCTCCAGTCCACATGTCCAAGTGTCCTTGGGCAAGACACTGAACCCCAAATTGCTCCCGATGGTCAGACCAGCACCTTGCATGGTAGCTCACTGCCATCGGTGTGTGAGTGTGTGTGTGAATGGTGAATGAGAGGCATACATTGTAAAGCGCTATATAAATGCAGTCCATTTACCATAAAACACAAAACCTCAGATTTCAACTCAGTTTAGACAGATTTTAAAAAATCACAACCGAGGTGATTAACTCACTAAGCTGCACTTTTACTGGCATCAGATTTCCATCAGTGTGTGTTGGGCCTCGCTGCTGCTGCAGACGTCCCATTGAGCCGCGGCTTCAAACACGAGCCCTCTTCAAAACACAACCCATTAACATGAGTGACAAATACTGTCTGGAAGTTGTAAGAGAAACTTCAACACGGCTGATGATTCAAGTGGCCTCTGTTTGTGTTGTGACCGACTTTGCGACGGAGATAAAGCATCGAGTGCGGCGGCGAGATAACCGACTCGCTAATTAACTTCCAAAGATGTACAGGAAGCTCTCCGGCAGACACAAAGACAGAGGACCTATCTTGTCTGCCTCGGCGCTGCGGTGGCCGCAGACGTAATCTAACGTGGCGACGCCGATAGCATGAATTTAATTATGACTAGCAGATCAGTGCTGAGAGGAGAGACGCATGGACATGAATGTACAAGCAGTCTTGTGTCTGAATCTGTTGTTCTCAACAGAAACTAATACAAGGAGGACGAAGATGAAGATGAAGATGAGAAGCTCGTGACACACCGGCTCTGTCCTCGCATCCTGGCGTGAAGGCGCAGTCATGCACATTCGCTTTTTAACAACTTTTTTTTTAGTTGACATGGGGTCTTGAACGCGGCTCTTCCAGGTAACAGACAGCCTCCCTGCTGACTATGCTGCCTGCTACATGTCCAGGGTTTCCTGTAGCACAGGTTAGGGTTCGGCTGAGAAATTCAAAATCAATATTTCATTGTATTGATTCATTTCATTGGGATCAAACGCTCAACTGAGTTCCAGAGTGAATACAGCGGCTATTAGCGACATCTGCAGGCCAAACAGCGTCACTGCAAGTAGAGGGGTAACTCAACCCACGCTGTTTCATCGTTGTCGTTTTAAAGACTTTTACTTTAACGTCAAAATATCTGACTACGTGAACAATAATATTACTTTTGTTTATATTTAAAATAAATATCGTAACGACTTTCACTGCATCACTTTTGCATTTACGTTAGCCAACCTTACGCTGTATAACGTGGATACAGGAAAACATTATCTAGGTGCACGTTTACCCAAAATAACAGGCTTTTTTTCCAGAGCCAAGCATATTTACCCATAAACCCTTGTGTTTTGAGGTCTAGTTGGTTCAGATTGTGTTGTCACTCCTAGCGAACCGTTCCCTAAAAAGAGGACTGAGACGCATTTTCAGACGTCTCGGTCCAACGAACTGAACCGAAGGAAGGAAACGCTCCAGAGTCCAAATAAACCGCTCTGAACCTGCTTGCTGTGAACGCGCCCCCTACTACACAACCTAATGCGTTTTCAGCTCCACGACATATTCGGCAGCACAGTTGCAAGTTCACGCTGCGTTGCCTTCAGTCTCGGTAACTCACATGTGAGCCTCTCTTTCAGCTCGGGGGTGGGGGCCATGTCCACGGAGCTCTTGCTGTGACAGTTGAGGAGGGTGGGGTCGGCCCCGTGGCTCAGCAGCAGGGAGCAAACCTCCACTCGGTTTTTGGACGCCGCCTCGTGCAGCGGGGTGAACTGCCACAGGTCCATGGCGTTCACACAGGCGCCGTGCTGAGAGGGGGGAACAGGCCGAGCGTGGAGGAGGAGAGGGGAAGGAAGGGAGTGACGGTGCGACGGAGGCAAGGAAGGAGGAGGAGGAGGAAAAGAGGGGAAGGAAGAAGGGAAGGAGAGAGAGATTGCATTGGGAACATTTTCCTTTAAACTGAATTTGGATACGTGAGGATTTGGGGATCAGGCACAAAGTTCTCGCTGATTGACGACCATGATCAATACCGCCATGAACACACAGATGTATTAGTCCAACTCAAATCATCTCTAAAATTGCTCTGGGGTATTTACAGCTGGTGTAAATATTGATAATCTTCATGTTTCATGTTTCTGATTTCAAGTGGCATTTAAAAGCGGTATTCAAACGTGTGTGTGTGTGTGTGTGTGTGTGTGTGTGTGTGTGTTACCTTCAGCAGCAGCTCAGTCACTTCATAGTGTCCGTAGGAGCAGGCGTTGTGCAGAGGCACCAGGCCGCTGAAAGCACCAGACGCAAGGTTTTAATTAATTTCTACTCCGGAGCGAATTATTATTATCAATCTCAATCTAAATTAAACAATCTGAACAGAGAGCGCTGCACAAACAGCACGTCTGCAGGCATGCGGCAGACAGACTACTATTCAATACTTCACCAAACGTGTTAGTTATTGATATCGGTGTAGAAGCTGTCGTGGTATCGCAGTAGTAGCAAATTCTTAGATATTAAACTGTGACAACACCACCCCATACACACAAAAACTTCATTTTCTGGGTCTTTTTTTCTTGCCGTGCTGCTTTTTTCCTCTCAAATCTCTTTTCTTACTTTCTTTTGTCAGACAACGTGCACGTACCCCTTGTCCTTGGCGTGCACATCCGCTCCGTGTTGCAGCAACAGCTGAACGATCCTCACCCGGTTGTACCCGGCGGCCAAGTGGAGCGGGGTGGACTGGGGAAGGACAACAGAGAGGAGACAGGAGGCAAGAGGAAGAGGAAGGACAAGAGAAAGGAAAGGGGGAGTTGAGGGAGAGATGTAGATGTTAGACAACCTGTTTCTTCTACAATATGATCATCATCATCGACAGGTGTGTGGAGGCAGAAGGTGTGTGCTTGTGTTTCAGATCTACGAACAAGGAAAATCAGTCTGCAACGACAAAGAATGGCTATATTACTATATAATAAAAACTATTGAGAGCTGCAGTTCTGACTGAGATGAGATGGACTCGGCACAGAGTTTCCTCTACGTTCCTTTAACACAGACGATTCACTCGGTCTCATAATTCAATGAGTTTTCATCACAGTGTCCGTACGTCACGATGTAAGATCCACTCTGCACCACAAACAGGTACCAGAGCTGATACTGGGAACGGGAGCGGGTCCAAACATCCCACACAGCAAGCTAGAAAAAGAAAAAAATGCTTGTAGAGGAAACGCTGGGCCGACTGCCACGGCTTACAGAGACGAGGAGCTGAAACAGGGACGAAGCTGCATGGAGACCTGAGCAACGTAGACCTGAACTGGGCCTGGCTAACACAGGCTGCTCACAACAGCAGACTGGTGATCTGGAAATATCTAGAAATGTAACTAAAATGTAATGTAAATGTACCAGAGAGGGAAGATATTTTTATTATTTCTATAATTTCTTCCTATTTTAACCTAATAAACCCACTTAACGTTTTATCTGATTCTCCAAAGTGCAAAGAACAAGCTTCCTCCTCATCATGCACATCGTCACGTCGTGGCCAGCAAAAACAACAAATCAAACATTGGCCACCGCATTCTGCTTCGGACCAATGAGAGACCAGCAAGACATAACTGTGGGATGGCAGTCGGCTGATTAGGAGGTCACAGGTGGATTGGGAGCTTGGGAGGGGGGGTAGCAGGTGAAGGGATGTGCTTGGGGAAGGAGGCGAGGAGACGTGGCTGATGTGGAGAGGATCCAGACGGTCGGTGGTGTGACGACCATCATCGCATCATCGCATCCCGACGTCTGAATCGTCTGATATCAGTCGTCTTTTTTCTCCCTCCCCGGGGCAGAAAAAGGAAGTAGGCTAAATTACGGCACATCATCCCGCCCTATATCCCGCCTCTGGTTCTTTAAAGGGGAAGTAGGTGCTAGGGGGCTGATCAGCCAATCAGGCAGCAGGCAGGGTAACGACGTCAATCCAACCAACCAACTCAAACCCTTTAGGAAGTGCATTCATCTGAGCAGGCTGTAAGCAGACGACTTACCAGCATCTTTTGGGATGTCAACTGACAATGTCGCCAAAATCATAAATAAAAAAAAAAAACAGAACAAAAAAAAAAAAAGCACAGAAATGAAACAATGGTAGTGGCTCAGTGATGCTACGGTACAGAGTGTCTTGAAGAACCTGATTCCTATTGGTTCTCATGTAACAAGCCCTAAAATACATCCTGTCCTTAAAGCTTCGTGTCATTAAAAATGTTCTTTACATATTATTGTTTTCCAAGAATAGCTTTTCTAGCTTTGGAATAAAAGCTGTTGTGGTTGGTTGATGCTGAACCGTCTCAGACGCTGCTGGCAGGTAAAATCCACAAATATGTAAAAAGTGACATTTTCAGGCTTCCTGTCTCAGTTTAAATGAAACTATGTTGTTTTAACAGGCTGCCTGGACACACTGGAACTCACTCAACACATAAAAGAACCACGTAAACAATTCAATTCAAGTCATAAATACACCCACAGCAGTGATGAGTGAGTTTTGGTTCAGGTGTTTCTGGCCCAACTCCTCCTCAGAGGTCCTGATCTCTGCTGCTCATTCAGACAGATGGTGCATTTACAGGATGTGACAGCGGCATTTGGATGGAGCAGGACACGGTACATGGTCGGTCATCCTCGTTTTCAATGCATGTGTGTGTGTGTGCATGTGCACGAGCGCCTTATTGGAAATTGTATATTGTAAATAAATTGAAAAATACAAAAAGTGTGTGTGGTATTAATCAGGATCGCCAGTATGTCTTTGGATGTTAGCTACCCATGAGTCATACACACTAGGCCTTATACACACACTGGTGCATGCACACACACACACACACACGCACGCACGCGCATCACCATGATGTTGTTGCCAGGGTCAGACTCAGTGGTTTAAGCTCCGCCTCCTCAATCTGTCAACCCCGTGGGAGGAAAGGGTACATGCATATTTGTGTGTGTGTGTGAGAGAGAGAGAGCGAGGGAGGGGGAGGGAGAGAGAGAGAGAGAGACTCATCCACTAATTATGAAGGAGTCAGATACATTTACCTCCCAAATTCAAAACAATGCGGAGTAATTTTGAAAACCTTCCATCAAACTCCAAGAGGAGAAAGGATTTGTCACTATCGCAGCCAAATATGTCTTCACATGTCAAAGTCTAATTTGATGACATATCTATTGTATATTGGTTGTTTATTGTTACTGAATCTGTATTTGTTGACCTTGCTTTGGCAATAAGGACAATAAAGCAGAGACAGAACCGGCAGGTCATCAGGAGCATCAGACCTCCTGCTACTCCTCTCCACCTGCCACTGCATCCTCCATCCTCCATCCTCCATCCTCCATCCTCCATCCTCCATCCTCCATCCTCTGTCTCAAATGAACAGGCGTGTTGCAGCTCTACGCTTTCAAAATACTACTATGTGTATTTTGGCCAACGGTGCAGCAGCAGTGCAGTGAGCATGCAGTAAGACGGGTTTACATGGTTTACAACTATTGTTAATATTTCATTTCATTTCTCACGTATCTCAAGTATTTAAGAGTATTTTATGATTATTATTATTTGAGTGTCGGCCCTCAAATACCCACATCGGTCGAATCCTGATGGGAAGCACGACTGTAGATTCCAGTAGTTACATGTTATATATACAATATATATACAGTACAATACATGTTATATATACAATACATCTTATATATCCAATACGTGTTATATTGATGTTTTCTGAGTGATATTCCATTGGATCCTGTCTAGATTTTGAAACGCTCTTTAAACTCAGAGAGGAGAAAAGCTGCACTTAGACAGTATTTTCTATAGACGCCATCCAGCACCGGCAGGATAAAAATGAATGAAAAAACGCTTGT